>OZ053305.1:29200835-29597706 GCA_964056655.1 Arabis hirsuta
TGCTTCCCTTTGTTAGTGTGAAAAAATGAAGAGCTAACTAAATTATGCTTTGTGCTACAAGTAGAATAAACAATAAATAGATTGATTAATCAATTTAAATAAAATTATAAAAAAATATAAAAAGATGATATAAGAGAATAACAACGCAGAGAATTTTTTTTTCTATATATAATTAATTAAGGGCAATGTCATAAAACGGTCAAAAGGAATCATCATCATTCGAGTTCTACATATGCAGGTTGTCACTCTAATTCTCTATTACCTCAGTGGAACTTGTAGCTCGATAGTCCACCGGGTGGCCTTACTGTTCGAATGTCATACCCAGTGTACCATGCCCATCAGACGAACACTGGCAGCTGCAAGTCAGTCGGTTTCTGCAGGAAAAATCGATTTTTACAATTTTAAGAACTCATCTACCATATGTGCTTCTACAATTGGTTATTTATTTTGTTAATAATTTAATAATTACAAAAATCATGAATTTAACAGAAATTATTAAAATATTGTATTTAAGAAACTCATTAAGGCTCTTGCCGTTAGAGATGTCCTAAGATCATCCACATTGGTTAAAATCCATAAGGGGTTTCTAAAGAGTAAAATATTATTATTTTAATATAACTTTATTACATAATTAATTTTTAATTTAAAAAATAAAAAGTGAACCAGTTATAAAATAACACATATTAAAAGGGTATCTAGTGGGTTTCTAATGCAAGGATCGGTTTTCACCCTCTCTCTTTATTTTTTCTCTTTTTTTGTTATTTGAATGGAGAGTTTCTTATTAGAAACTCCCATTGAAGATGTCCTAAGAGCATCTTGAACGCCTAGATACTCTTCCAGTATCTTAACAATAATATTTAAAAAATTTCTGTTTGATTTAATTATTTATTTAAAAATAAATTATTAAAAGGATAGTGCACCAATAGAATAGCAACAATTATCCACTATGGTTCTTAAATTTTGGAAAACCGATTCTTCCTAAAGAAACGGTATCTCACTTCTCTCTTCCTTTTGTAATACTTTTTATTTTTTAATTACTAAAAAACTATGTAAGGCCTCCCTATTGGGGGTGCAATAATAACACCCACAATAGCAAAAAACCTATTGAGTATCTAAAATATACTATTTTATTAGTTTTTATTTAATTTAGGTACTTATTTAGAAATTAAATTACTAAGAGAATACTGAACCAATTAAAAACCTATAAGTGTCAAATGAATATCTAAATTTTTTTGAAGGAGTTCTTCTTGTAGAATTTCTTCTCTCTCTTATTTTTACAATACTTATTATTTTTTAATTTTATAAATAACATCCAAAAACCCTCTATTGGGGAGCCTTAAGACCCATCGGCTATGACTAAGAAATAAATAACCATTATTATAGCCACTAATATAGCCGTTTGAATTTTTAATTTCCCTGGAAATTCCATCAGAAAAATCACCTAACCCACCTATAGATACTCTCACCTTGTAACGACCGCGATACGTGGATTTTGGTCGTGTGTCGATCGACGCAAGTTGGATTGAACCAGTCCAGTTCGATTTCAATTGTTCGGTTCGGCGGGTCGGTTTAGGGAACCCTAGGATTGGATATAAAAGTCAGAACAGACTCTTGGTGGCAGGTTTTTCTATCAGAATCAGAGGAAATAGAGAGTTTTGGGAGATTTTGAGTGTTTGGGGAGATTTTGAGTGTTTGGAGAGATTTTGTTCTTGATCTCTGGAGGCTTAAGTTCGTGTTTGTAAGGATCTAGGAGTGTGTTGGGGTCTGTGGCTACACGTTTTGGTGTGTGAATTTTGGATTAAGAGACCGTGTTCTTCGCGTTCTTCACGTTCTTCGTGAATCCTCATTCCTTTCCTTCCAGAACCGAGGTGAGTGCATGACCATAGGTTTATCTGGGTAAAGGGTTGATCGAATGCGATTGATGTGTTGTTTTGGTGTGTTTTCGTGTTAATTTGCGTGCAGAGATCGATGTAATTCGATCCAGGATCGATCCGTGAGAGGATAGGTTCGATCCTGGATTATGTGATTTTGTGTCGATCGACGCAGAGCAACTGCGTCGATCGACACATGGGATAGTGCATCGATCGACATCAGGGTTGAGTGTCGATCGACACACTAGTACGCATCGATCGATGCATGGTGGTTGCGTCGATCGACGCATGTCTGTTCGAGGCGAGCTTGTGTGTTTTGTTCGTGCTTTGCGTGTTGTGTGCTCACCCTGGTATTTTATTGATTTCTTATGCCTGTGTGTATAATCTGTAGATGGGATGACCGTCTCACTGAGTATTTGTGATAATACTCATGCATCTTTTTTTTGCCATGTGATGCAGGTAAAAACAAAGTGTGATCGTGGAATCATGACCGAGAAAAGGAGATGATCTAGTGTCTCGGTTTCGTGGTCATTGAGTTAGAATTGTTAGGGTGTAGTGATTCTGGAACTGGTTATTGAATGATGTTGTTAGTGATTGTTGAGTTGGATTATTGGATGTTGTTATTGGAATTGGTTAGAGATTTAGTAAAGTATGGGATTTACTGAATGTTGTGTCTGATTCATTTGTTGAATTGTTTCGCACTGATTGTGTTGAATCGTTGAGGATTATTATTTGTTATAATAATAATCCGAAAGAGAAATTTTTTTAAATTTTACGGGTTAGGTCGTTTCACACTTTAATTTATAAAAAGGGTAAAAAAACATAGATATAATGATATCTTCGAATGACGATCAATATTTTTGTGCGTGGATGGACAAACTTCCGGAGATCAAACCACATGTCTACATACGAATGAGTTATATTTTTTATGTAGTGTTGTAAGGCACGAGTTAGCCGTGTTTCCTATATCAAAAGAACAAAATTATTGAAAACACAGTTCGAAAATAAAGCCCATAAAGTAACAAAACCCAAACGATAACATGAGAATAAAAAATTACCTAGTAAGACCAGTGCACTAGAGGAGCTAGTAAAACTATCTGTGTTTGGAGTAGATTTGATTAGTTATATCCTGCTCTGTATTAGCCGAGTCCAGGAGGGACTTGGTAAGGGGAGCTTGCTTCGCTCACATTGTTGGTTTGCGAGATTTCTTTTTTTGTTAGCTCATGGAAACATCCAACGGTCGCTCTCACATGACACACGAGGTGTATGTGATCGAGAGCTTTATGGACTTTGCCGTTGATGATTCATTATTGGGCCTCTACTGAAAGGCTTCTAGTGCTAGTATTTTGGTATTTGGGGTTTTGCGTCAGGCTTTCGCAGCTTCTTCTCGTGCAACAGATTCAAAAAGAACAACAACATCGTCATCACTTCGTCGTTCCATTAGCTTTTGTGTTTTTGTTGAGTCGATGGACTGAAATTTATCATGAATTATGATCTTATGTTTTTATCTTTTTTGTCATATGATCATTTCTCTAGGTTTATAATGTTTCGACTTGTAATCCTAAACGTTTTTATTTTCTATAAAATATTTATATTCTTAGTAAAAAAATAATAATAATAATATGATCTATAAAATGCACTGCACCAAAACGATCTGTAAAATAGCGTTATTTTGTCTTCCCGCCATCTGGTAACAAAAAAATGCATGCTTCTCATCCTAATAAAATGCATGCTTCACATTTTTTGTAACGACCGTGAACCAAGATTTGTGAATTTTGGTCGTGCGTCGATCGACGCAGGTGGTGTGCATCGATCGACGCAAGGTGAAATCGAACTGGATCGGTTCGATTTAAGTGTCGGTTTACGGGCTAATTTAGGGTGAAACCCTAGGGCTTCCCTATAAATAGGGGTGTGGCCGCATTTTTGGGACTTTTAGAGTTCTAGAAAGTTTAAGAAAAGTTCTAGAGAGTTTCCAGAGAGATTTGTGAGAGGAGATTCATCTGGTAGGCTTGGGAGATCATTCTTAGAGTGATTTCTCGTGAGGAGAGTGTAGATCTCGGTGTTGGGGAGTCATTCTTCGTGGTTTTCATCCTTTTCTCATCCTTTTCCTTCAAGATCTGAGGTGAGTGCGTGACCATGGCTTATTTGGGTAAAGAGATTGATAGGAAGCGTTTGATTGTTGTTGATTGGTGTAATTCGTGTTGTTTTGAGTGGATTTGTGCAGGTGAATCGTTTGGAATCGAGCCATGAGACGATAGGTTCGATTTCCAGGTTCTGTGTTGATGCGTCGATCGACACAGAGTGGATCAATCGACACACAGTGCTTGTGTCGATCGACGCATGGCCAGTATTTGCGAACATGTGTTGTTTGTTCGTGTTTTGCCTTGTTGCGTGTTCATCCTGGTATTGTATCAATTTCCTTATGCATGTGTGTATAGCCTTGTAGATGGGATGATCGTCTCACTAAGTATTTGTAATAATACTCAAGCATCTTGTATAACCATGTGATGCAGGTAAAGACAAGGTGTGATCATGGGATCTTGGCGAGGAAGAGGAGATGGTCTAGGGACTCAATTGTTTGATGATGTTTACTGAATTGCTAGGTTGTTAGTGATTTCGGAACTTGATGGATTGTTGTTGACTTGTGTTACTGGATGTGATATTGTTGGATTGAATTGGTTTAGTGGGTTTCAATAAAGTATGAGATTTATTGAATATTGTTATTGGTTAATGGTTGAATTGTTTCCGCGTATTGTGTTAACCCGTTGAAGATTATTATTTGTGATAATAATAATCCGAAAGGGAAAATTTTTTAAAATCGCAGATTGGGTTATTTCATTTTGGTATCAGAGCCCTTATGGTTCCAGGGCGGGTGCAATTGATTGGTTATGTGATTTAGTCAATTGATTGTTGAGTGGGTTTGGAGTCCTAGATCATCTCTTTCGAGCCTTCAATGAGATTCCACGATATGTGCTACTTTACTTTTTGTTTTTCTAGTATTTAGTGTTCTGCTGGATAGTGCAGAGTGATGGCTAGAGTGGCTAGAGGCAGAGGTCGTGGGGGCCAGGGATGTCGAGGTGGTCGTGGTGGGCGCGGGCGGGGACTCGGGGAGGAGTCTAATGCCGTGAGTGTGGCCTAGGATACCACGCAGGAGCAGGTTGCTGACTCGCAGACGTTTCAGGAGGGGTCCATGGGTGTAGCCGCTACGGTTACCAGCGTAAGGGCTGGAAGGGCTGGTGTGGGTCCCGGTGTAGCTAGTGGTGTGGTGGACCCTGTGGGGGTGCTGCCGCAGGTGTTGCCCAGGATCGAGATGATCGTTTGGCGGGTTTGCTGCAGATGATTTTGGAGAGGTTACAAGGTGGGGTGCCGGCTCTGGGTCAAGCTCCGGGGTGTAGCCAAGAGTGGCTGCTGTTAAGCCAGGTGTGGCTCGTGGTCAGCTGACAGCGGCTGGGGTTTAGCCGGGAGTGGCTGGGGTGCAGCTGGCTGTGGCGATTGCGGAGGAGCTCCCATCCTATCTTAGGATGATGGAGCAAATACAGAGGATTGGGACCGGGTTTTTCTCAGGGGGTGCCAAGCCTAAGGAGGCCGATGCGTGGCGGCTGAGACTGGAGCGTAACTTTCGCTCTATCATGTGTCCAGAGGGATACCGGATTGATCTGGCGATGCATTACCTAGAGGGTGATGCGCATCTCAGGTGGAGAGGTGTGGAGGCCAGGAGGGCGTAGGCCGAGATGGCCTGGGAAGATTTCTTGGCTGAGTTTAATGCCAAGTATTTCCCGTAGGAGGTGGTGGATCGGTTGGAGCTGAGGTTTCTGGAGTTGGCTCAGGGAGACCGGCCAGTGAGGGAGTTCGACGCGGAATTCAGTCAACTTCTGGTGCATGCTGGTAGAGGCATGGAGGACGAGCAGGTCCAGGTGAAGAGGTTTCTGAGGGGACTTCAATCCGATTTGAGGACTTGCTGTAGAGCGAGTAAGTTTGCCACGAGGGCGGAGCTGGTGGAGACGGCTGCTGTGATTGAGGAGGACCTCAGAGAGTAGACGGTGGTGGTTAGTCCACCGGTTCAGCAGCCGAGGAGGTCGCAGCAGCAGCCGGGTCCGAGCAGGGGAGGAAAGCCTGCGCAGGGACAGAAGAGGAAGTGGGAGAGCACTTCGGGACCAAGTCAGGGCGGTCAGAAGAGGAGCGAGGCACGGGGAATTCAGGTGTGCTATCACTGCAGGGAGCCGCAGCACATCAAGCCTAGGTGTCCTAAGCTGCAACGGATGGCGGTGGCGGTGGTACAGCCGGTGGCCCAGATTGCAGTGGCACCGCGGGTATTCACTTCAATGGAGGTGGGTGATTCTAGTGCCAGACCGATCACATGTAATTCCGGACTTGACTTTTAAAAATTCTTGTGGTGTTTGAATTTTAGTCTATTTTAGAATTGTGAGTCTGTGATAGAGTGTAGGGTTCTTAAGCACATGGGATTTGTGCAGGGACTTTAGTTGTGGGCGGATGTGAGTCCCACGTTTTGTTTGATTCTGGAGTTACGAATAGCTTCATTACTTTGGAGTGTGCAGAGGGTAGCGGTATCCCGAGCGATTCCGGTGAGCAGCAAGGAGTAGTTAAGGTTGCGGGTGGCAAGTCGTTAGCTACTTTCGGGCGGGTTCATGGCGTGGATGTTCTGGTGGTGGAAAAGTTGATGCCAACAGATCTGATTATTAGTCCGGTGGAGCTGTACGATGTCATCCTCGGTATGGATTGGCTGGATCGGTACAGAGTCCATCTGGATTAACGTCGAGGGCGAGTGCTGTTTGAGCGAGAGGCGGGGAGGTTGGTTTACCAGAGAGTGAGGCCGACTTCCGGGAGTCTGGTGATCTCGGCGATTCAGGCTGAGCAGCTAATCGAGAGGGGCTGCAAGGCATACTTGGTGACGATAGTGATGCTAGAGACTGTTGGAGAGGTTGCAGTTGGGGATATCCAAGTCGTTCGGGACTTCCAGGATGTTTTCCAGTCATTGCAGGGATTACTGCCATCTCGATCTGATCCGTTTACGATTGAGTTGGAGCTTGGGACGACTCCTATATCCAAGATACCTTACCGTATGGCTCTAGCAGAGATGGCAGAGCTGAAGAAGCAGTTGGATGATTTGTTGGGTAAGGGTTTCATACGGCCTAGTATTTCACCGTGGGGAGCACCGGTGTTATTCGTGAAGAAGAAGGATGGAGTTTCCGGTTATGCATCGATTACCGGGGACTTAACCGAGTCACTCTTAAGAACAAGTACCCTCTACCGCGGATTGATGAGTTGTTGGATCAGTTGTGAGGGGCTACCTGGTTCTCAAAGATCGATTTGGCTTCGGGTTACCACTAGATTCCTATCGACAAAGCGGACGTTAGGAAGACGTCCTTCAGGACGAGGTATGGGCATCATAAGTTTGTGGTGATGCCTTTCGGGTTGACGAGTGCACCAGCGGCGTTCATAAGGCTGATAAATGGGGTGTTCCAGGAGTATCTGGATGTGATTGTGATCATCTTCATTGATGATATTCTGGTGTATTCGAGGAGTCCTGAGGAGCATGAGGTGCATTTGGGAGCAGTTTTCGGGAAGCTATGGTAGCAGTAGCTATACGCGAAGTTGAGCAAGTGCAGTTTCTGGCAGCGAGAGATGAGTTTTCTTTGCCACGTGGTGTCTGTAAAGGGAGTTTCTGTGGATCCAGCTAAGATTGAGGCTATCAGAGGGTGGCCTATACCGAAGAATGCCACCGAGATTTGGAGTTTTCTTGGGCTGGCAGGGTATTACAGGAGGTTCGTCAAGAGATTTGCGAGTATGGCGTAGTCGATGACGAAGCTGACGGGGAAGATGTCCCTTTTATGTGGACTTCAACCTGCGAGGAGAGTTTCGGGTGAGAATTATGTAGTGTATACGGATGCTTAGAAAGTTGGTCTGGGTTATGTACTGATGCAGCAGGGGAAGGTTATTGCATATGCTTCGAGGCAGTTGAGGAAGCACGAGTGCAATTACCCTACTCATGATGTGGAGTTGGCTGCGGTGATTTTTGGTTTAAAGATTTGGAGGTCTTATCTTTATAGCGGAAAGGTGCGGGTGTTTACAGACCACAAGAGTATGAAGTACTTCTTTTTTCAGCCAGAGCTGAACCAGAGATAGAGGCACTGGATGGAGTTGGAAGCGGATTACCATTTGGAGATCGGGTACCATCCGGGTAAGGCTAACCTGGTTGGAGATGCGTTGAGTAGGAACAGGGTTGCTTCGGCTCAGAAGCGGGATATGAAGGCTTTGGTGAGTGAGATTGGCACTTTGAGGTTGTGCGTTATCTCACAGGAGCCGTTGTGGTTAGAGGCAGCTAACCAGACATATTTGCTGAGCAGGATTCGAGTAGCTCAGGAGAAGGATCAGGATTTGATTGATGCTTCCAACGTTGCAGGTTCAGAGTATTTGGTCTCTGCGAACGGGACGATATTTGTGAGCAGGCAGGTTTGTGTTCCCAGGGATGAGGATCTGAATCAAGAGATCTTGAGAGAGGCTCATGCGAGCACGTTGTCGATTCACCCGGGAGCGACCAAGATGTATCGTGATCTTAAGCGGTATTATCACTGGGTCGGGATGAAGAGGGATGTCGCTAACTGGGTTGCAGCGTGCAACATATGCCAGTTAGTAAAGACTGAGCATCAGGTTCCGAGCAGGTTGTTGCAGAGTTTGCCCATTCCGGAGTGGAAGTGAGACATGATCACCATGGACTTTGTGACAGGGTTGCCAATTTCGTGGACGTACGATGCTATTTGGGTGATTGTGGATCGTCTAACCAAGTCAGCATATTTCTTGCCATCAAGAAGACCGACGGAGCGGCGGTGTTAGCCAAAAGTATGTGCAGAAGATAGTGAGGCTGCACGGGGTGCCAACGAGTATCGTGTCTGACAGGGATCCGAGGTTTACTTCAGAGTTCTTAGGGGCATTCCAGGTTGAGATGGGCGCTAAGGTGCATATGAGCACTAAGGTGCATATGATCACAACTTATCATCCTCAGACGGATGGACAGTCTGAGAGGACGATCCAAACATTGGAGGACTTGCTGAGGATGTGTGTGTTGGATTACAGTGGTCATTGGGCGGATAACCTGAACCTGTTAGAGGTCGCATACAACAATAGCTACCAGACGAGTATTATGATGGCTCCATATGAGGCTCTGTATGGGAGGTCATGTCGTACACCATTATGTTGGACTCAAGTGGGGGAGAGGAGCATCTTTGGTGCAGATTTTGTTCAGGAGACTACAGAGAAGATCCATGTCTTGAGGCTTAACATGAGAGAGGCTCAGGATCGGCAGAAGAGTTATGCCGATAGGAGGAGAAAGGAGCTGGAGTTTGAGCTGAGAGATCTGGTGTATCTCAAGGCAGTGATGTTGAGGGGTCCTAACAAATCCATTTCAGAGAATAAGCTAAGTCCGAGGTTTATATGTCCGTTCAAGGTTGGACCAGTAGATTATCGGTTGGAGTTACCTCAGAGTATGAAGGCTTTTCATAAGGTCTTCCATGTGTCGATGCTACGGAAGTGTCTACATGAGTCTGAGGAGGTGTTGGCTAGGATTCCAGAGAATCTTCAGCCCAACATAACGCTGGAGACGAGACCTATGAGGATTCTCGAGAGGAGGGTTAAGGTCCTGCTCTAGAAGAGGATACCGTTGGTGATAGTCGTGTGGGACTGTGACGGTATTGAGGAGGAGACTTGGAAACCAAAAGCGAGGGTGAAGGCAAAATTCTCGAAGTGGTTTGAGAAGCAAGTGAAGGCTTGAGTTGTCTTTTCTTGGTTTTCAGAGTCTGTGATAGCATGTTACTATGAGTTTGGATGTATTTTTCGTTTTTGTTGTAACGATCATACATTGTTGTGATTTAATAAGATGGATTTTCTTATTAAATGTGTTTATAAGAGGTGAGTTCTTATGTGATGGCTGGTGGAGTCATGTGTTGTGATGACTGGTGGGTCATGTGATGGCTAGGAATAGAAGTTCTATGTGAGTTAGGACTTGTTTATTGCCTAGGGAGGACTAGAGATGGAAGTTCTATGTGAGTTAGAACTTGTCTATTCTCTAGATGGTGCTGGGAAATAGAGGTTTTATACGAGTTAGAACCTGTCTATTTCCTAGGGGGAGTCTGGAAACATAAGTCTTATGTGAGTTAAGACTGTATTTTCCAGGGACTCTGTGGTAAAATCCTGGTGATTGGATTGTTTCGGATGGCCTGGTGATTGGTCATTGGCGGTGGGAAATAGCGGTTTTATCTGAGTTAGAACCTGTCTATTTCCTAGGGGGAGTCTGGAAACAGAAGTCTTACGTTAGTTAGGATTGTCTTTTTCCAGGGACTCTGTGGAAACACCCAGGTGATTAGGTTGTTTCGGGTGACCTAGTGTTAGTCATGAGATGATATTCCGGGATAGGGAATGTCATGATGGAACCACGAGAGGTGATTTTGGTCGACAGGTGCTTATGATGCACGTTGCAGAGTTGATTGCTCCAGGGGATAGTGGTTCTTCTGGATATAATTGAGGGGACAGTGAGGTTCTCTCCAGGGGATAGTGGTTTCCCCGCATATACTTTGAGGGACGAGATCTCTCCAGAGGATGTGTGATTCCTCTGCAGCCGATAGCTTGACGGACTATGTGTCCTGAAAGTAGGAGGGGATGGAGCATACCGAGAGCTGGATGGACGGCGAGCCTGAAGGTAGGAGGGGTATGATATACATCGAGAGCTCAAAGAGTGATGATCCTGAGAGCGGGGTGGTGTATATAGATATGAGTATGAGCAATAACTTCTATAGTGTGATTACAAGTATGAGACTAGATGAGCTTCGAGGATCGGGAGTGGATCTCAGGTGGTGCTGACCGGGTTGGTCAGGATGGTAGCCGTGGTGAGACAGTGGTATGTGATTGAGATCAGGGGTGGATCTCAGGTAGTGTTGACCGGGATTGGTCAAGATTGTATCCGTGGTGAGATAGTGCAATGTGACTAGTATGAGACTAGTTGAGTTCTGGGATCGAGTGTTGATCTTAGGAGGATGCTAGCCGGGTGGGGCCAGGAGAGTGATATCAGTATAGCTGGCTGGGTAGGGTCAGAGGGGTGATATCAGATGTGTGACCGTAGAGTTACGGTGTCGCGTGATTCGAGGTCGAATCCGTGTTAATAGGGGAGAGTTGTAACGACCGCGAACCAAGATTTGTGAATTTTGGTCGTGCGTCGATCGATGCAGGTGGTGTGCGTCGATCGACGCAAGGTGAAATCAAACCGGATCGGTTCGATTTAAGTGTCGGTTTACGGGCCGGTTTAGGGTGAAACCCTACGACTTCCCTATAAATAGGGGTGTGGCCGCATTTTTGGGACTTTTAGAGTTCCAGAAAGTTTCAGAAAAGTTCGAGAGAGTTTTCAGAGAGATTTGTGAGAGGAGATTCGTCTGGGAGGCTTGGGAGATCGTTCTTGGAGTGATTTCTCGTGAGGAGAGTGTAGATCTCGGCGTTGGGGAGTCATTCTTCGTGGTTTTCATCCTTTTCTCATCCTTTTCCTTCCAGAACTGAGATGAGTGCGTGACCATGATTTATCTGGGTCAAGGGGTTGATAGGATGCGTTTGATTGTTGTTGCTTGGTGTATTTCGTGTTGTTTTGAGTGGATTTGTGCATTTGAATCATTTGTAATCGAGCCATGAGAGGATATGCTCGATTTCCAGGTTCTGTGTTAATGCATCGATCGACACAAGGGCTTATGTCGATCGACACACAGTGCTTGTGTCGATCGACGCATGGCTAGTATTTGCGAACATGTGTTGTTTGTTCGTATTTTGCCTTGTTGCGTGTTCATCCTGGTATTGTATCAATTTCCTTATGCCTGTGTGTATTGCCTTGTAGGTGGGATGACCATCTCACTGAGTATTTGTGATAATACTCACGCATCTCGTATAACTATGTGATGCAGGTAAAGACAAGGTGTGATCGTGGGATCGTGGCAAGGAAGAGGAGATGGTCTAGGGACTCGATTGTTTGATGTTGTTTACTGAATTGCTAGGTTGTTGGTGATTCCAGAACTTGTTGGATTGTTGTTGACTTGTGTTACTGGATGTGGTATTGTTGGATTGAATTTGTTTAGTGGGTTTCAATAAAGTATGAGATTTATTGAATATTGTTATTGGTTAATGGTTGAATTGTTTCCGTGTATTGTGTTAACTCGTTGAGGATTATTATTTGTGATAATAATAATCTGAAAGGGAAATTTTTTAAAATTGCGGGTTAGGTTGTTTCATCTTTCTTCAATATTTTGGCTAATATGATTTAAGTAAAATTTAATCATTAAGTTTTGTAGACCACTAGGATTGGTAACTAAAACATAACTCTCTCTCTCTATTATGCGTACATATTTCAATAATAGAAATCATTATACTAGCATAGTTGATATAATGGGTTTTTGGCATATTATAACCTTTGTTTTGTAGGTTTTTATGGAGTCTTTTATTTTATTTTGAGTCATTTTAGGTTTAAAGATGGCTGGAATGGAGGATTGGAGCTCATGAAGAGACTTGGCGAAATTAGAGGAAAAGTGGAGCTTGTTGGAAAGATTGAAGAAGGGAGCACCTCTTCCTAATCCCTAAACCTGCTCCGCGGAAGATCCATTTTTGGATATTTTCATTAAACCTAATTTTTGCCACCTAGGATTTTTCCTAATCTATCCCAGCCGCCCAGACCTCTTTTAAAAATAGATTTTGTCGAACACTTTGAGGGGGGCTGATATGCTCAAATTTACCCTGAGCTACTCTCTCAAATTAAGAGATCGTAGTAGTACTTAGGGATCGAATTCACAGGAAATCGCTAATCAAAAGATTATGAATTCAAATCAAGCTAGGAAATAAATAAAATAGTAACGAAAATACTAAAGAAATAAGATGGAAAAGCTATTGAAAACAAGTTTTAATCAATGAGACAAACGCTATGCTTTCGAAAAATTCGCAGGAAACTCAAAATTGATGACAAGAGAGATTGTTAGGGAAATTATAAGATCCGTTCTAGAACATGAAACCACTTGTAAAGTTAACCAACTTTCGCTGCGAAAACTATCTAGGTCTAACTTCTTAAATCCCAAATTTCTTTGCGAATTCAATTAGTTAAACAAGCATTAAAGAACATATTCAATTGTTCACAAATTGCCTAAATCAAATTTCTTTGCAGATAGATAATTTGTTCATCTAAAGATAGTTCACGTAATTATCAATACTTTCGCATCTAACAATTAACCTAAGATATAAGTTCTAGGTGATCAAACTAGAACTAGAATTAATAACAATCTAGATGAAGAACCAAGTGATGTTTCCTAACAAGTCTAACAATTTTTCATATTCCTTTGAATAACCCTAAACCTAACAAGCAAACTACTCAGACATGGTGATTGAAACAAATATCATGAATAGAAAAGATTGCATTAAAAATATAGAGAAAGAGATAAAAAGGGTTCGAAATCTCTTAAGAACAAGGTGCATATTTGTCTCTCCAAAAGCTCCAAAATCAATCTCTAAATTTGTTTCAATAGAAAATAAGATGTAGCCTAAGCAATGGCTAAAAACTAGAATAAATAGGTCTAATCACGTTTTGGTTCAATCCCTACGACAAATCCAAATCAAAATAGGAAAACTGCAATTTCTTTTTTTTTTCCATCGAACTAGTCAGTTAAGGACGGATTGACATGTCGTCATTAAAACATGCATAACTTTCGATCCAACCGTTGGAATAACCTCAAATAACTTCTAGAAAGAAGCTAACTCGATTCTCTATCTTGTGTCAAATTTCCAGGTCGATCAATTGGTGGAAAGTTTTCCAACGAGTGCCAAACTTTTGACCTTTCTGCAGTTTTTCTTGTCTGTCGATCGACGCAAGACAAAAATATTGAATCCGAGTTGATCGCTTGGGCTTCTCTTTCCACAATGCTCCAAAATACTCCAAAAGCTCCGATTATGCTCCAAACGTACATCAACCTATAAAGACTTGAAAAGACTCGAAAAATACCAAAAAAACTTTATAAAAAGGACTTATATCATGGCCAGAAATAGGTAAAAACCATAACATATCAGGGGCAGAGGTAACAGAGAGAACACAAGAGAGAGAGAGAGATTTGATACATTGTTTTGAGTTTTTGTAAGATTTGAAGATTGTCTTCCACCCTTTGAAGAAAATTTCTAAACTCTTTACCTTTTCCATTTATTTTATCCTTGAATTCTCATATCTCTCTTACTGTTACTCGATCTATCATGCTTGAGTAGTTCTTCCACTTAGGTTAAGGGTTCGAAGGGATTAGGGATTCATGAACTAAGCATAAATAGGATTCTATGTATGTTGATATCTTCATCTATTGTTGTTCTAAATGCCTAGACTAGCTTGATCACATAGCCTCTGATTTTGGGTTTAATTTACTCATCAAAAGAGTTGTGAATTGCTTGAAAGAACATAGATGGACGATTTGTCCTTAGACAACGACAGTTGAAGCTAAGGCAAGTTGTGAAAAAATTGATTTCATCCTTTTTAATGCTTATCATTCTTCGTAAACTCAAGCGACAATTTAGGGTGTTAGATTAGTTGATAAAGTGGTTGATACCACGACAGCGGATCCTCTTATTTCTATGGTTGAGTTCTAGATTGGTCCTGAATTGTTATCCTGAATAAGTGCTTGATTCTAGATGATCTAATCCCTAAGATATCCTCCCCTAGCCTAACATTTTTATTAATATTTGTTTAAATCGACTTTACTTAATTTGTTTGCTATTCAGGACAACATACACTTAAATCCAAGTTGATCACTTAGCTGAAATTGTATCTCAAAAGAGTGTATTGTTAGTCTCTTTGATCGAACCTCACTATTCTACATCGAGTTTCTGAGGTTTGAAATTTATAAAGTAGTAAAAAACGCTTATTATCAAATTGGCGCCGTTGCGACGGGAACCAACTCGATACCTCTAGTTTTAATATACGTTTTCAGACTAAATACTGACTTGTTCTTTTCTTCTCTTGCGTGTGTTTTAGGTGCATGAACTCAAAGTCAACAAGGAGCAATCGTCAAATACCCCTTGTAAACTTGAGTAACACGGAACTTGCAAGACTTGAACGAGTCAACAGACAAACCAGTCCTAATCTCGTCGACATGGGCGAACGAGGTGATAATGATATGGCAGCTAGGCTACAAAGGTTGTAAGAGCAGATGGCTCAGATGCATCAACAACATGCGCGCGAACAACAGCAGCAACGCGCACGTGAACAACAACGTGCTATTGGAGATATAGACAATCCTCATGCCTTCTATAGGATTAGAGCTGCTATTATTCCACCTGTTGTTGAGAGGCAAGACTATGAGATAAAGTCTCAGATGATATCGCTGGTCAAGCATCACTTATTCCATGGACTTCTTGGAGAGATTCCAATGGACCATATAGAGAACTTTGAGGAGATATGCTCCACAACGAGTTCTAATGGAATGAACCCAAACTTACTAAAGTGTAAGCTTTTCCCTTTCTCACTTGCGGACAAAGCTTCTCAATGGCTCAAGTCTCTACCCGCTGGATCCATCATGAACTGGACACAATGTAGAGCAGCATTCTTGGACCACTTCTACACCAAAACCAAGACCGCGAGCTTAAGGAATAAGATCTCCATGTTTCAGCAACATTCAGGAGAAGCCTTTTGTGAGACATGAGAACGATTCAAAGAATACAGGAGAGAGTGTCCACACCATGGGTTTACCGATGAGAACTTGCTGGGTATCTTCTATGATGGTGTTGATTGGGATTACAGGAATGCTTTGAATGCTGCAAGTGATGGTGATTTTATGACTAAGACCGGAGAAGGTGCTTACAAGCTTATTGAAAACTTGGCTGCAAGTTCTAGCAGCAAGTCTCAAGAGTATGATAGAACCTAGAAAACTGGTGGAATGGATTCTCAAAAGATCGATGACCTTACAGCTAAGGTTAACTTGTTGCTCAAAGGGAACCAAAAGAACGGTTCATTTTGTTGATGAGAATGGTGAACCACTTTCTGAGGAGATGGGTGAAGAAGGAGTTTGTGATCAGCAAGAGGTCAGCTATGTGAATTATCAAGGGTTTGTGCGAAATCGTGGGTTCAACCAGAACTATAGGAGTCACCCAAACTTCTCTTATATGAGTACAAACGTTGAGAACCCGCATGACTATGTCTATCCGCAGCAAACTAGTCTCCAAAACCAGAAACCTCAGGATCAAAGTTTTCAGAAGAGTTTTCCTCAAGGTTTCCAAGGCAAAACGTTCCTACCTTACCAAAGTCAGAATCAGTTTCAAGGGGGAGTTCAACAGAAACCACAATTTACCAACTTTCAGGCTCCTGCGAGCTCTGAAAGTACTTCTCAAGATGAACTGAAGGGTATGATGCAGCAGCTGATGGCTAATCAACAGAAATTTGCCACTGAAATCAACACAAAGGTAGACGCCATGTACTCAGATCTCAATGGTAGACTTGAAACTGTTTGCAATCATGTGAAGAAGCTTGATACTCAGGTTGCTCAAACTGCTGAGGCAATCAAGAGGCCAGATAAACCAGATGCAAACCCTAGAGAGTTTGTGAACGCGATTGAGCTAAGGAGTAAAAGAGTTCTACCACAGGTTGTGAGGGCAAACACTGAAAGTTGCCCAGAAAATTCTAATGAAAAAGTTGCTGAACCGACTTCTAAGTTACTTCGACCGAATGAGCTTGCTGGTAAAATTTATTCTCGTGTCTACAAACCTCCAGTTCCTTACCCAGTCCCTCCAAGGAAATTTCAAAAGGATTTGGAAGAAGCAAAGTGTAAGGAGATGTTGAAAGATTTGATGTTAAGCTCCTTTTGGCAGATGCAATTCAAATTATGCCAGCTATGAAGAAGTATGTTAAGGGTCTGGTTACAGGAAATGTTTCTTCAGAACAGAGTGCTATGATGGTATCTAAGAACGGTACTGTTGTGCTGCAAAACAAGATGCCTAAGAAGCAAGAGGACCCAGGGAAGTTTGTTCTATCCGTGCAGATTGGTCCTATGCGATTTGCTTATTCTCTATGCGATTTGGGTTCAAGTGTGAATGAACCTCATGCCATATTCGGTTGCTAGAAAACTTGGGTACACAAAGTTCAAGCCAACAAAAATTTCATTGGTGTTTGTTGACAGGTCGGTAAAGTTACCCGTGGGGATTCTTGAGGATTTGCATGTTAGAATTGGCAATACTTTAATTTTAGCAGATTTTGTGGTGCTGAAACTTGATGAGGAACTTAAGGATCCCTTAATTTTGGGACGTCTTTTCTTGCGCACAGCTGGTGCGATTATTGATGTGAGGAATGGTATAATCGGTCTCCACCTAGGGGACATTATCATAGAATTTGAGATGGATAGAATGCTCAAAAAGCTAACCATTGATGGGCAAACTTTTGCTATAGAAGATAATCTCGAAGTCTCTGAGGGAGAGATTGAGGAATTTTGGCTGATGATCCGTTGGATTTAGCTTTGACAAAGGCTGAGGGTGAGCATGGGTACTTGACTGAGGACACAGTTGGGTTTGCAAGGATGCTGGATTGGAGCCAAGCAATGGAAAAATCAACTCGGTTCTTGAACCTCGAAACAGAGGATGCTGACGGAGCACCTGCTCCAGAAAAGGAACATGCTCCTGGAAACTCTGTTGATAGTCCTTGGAGCGAATTGAAAGGTCCTAAACTCGAGCTCCAAACCCTACCAGTTGGGCTAAGGTACGTATTTCTAGGTCCTAACTCTACTTACCATGTGATCATAAATGCTTATTTGAACAATGTAGAACCGCTTTGCTTTTGTGTGAACTTAGGAAGTATAGAAAGGCTCTAGGATATTCACTAGATGATATTCCTGGAATTTCACTTGATATTTACATGCATAGAATACATCTAGAAGATGAATCAAGGAATTCTATAGAACATCAAAAGAGGTTAAATCCAAATCTAAAAGAGGTTAAAGGCTTTGGTTTGTGTAACGCCCTAGTGACATTCCAAAGCTGTATGATGTCAATTTTTACTGATTTTATTAAGGATATAATGGAAGTTTTTATGGACGATTTCTTTGTCTATGGAAGCTCTTTCTCTGTGTGTTTGTCGAATTTGTGCAGGGTGTTACAACGATGTGAGGAGAAGCATCTCGTGCTAAACTGGGAAAAATGCTACTTCATGGTTCGAGATGGTATTGTATTGGGTCATCGGATATCTGAGAATGGTATTGAGGTTGACCGGGCAAAGGTGGAGGTCATGATGAGTCTTCAGCCACCAGATTTAGTCAGGGGCATAAGGAGTTTTCTGGGTCATGCTGGCTTCTACAAGAGGTTCATCAAGGACTTCTCCAAAATAGCAAGACCCTTACTCAGCTGTTGTGCAAGGAGACTAAATATAACTTCAATGGACCTGCCATTTAAACTGATGACAGATGCGAGTGACTATGCTGTAGGAGCAGTTTTGGGTCAAAGGAAGGACAAAAAGCTCTATGTGATTTACTACGCCAACCGTAATTTGGATGAGGCTCAGTGCAAATACGCTACAACCGAGAAGGAGTTGCTGGCCGTAGTATTCACTTTTGAGAAGTTCAGATCATACCTTGTCGGTTCCAAGGTGATTGTACACACCGACCACGCTACTCTAAAGTACATGCTCACTAAAAAGGATGCAAAACCGAGGTTGTCCTTTTGCTCCAAGAGTTTGATTTGCAGATTGTTGACAAGAAGGGGAGTGAGAATGGGGTTGCTGATCATCTATCTTGCATGAAAATTGATGATAAGGTACCTCTTGATGACACACTTCCTGATGAACATGTATATGCGGTTAACATCTGTGTGTTGGAGCACCCGGTCCAGACGAGAGAACCTGCTCTAAAATTCAGAGCACCTGCTCCCGAGAAGTTTTGTGGTGCTACCTCCAAGACAACTGTTTTGAATTTTCCATGGTTTGGGGAGATAGCAAACTACTTAGCTGCTGAACAGGAACCATCTGATTTTGCGGGTGATAAGAAGAGGAAATTCCTAATAGACATAAGAAGGTATTTTTGGGAGGAGCCATACCTCTACAAGCAATGCTCAGATGGTATCTTTAGGCGATGTGTGCCTGATGAAGAGATTCCTGGGATTCTGTTCCACTGCCATAGTTCGAACTATGTCGGTCACTTTGCAACATTCAAGACAGTGTCTAAAGTGCTGCAAGCTGGGCTTTGGTGGCCGATAATGTTTAGGGATGCACATGCTTTCATTTCAAAGTGCGATACATGCCAAAGGTAAGGAAACATCTCTTGGAGGAATAAAATGCCTTAACACTTCATTCTGGAAGTTGAAGTGTTTGATGTATGGGAAATCGATTTCATGGGATCTTTTCCATCTTCCTATGGAAACCAATACATCTTGGTGGTTGTTGATTATGTGTCTAAGTGGGTGGAAGCTATTGCTTCACCAATGAATAATGCCAAGGTAGTGGTGAAGATGTTAAGTCCTTGATATTCTCCAGGTTTGGAGTGCCACGAGTTCTCATAAGCGATGGAGGCACTCACTTCATCAACAAGGTCTTTGAGGGCCTATTGAGAAAGAATGGTGTGAAGAAGCAACACCATATCATCCACAAACTAGTGGTCATGTTGAGGTTTCCAACAGGGAAATCAAGAGTATTCTGCAAAAGACCGTGGGAACCACTAGAAAGGATTGGGCTGCCAAGTTAGATGCCGCTCTTTGGGCCTATCTAACAGCGTATTAAGACATCGTTGGGGACAACGCCTTTCCACTTGGTGCATGAGAAGTCTTGTCATCTCCCTGTGGACCTTGAATACAAGGCAACATGGGCTGTCAAGATGAATAACTATGATGTCAAATCAGCCTTTGAGAGGCGATCTATGCAGCTCAACGATTTAGAGAAAATTAGGCACCTGGCCTATGAGAGTTCTAAAATCTACAAAGAAAGGACTATGGTGTATCATGACAAAAGGATACTTACCAGAAACTTTCAGCCAAACGACCAGGTACTCCTTTTCAACTCTAAACTTAAACTTTTCCCAGGGAATTTAAGATCAAGGTGGTCTGAACCCTTTCTCATTAAAGAGGTCCGCTCCTATGGAGTCGTGGTGTTGCTGGACACCAAAGACAATGAATTTGTGGTCAATGGTCAGTAGCTCAAGCCATATCTTGCTGACACAAACCAAGTCAAAGGTGGATTTATCCCCTTAGGCGATGCACCTCAAGCCTAAGATGGCTAAACAAGTCAAGCTAGTGACTTTAACCAAGCGCTTGGTGGGAGGCAACCCACTAATAAGTGTACTAACTCTTTGATTTTGATTTCTTTTATTGCTAACTTTTAGTTGTAGTTGTTTTTGCTTCAAAATAAAAGAAAAAAAATAAAAAAATAGGTGAACTCAAAGGAGACATAAATCGGAAGTTCTAAAGGCAGGGAGCACCTCTTACAAAAATAGGAGCACCTGCTCCCGTTCATGAATCTCACTTGAGTGCTGATGAGATCGAGGACCTCGAGGCAGAGACCGCGGACACCCGGAGGTCACGAGCTAACATCCGTAGACCCTATAGAAGCGAGTACCTGCTTGGTGACATCGCAGCCGACCCCGAGGATGCAGAGTACCGTCGCTGGATGGTGGATTCAACGAAGAAGAACAATAGCCTGCTCCGCCGGATACTGCACATGCTGCAGAAGGGCTGCAGAGGGCCGCACTCCACTGAGACAATGCCATCCACTGCACCTGCTCTGCCACCTCCTGCTCGTGCTTCCACTTCAGCTAGTCCATCCACGCGCTGTGCTAAGCGCAAGAAGCGCTGCAAGAATGACGATGAGGACTTTGATGCCACCGCCAGCGACTAGCCCTCGCATCTCTATCCAATCTAAGTATTCACCATGAACAATCTACTTTATGCTTTTATTTCTTCTTTTTTTTCTTTCTTTCCCTCTTCCTTGGTTTATTCTCACACCGAGACGGTGTGAAGTAAGTCTGGGGGGAGTGGCTCCTAATTTCGTTTATTTTGGTTGTTTTCTTTGTTTTACTAAGTCTTGTTGAATCAGTTTTTCTTTTGTTTTATTGAGACAAGACTTTGTTGGGAATTAGGACCTCATTCTAGGATGATTATTGAACCACTTGCGTTTAACCTTCTCTTTAGTGACCATTTTTACAGAATACTGGATACATGGAACAGCTGGAACACTTCAATACCCTATCTTCCAGGTTTCATATTGACCGAATTCTTCTCGCTATTGGCACTATATTAGGGAAACGAATCATATTCAAGATTCTTTATTCCTTTCATCACTCTTGTTATCTTCCAGGTTTCATATTGACCGAATTCTTCTCGCTATTGGCACTATATTAGGGAAACGAATCATATTCAAGATTCTTTATTCCTTTCATCACTCTTGTTGTTCTTAAATAGCTAGCTCATTTTTAGCTAGTACCCTCCTTAAACCATACCTCTTTTCAGACCTCTTGCACTCTTGTTACTTCATTGTCATATGTGCAGATATGTGCAAAAGGGCCAGAGAGACATGGGTCGACGCAGCCTCTAAATCACTCTCCCTAAAGAACAGAGCACCTGCTCCAATACAGAGCACCTGCTTCGAAACAGAGCACCCACACCCGCTCCTATTTTCAGAAGATGGTTTACAAAGAGGTGGAACACAAATCCACAAGGAAGGAATGGCAATGACGAGCTCCTCTTGGGTATGTATAACAACTCTGATTATCTCCGTGCCTGAGAGACACATGCTTGTAATTGAAACCCTCTTCATCATCATCTTAAACTCCTTATATCATTTCAGAAAAAAAGAAAAAAAAAGAAAAAAAAAGAAAAAACCGATGATGAAGAGTGGTAAGTTTGTAAAATAGAAAAAGTGTCTCTCTGCACAGCGAGTATACCCAAGGAGGATGATGGCTAGATGAGAAGTTAGAGAGATTGGAAGAAGGAAAGAGTGGTTTAGAGAATGTGGAATTTGTAACAGACCCATTCTCTCTTGCAATTTTGCGCGATATCCTGCATCCTCTACGAGCGCGGGGTAACCCTTAAACACTCTGAACTCCACCTATAAATGGCCTTAAATTCCTTATCGTCATCTACCCTGAATAGTGCTTATAGCGAGAACCTCACGCAACCTTTAATGATTGTGAAGAGTTTGTGTTTGGGAAATGAGACTGGGTTGAGAATGTGTTGAGGGGTTTTGGTAAAGCTCTGCTATTCATATTCTGGATTATGTGGTCTGCAGGTTGAGGGTTGTTTACTCGGTTCACTGAGGATGAAAGAGTTCCCGCGTTTTCAAACCTTTCTTTTTTACTTGGTCTTGAATGTGTTTGAGGACAAACAAAGATCTAAGTTTGGGGGAATTGATATAATGCGTTTTTCGCGCATTCTAACCTTTGTTTTGTAGGTTTTTATCGAGTCTTTTATTTTATTTTGAGTCATTTTAGGTATAAAGGTGGCTGGAATGGAGAGAGAACAAGAGAAATAGAGATTTGATACATTGTTTAGAGTTTTAGTAAGATTTGAAGATTATCATCCACCATTTGGAGAAGATTTCTAAACTCTTTACCTTTTCCATTTATTTTATCCATGAATTCTCATATCTCTCTTACTGTTATTCGATCCATCATGCTTGAGTAGTTCTTCCAGTTAGGTTAAGGATTCGAAGGGATTAGGAATTCATGAACTAAGCATAAATAGGATTCTATGTATGTTGATATCTTCATCTATTGTTGTTCTTAATGCCTAGACTAGCTTGATCACCTAGTCTCTGATTTTGGGTTTAATTTACTCATCAAAAGTGTTGTGAATTCCTTGAAAGAACATAGATGGGCGATTTGTCCTTAGCCAACGACAGTTGAAGCTAAGGCAAGTTGTGAACAAATCGATCTCATCTTCTTTAATGCTTATCATTCTTTGTAAGATCAAACGACAGTTTATGGTGTTAGATTGATTGATAAAGTGGTTGATGTCACGACAGTGGATCCTCCTATTTGTATGGTTGAGTTTTAGATTGGTCATGAATTTTTATCCTGAATTATTGTTTGGTTCTAGATGATCAAATCCCTAAGCTATCCTCCCTTAGCCTAACGTTTTTATTAATATTTGTTTAAATCGACTTTACTTAATTTGCTTGCTATTCGTGACAAACTACACTTAAATCTAACTTAATCGCTTAGCTGAAATTGTATCTCAAAAGATTAGAGTGTATTGTTGGTCTCTTTGATTGAACCTCACTATTCTACATCGAGTTTTTGAGGTTTGAAATTTATAAAGTAGGAAAAAACGCTTATTATCAATAGTGCAAAAAATTTGCAACATTTTGTGCTATTTTCCATATTTTCATAAATCCATCAACGACATATAACAAAAGACCAAAGGTGTGGTGAACTAGTGGTTATCACATGAAGTTATTTTGTTGTGTTTCTAGACTAAATGATGATTCCAGTCCCACGAAATTTATGGTTGATATCCAAACTTCGAAGTTAAAGAAAAAGAAAGATATATAACAAGAGCTCCATTTGTACTGTAACTTGACACCAGTCTTTCTTTTCTAACTGATCTCATTTGGGTCGTATCTCTCAACTCTTTGCACGATGATGGAATCGAACTCGTGTTCAAAGATATGTAGAGGTGACAGAGCCACTTGCACTAATAGATCCATAATTTAATACAAATATTGATAAATTATATTGACATATTATTTAAAAGAGAGACAACCAAAATAACCTTTCTTGTAGATAGAAAATAACATCAAGTCTCGTTACTAATAATAAATGGATCAAAGCTGGTCTATCCTGGAATTACTTCTTTTTAATCAGGACGACCAACTTTGTTCCACTATATCAAAAACCGAAACTTTCAATTTAACCATAAACAAAAGAGATTAAAGAACTAATTAAGTCTCCACGTTCAGCATTTTATTTTTATTTTATCTACCTACAAATCAGATAAATATACTCATATTCCTACGATTTGTTAAGTCCACGGCTAAGTTCCGCCACCAAAACCAGGTGGCGCTGGCCAAAACCCACCACCAACACCGCCTCCTCCATCGCCACCATCTCCAGTGACATAAGTCATGCATGATAATGGTACAAGACATAGCCCACGGCTTCTTAGATCCCTCGTTTCTTCCTCATCCCCTTCTTGTGGTAGTGAGCCCTAATCAAATTGAAATAAATAATTTTTGTGGACTTAAAACATTATCAGAGTAATTTTTTTTGTTGAGAAAGTTATCAGAGTAATTTTTACGTAAAAGAATTATACGTTCTTTAAGTATACCAGTTGGGAGGCTTTCCCGGGTCGATTCCTAGCTGCTCTCATGTAAGGGACGCTTAGAGTCTGTCCACCAAACACCAAAGTTTATCATTTTGAGTTATAACCTATATATATATATATATTTTTTTTAATATGCTAAATATCTTGTAAAAACACTATATGCATGACTATAAAATGATGACCATGAAAAACTGATTATATGAACTATATCTATATTGATGACTAAAACATCTAATCAAGTGATTTCTCTTAATAATATCGTTGCATTATCTCATAATTTAGAACAGCATAATGCATGTTGTTTAAAAAAACATACTATATCTATTGAAATAAAAAAGAAAGAGGGAAAGGTACTTCATACGTAGTGCGCCAAAGAGGATATGATAAGATAAAGACCAGCTCTAACTAATCCCTTGCTTTAAAGGCAAGCTAAAGCCTAGGAACTAATTAAAAATTGAATTCGGATATATGTGCATGGATTAGTCCATACTTCATAGTCTTTTAAAGATTGAAAATTTCAGTATGTGTTAGATTATATAATATATAGTAAATAATATAAAAATTTGACAAACGGGACGAGGATCAAGAAGAATGTCTGGAAGTAACATGCAATCGGGTTTAAAAAAAAAATAACAACATGCAATCAAATGTATATAAGCTATTCAACAAAGGTTCCATGTAAATAACACTCCAACTTTTTATTTTTCATGAATTGAATGTAAAATTAGATTCAAACCAAAATAACTGTTTTATAATGAATGCAACACTCCAACTTCATTCCTTGAATAATATATATATATATATATATTTTTTTTTTCTTATGCACAGACGATTACGTATATCGGATGTATGGATCTGTATGACATGCATGCGTTTGTTGTTACCTCAATCTGGTTCTGAAGGAATTTGATGTATCCAATTGCCTCCATTAATACAGATGCTGTATCTGTCTGCACTTTAGCATTTTAATCAGCTCAAATAATCTATCTACATTTTCCTATCAGAAAAAGAAACCTATCTACATTTGAGTACAAAAACAGCTTTATCTACTTTGGAAAAGTCTCTTAAAGTGAATGCAAGAGAGAAATGAGTGATGAGGAGTATTTTTGTTCATATTTATTTCAAAAAATTAGTTTCTACTATAAAACTTTAAGGGGGAAAAAAGTTTTGAGCATTATTTTTTCTCCAGAAGAGATTATTGCTTATAATTCCCCTTATACTTAACTTCATATAAAACTCCTACTAAAGTTATGATTTCTACTTCGTTTATCAATATAAGTTATATTAATGACTGCTCTTACATTCCAATAAATTATGAATCAGATATCCTACATTTTCGGTTAATCAAAAACTGTAGCAAAAAAAATATACTGAAAAACTCACGGGTTCCATCCTTTAACTATGTGATGTCATGAAAGATTTAAAAATTGACAAATTCCAAATTTGTCAGTGTTCTAAATGTTCATAGCTGCCTAGATTAACAAAAAAAAGTATAGTATATATATTTAAAAGGAATGATTTAATCAAGTGTAAATTGGGTAAATTAATTATTGATGATATTACCTTCCCAAAGGGTGAAACCAACTGTTGTAGAGCTGCTATTCTGTCTCCTAACTTCTCTTTCCTCACCTATTTTTCAATTTCCAACATATAATCACTACAATGAACAAAACCAATCTGAATTTGACTTACAACCGTTCAAACACCTAAATTCAATGTTATTCGTTTAATAGTCACCATGTTCAAAATAATTTCTTGTTAACTAGTTCTAACTTTCTTTTTTATGTCTTCAAGAAGTATAAATGAATAAAGAAAATAAGTAATTAATTGGCAAAGTAGTAGTAACCTTGAAGGGTGGGCAAGAAGAGCGTGACTCCACTCGCGGTTTCTTGGAAGCATTTTCGCTTGCTTTTGTTGCCATCAAGAAGTTACGTCTCTTTGCTTCACTTGCTTCAGCTTCATTACTGAACATTGCCATCTTCAACCCAAATTAAAACCGTTTTCAGTATTACTCTCACATATATATATATATATATGCATACATATCTATATGTATCATTGTTCATAATTGTTATTCGATATAAAGTAACAATGATAGTACGTAATGAATAATAATAACCCCCGACAATGAGAGAAAAAATGTTTTAAAAAGAGATTCATAAAAAGACAATAAAACAAAGTAAGGAATAAAGAGAGAAAAAGGAAAAGAAAAGAGAGAACAAAGGTAGATGTTTCAGCTTAAAGAGAGTTTGCTTATGAATTATGTTAAAAGGTTTTATCTCTCAAGCTTTGGCCCTCTAACCAAGAACCACAACAGCAAAGATAAAAGATTAATACAGAGAAATTTTGTTTTTCTACGTATTCTACATTTTTTTTTCATAACTTTGTTACAAAGCTCCATTTTTGCCAAAGGTCTCACACTTTACACTAATCTGAAATAATCTACTCTACTACATTATAATAATATTTTCTTCTGTTTTGTGCTATTTTGCCCATTTCAGTTTATATTTTACTCTTCTTTTATCATGAATTGCCACAAATTTAACATAAAGAATATGATAAAGTGTGCAAAAAAGTTGTGCGAATAATAATGCAATCTATTCCGTCGATGCAATAATAAAATATGAATACATTTGCAGAAAACTAAGCTTTTAGACACTCCTCTATGTCTGACTTAAAATTATGTGAATAGAACTGAAAGGTTCCCATGATGTAGCATGGTGCTAAATATTATTTTATTTCATTTAAAATTCAGAAAAGAAGGTGAAGCCAAAACATAGATAAAGATATATGTATTATAAACGTAATAGAAATCGAGCCCTAAACGTTATGCTTTCAGATGCACTAACCGTCAGGCCAATCCTACCAAGCCATCATTTCTTATTTTTTAAAATAGAAATAAAAAGCAAAAGATAAAAAGAAATGGAAAGTAAGAATTTTAAATAAACTTACTTGATGAGTAGGGGGAGGAGACGGGTGATGAAGTGTTTGCTGAAGATGATGATGAAAAGGGAGGCCAAAAGGATGAGGAAAGCTTCCTCTGCTCATTCCAAGATTACTAATCTCTTGATCAGAATTTAAAGGAGGAATTAAGACATTCCCTTCAAACAATCTTCTATCCAAAACTTGCATGTTCATATCAAATGGTCTTGGTATGTTGCTCATGTCCATGCTCATTCTCCGAGACTCACTCAAGCTTGATATGTTCACGCTTGGGTAGATCTGACTGAAACTGCCTCTATGAGACTGAGATGAAGGCGAAGAAGAAGAAGATGGAAGGCTGTTGAAATAATCTCCATTAATGGGGAAGCCAGATGATATCGTCTTGAGAAGAAGCTTCTCAGTGTAGTCCTTGTGTTCATTGATCTTCAAATAGTTTGTGATCACTGGACTGTTTAACATGTCTGTGAACTTGGGTATGTCTTGTTGATTGTCTGAGGTAGTTGATGAGGAAAGCTCTTCTTTGATCTTGAGAAATCCTTCATGATGATGGTATGAAGATTGGCCATGATGAGGCCATTGTAAAGGAAAGTCTTGTTGTTGGATGAAGGAATGACTGTAGATGTTAGAGAGACTAATACATTCACTTGTCTTGTTGTTGTTTTGATCCCTTGTGTTTAACATTTCATTGTTATAGTTATGACTCAAGCTCACACTATTCCTGTAAAAAAATTCACACCATTTTTTTCTTTATTTAGAATGATCAATGCAAATTTTAAATTATAGTTATCTGATTTTAAGATGAATATTAATAAAAGAATGTTATTTTATCAGCCACTTAAATTCTATCTTGTTGTGTTCCTCACTAAATTATCTTCCAAAACTAGAAAAGAAGAACAAAAAAGAAGAAGAAAGATTCCAAATTTTCAAGTCCTGTTGATACCAGGAATATTCAAAACACCCAACCAATTAGCATACACGTGTTAAATGCATATATATAGACATGTATACATGTGTGTCTATGTGATACAAGAGACTTACAAAGAAATGCCTCCTGGGCTCCATTGATGGGCAGAGGAAGCGCCATAGCAAGAAGGGTCAGAGTTATTGTCTAAGGAGGAAGGAGAAGAAGAAGACCCCACAAGCTGTAACTGATCTTGAAGCTGATGGGGATTAGCAGAGTCCATATGTATGAGAGATGATGATGATGATATATTTATATATTATACCTGTTCTTTGTATGTGTGTATATATATATCTATGTTTGTGTGTAAAGTAAGATGAAAAAGAAAGATGATTTTTGAAGAGTTTCTCTTGAAAATCCCAAGAGATTTATAATATAAGATGAAGAAATTAATTATAATTGTTGTTGTATTCAACAATCAATCTAAACCTACAAAGCCTACGTGCCCTCTCAAAGCTCTTGATTCCTTTCAAAAGCACATCACATAACATAACCTTAGCTTTTTGAAGCTTGACCCATCTCCCTCTCTCGCTCTCTCACACACACACTTTCTCTCTCTACTATTTCAAGTATTTATATTCTTAAAAGCAATAAAACCTTCAAAAGAAAGGAGAGGAAAAATCCTTCAATAATACAAGAAGAAAATATTATATAAATTTATATTATGCTTTGAAATTATTCTCTCTCATGGACTCTCTTTCTAGAGTATATACCCTACTATTATATTTTTCAGTAATTGCATATATCAATATATAAAAAGAATATTGTATTATCTAATATTGTAGCTTTTTTATATGATATATTTATTGTAGCTTTTAGGCCCTCTCTCTCTCTCTCTCTGCAATTAGAGGGAGATGATTATAATTCCTGAAAGCTATGATTAGTGTCCCAAGCTCCTGCCTTCGATCCCAAGGCTTTGCAACAGTTGTCTCAGAGGAGAAATGATGGCATCCATCTATCCTGTCTACTCGCACCCCCACATATATAACACATATGTATCTCTCTCTACCTATGTATTTATATACATATATTGCTTTTTGTAATTTGAGTACATATGTATAAATCATGTAGATTAATTCCAAGTATTTGACCTCAAATCCACCCTTTGATTATAGAATATCGTTCTAACTTAATATTGTGAGAAGACATGCATTTTCTTATACATTCATGTAGACTATGAATGTCAAACAAGATTTTGTGATTATGTTCGACCAAAAATCCACAAAACCCTCATATATTGAAGCTCGGTTTTGTCTTGGTTTGGTTTCTTTTAGATTTGTATCTTAAGTGTTCTAAAAAGCGTTTTAGGCTTCTGTCTAGACGACTCTAGGCTCCTATAGACTCTAGCGATTACTATTTTTGCCGTCTAAAATATTATAATACTATAATAATAAAATAATATAAATTTTTTTATATATAACTCATAGTATTCTCTATATTTTACTATAATATAATGAATATAAATACAATATAAATTTTAGGATTTTCTGCAAAATAAACCTCCGCAAAATTTTTTTTTGCAAGATTACTCTTCAAGTTAGAAAAATGCAAATCAATTCAAGTCTTTGAAAACCTGCAAAATAAACATCCACAATATTTTTTTTTACAAAATTATCCTTGAACTTAAAAAAATGCAAATCAATACATTCAACTCTATGAAAACCTGCAAAATAACTCTCCATAATTTTTTTGTTTTGCAAGATTACCTTTCAACTTAGAAAAATACAAGTCAATGAATTCAACTCTATGAAAACCCGCAATATAACTGTGTATATATTTTTAATCTGCATATGATTGTGTATTTACCATCAAAACTACGTAGTTTTTGCAAATTTTAAAAAGAACAAATTACGCATGGAGGGAATTCAAACCCGTGATCTCTACTAAAAATCCGGAAGACACAACTACTTTTCCATGATAAGCTTCGTTAAATTCACAAACATAAATACATATAATACGATTTTCATTTTTCATAAACTTTAACCTAGAAATTCATAATCCATAAAGAAAAACTCGAGCTTTATACAAAAAAATTAGCCCATATGAAACGAGAAGCGAAATTCAATTCAATAGAACCCTAATTTCCTTAGAAATTTGAAGACCCATAATGTAACGACCGCGAACCAATTTCTGTGAATTGGTCGCGCGTCGATCGACGCAGGTGGTGTGCGTTGATTAACGCAAGGTGGGATTGAACCGGTTGGTTCAATTTTAGTTTTCGGTTTGCGGGTTGGTTAAAGGAGAAACTCTAGGGATTCCCTACAAATAGGGGTGTGGACGCATTTTTCGTGGTTTAGAGTTTCCAGAGAGTTTCCAGAGAGTTCAGTGAGGATTGAGAGAAGTGAAGAATCATTGTTGATTTCTTCGTGTTCTTGATCCTGGAAGCTTGTGAGTGTGATTGTGAGGCTCTGGATTGGTGTTTGGATCCATTTCTTCGTGAAAGAAGAAGAGATTTTGGACTTTGGGGAGTCGTTCTTCGTGTTCTTCGCTGTTTTTCATTCCTTTTTCCTTCCACGACCAAGGTGAGTGCGTGACCATGGCTTATCTCGGTAAGGAAATTGATACGATGCGATTGTTTGTGGTTGTTTGTTGGATTTCGTGTTCTTTTGGTGAATTGTGTGCAGGGATCGAGGCGATGCGTTCTGGAATCAAATCTTCAATCTGAGTAGCTTGGTTGATCCGCCGTTCTTCTAGAACTTTGAACATAATCAGATCGATCGATCCAAGAGTAGATCGATCGATCTGGCCTGCTTTCATGCTTTTTTGCTCTTCTTCTTCGATTTCTTACTCCATTTTGCCTTAGACTTGTTCCAAACGTATTTCGACCTAAAAAGTCTCTAAAAACAAAGAAAAGACTCGATAAAACTCTGAAAATACATGTTAGAATGCGTTAAAAACGCAATACATCAACTCCTCCAGACTTAGCTTTTTGTTTGCCCTCAAGCAAAACAGAAGACTAAACTCGTGAAAGAGGTTTGAAAACGTGGAAACTCAGCTTCTCTTTTGGAACGTTTATTGACCACTAAATTCGTAATCCACATGCTGCAAGGATGAATCAAATCGAACCACCATGTAATTCTCCGTAGACATTTCCAGCCCCCCAAATTCATCCCAAGATTTTGCAACACTGCTTACTATTCATCATCGCTAGCCTCATTGATAATCTCGATGCCAAGAACCTTTTACACACATTTTCGTACAATACCATGACATATCACTAATACAACCCTTTGGTACTCTTCCTCTCCCCCAAACTTTTTTTAATTTTTTTTTGGTAACTCAAAAACAGTGCTTCTCACTTTTATGTTCCTTGTGAAGAGACATAATTGTGAGACTGCTCGCCTTCTTAATCCATTCTACGGGACTCAGACTGCTGTTTTTGAGTTATTCATCAAAGGTGCACGCGAATAGTGGCATCACGGGAAATTTTCCTAGTCTCGCTTCCAACCTTTGTGTGATCGTTTCCCTATGGAGTAAATAATGGGATCATTGGAAATTTTCCTAGCCCTTCTCATTCAAAGTCATTTCATCTTTTATTCAATCTTGGAATAAGGGAGAGGAGTACCATAACTTTTTCACACAAGGTGCATCTATCTAGTACGAACAAAGAGTCAAGCTCTATAGACACCAATCATTCCAACGAGGGTGCAATTAGCTCAAGCCTAGTGGACCTTGCTGGAAACAAGAGATATCTCTAGTTAACTAGTTGGCCTTTGGATTTTCCATTAGTCTGATCTGAATTCATTCTGCAGCAATGGTCACTTAAATGAAATAGTCAGTAAACAAAGAGAAATGTTACATCATAGTTTCCTAACTATAATACTCTTGACTCAATAAAACAACTTGGATGACTCAGGAAAAACACCAAAATGACTCAAAAGAAACAAAACAAAGAAAAATGGCGTTAGTTCCAGCAAATACTCTCCCCCATACTTACTTCACACTGACCCTGTGTGAAATAAATCACAAGAAGGATACAACTTACGCAAAAATACATAAAAAGAAAATGTGAAAAGATAAAGGAGAGAGAGATACTGCAATCAATGGTCCTCGGAGCTGGCGCTGCGACTATCTCCTAGTGCTCTCCAACGCCTACCTAGGCGTACATCGCTAGTCTCATCATCCTCATCAAAAGTCATGTGTCAAGTGAGCTACTCTCTCAAATTAAGAGATCGTAGTAGTACTTAGGGATCGAATCCAGAAGGAATCTAAACACACAATTGATTAGTGAATTCAAATTATGCTAAGCAAATAGGAATGAATGTAAAGTAAAAGCAGAAGTAAACAAGTGAATGATGATTAAAGTTCTTAAAATTCAATGAGACAAAAGAGTTAGGCAATGGGTTGTTCGCATGAATGATTCAAAAATTGATCGTGTCGATCGACACATAGATAAAAACGGTTAGGATTTTTTTAAGCACGGTTCTAGAACTCAAACACGAATGTAAAACCAATCAACTTTCGTTGCAGAGATTATCTATGACTAAATCCCTAAATTCCAAATTTCTTTGCAAACTTAGTGAATAAAATCAAGCTTTAAGTTCAGGTTCAATTGTTCACAAAATTACTAAGCCAAATTTCTTTGCGAATAGATAATTTTGCTCATCTAAGATTATATCAGGTTGTTAATAATACTTTCGCATCTATTAAAGCAACCTAGGATATCCAATTTCAGTTGATCAATCCTAAAATCAATCTAGATGAAGAACATAAAGATAAATCCTAACAGGGTTTCAATCCTATCAATTTCTCATCAAACCCTAGAACTTCCCAAAACCTAATAGACAAACTACTCAGACATGGATGAGGAAATCATTATGAATGAATAATATTGCATTAAAAAGATAGAGTAAGAGATACAGAGAGTTGAAATCGATAAAGTCTGGAAGTCTGAAATATCCTCAAAGCTCTCCAAAATCTCCTCTCTCAAGTCTCAATAGAAAAATAAGATGCATCAAACCTAAAAGCCTAAGGAAAAACTATATATAAGGTCTAAAAATCGGATTGGGCTTTCTTTAAACTTCTGGGCTTTTTGGGCAAAACCGGAATTTCTTCAAAACTTGTAATCTTCTCGTGTTAGACGGGCATGTCGATCGACACACAAGGTCGTGTCGATCAACACAGCCTTGTAAACTCGACTCCGACTCGATCACTTCGGCTCTTCTTTCCTCGATGCTCCAAAATGCTCCAAAAGCTCTCATTAAGCTTCAATCGTCCTTTAACCTACTAAGACTCAAAAAGACTCGAAAAATACCAAAAAGACTCTATGAAAAAGGACTTATATCATGGTCAAAATCGGGTAAAAACCATGATATATCAACTCCCCCAGACTTAGCATTTGCTTTTCCTCAAGCAAAACATACACTAAAAATGTGAAAGAGGTTTGAAAACGCAGAAACTTACCTTCCCTTGGGAGTACCGGACCGATCCCTTTCAACGAGTAAGCCACATAATGCATAACCAACTCAAAACCAGACAACCATGTACTTCTCCATGGACATTCGCAGCCTCCCAAACTCATCCACGACTTCTCAACATAACCCACTAGTCCTCATTGCTGGGTCTCGTCCAAGATCTCGATGCCAAGAACCTTCTAGACTCATTCCCATACTTATACCATGTCAAGTGAATCATACAACTCTTGGTACTCTTTCTCTCCCCTAGACTTATTCGATTCAGAAACTCAAAAACAGTGTTTTCACTACTATTGTTCCTTGTGAGGAGACAGGGTCGTGAGATCGCTCGTCTTCTACATCCGTTCTAAGGGACTCAGACTACTGCTTTTGAGCTCCGGGTGATCATCTCTTGAGTACTGACTCACTGGAATTTTATTTCCTCATACTTATACTCAAGAACTATCACTTCACCCCAATCATCATTATATATATATATTTTTTTTTTATTAGAACAAGGGAGAGGAGTACCATTACTAAAAGGTACACTTGTCAAGTATGAATGAGGAGTCAAGCTCTATGAACACCAATCACCGAGGAGACTGCATAATTAGCTCAAACCCTGGGCGGATTATGCTGGAAGTAACAGACGTCTTTAGTTAACTGGTCAACCTTTGGATTTTCATTAGTCTGACTCTGAAATTGATCCTGGAAGAATGGTCACACAACTGAAAAAGACAATTCACTAGACCAAAGGAAGGGTCATTGTTTCCAATTGACTATTTTGACTCAATAAAACGTTGGACTGACGCTAAAAAACGAACACAATGTTAGCAACTACCTCCCCCAAACTTAAACAACATTGTCCCCAGTGTTATCAAGCCTAGAGGTGATGAAAGAACAAAAGAAAAACCAATTGAAAAGAACGAAAACTTACCTGTTGCAGGGTGTGTCGATCAACACGGGTGGGTGTGTCGATCGACACACTATTGTTTCCTCGTCTCGTCTCTTTTTTTTGTTTTTTTTGTTTTTTTTTCGATGTCTGAAACACTTTAGAACCAAAACTAAAAGTTAGTAAACAAAGAAGAAAATCAAACGAAAATAAGTAGACTTACCAGTGGATTGCCTCCCATTAAGCGCTTGTTTTCAGTCATTAGCTTGACTGTGTCAGGACTCAGGCTTTTGGTGGATCTTTGAGGGGTCTTCTCTCTCCCTCATCCGTTGATAGCTGAAACGACCCGACCCAAAATTTAAAAAAATTCTCATTAAAAACCCGGATTATCATTATCACAAACAATAATCCTCAACGGTCCAATCAAACATGCGGAATACATAACAATTAAATCAACTCAACAACACAACAATTTTAACAAATCCCATACTTCATTAAATTACTAACCAATTCAATCCAACAACCAATATCCAATAACACTAACACAAGGTTCCAGAATTTACTAGCAACCTAGCAATTCTATAAACAACACTAATTGAGATCCTAAATCATCTCTTCTTCCTCGCCACGATTCCACGATCACATTTTCTCTTTACCTGCAACACATGGCAAAAAGAGTTGCGTGAGTATTATCACAAATACTCAGCGACGCGGTCATCCCGTCTACAAACTAATTAAACATAGGCATAAACAAGAGATACAATACCAGGATGAACAATCAACAATGCATCACACATCAACCAAGTGGAAAGTAGCACGTATAATATATCACACTGACGGCAATCAAAACAAAAATGCGTGTCGATCGACACCCTCCTTGTATCGATCGACACGGTATGCGTCGATTGACACCACATCTTGTGTCGATCGACATGGAACCCCGAAACACAGAAAAATTGCACCCAATCCCCATGGATCGATTCCCTATCACATATAACGATTTCCTGCATGAAATTCATCAACCAACAACACACAAACGCATTCTATCCTTCCTTACACCTACATAAGCCTACGGTCACGCACTCACCTTGATTTGGATTTAAAAGGATAAAGAACGCAAAGAACACGATAAAGAACGCGAAGAACGATCACGAACAGCCCCTGATTTCTTTCTCTGATCCGAAAATCTCACTCTAGATCCTCACACGTTCCTCAAATCCCAAGAACAGGCCTCCAACGATCCAATCCTTCTCCAGGAATCTCTCAAAGACCCCAAATTCTCTGATTTCAGAACTTCTCCCAAATCTCTCTGAAAAATCTGATTCTCAAGAACAAAAACGGCCAGAACTTCTGATTCTGCCTTTTATATCGAACCCTAGGGTTTTCCCTAAACCGGCTCATCAAACCGGCTAATTAAATCGAACCCGTCGGTCTAATTTCAACCCGTGTCGATCGACATACACCTCTCTGTCGATCGACACACCCACCAAAATTCCACTTTTTGGTTCACGGGTGTTACAATAGCCTTGCATTTGATCGATTTCTACCTCCAGACTTCCAAGGAACAATACCAGGGAAAAGCTTCATGGTGGTTTGCAGCATCTCTTGAACAACTACATCTCCTTTCTTTCTCAACTCTAAAGGGATGATGATTCTGAACTTGGAGAAAGGTTTGGAAGTCTTATTGCACTTCACCTCGCAGACAGTCAAGTCGCCATCGGATCTCAAAGAGGGTGGAGTCGAAGGTGGGGCACATGGGATCCTCTTCGTGTCATCTTCAATGTCTGAACTCCGCTTTTCTCCATTTGTAACGGTTATACAAGAATTCTTCTTAATACGAACTGCGGAATATAAGACATCCTTGTTGATCTTAGAGAGGGAGATTCTCTGATTGGGAAAATCCACAATTGCACCCAGAGTGGCAAGGAATGAAGACCCAAGAATCAATGGTCTCTCGCTGTCATTCTTTGTCTCCATAATGTGAAAATCCACCGAAACCAGACAATCTCCTACTTGAAGCATCAAGTCAGGAATGAACCGTTTCAGAACATGTTGAAGAAAAGTCGGCTAGCTCGAGAGACATTTTCGAAGGCTGCAGATCCTTAATCCCCAGCTTCCTTGCAACAGACTGAGACATGACATTCACATTAGCTCTAGTGTCACAAAGAGAATTCTTGAATTCCATACCTTTGATTGAGCAAGGAACAATGAACATCCCTGGATTCGGTATCTTCTGCAACTTTCTCAGCGGTGGTTGAGCATGTCTCCCTTTTTCTTCTGGTGATTTTACACTAATAGCCCATGGGTATGGAATCTTGGGCTTGTAGACCCTTTCCTCTGCTTGAACTGAAGGTTTTGAACTGTTTGGACTCGTCTGGAACCCGTGTTGATCGACATTGTCCTTGTGTCGATCGACATGCGATTTTTGAATGGAAAAATCACCGATTGCGTAAACTCCAGTGTTGCAATTTTTGACTTGTGTCGATCGACACAAGCCTTTCGTGTCGATCGACAAGATGTCTGGAACGCAAATCCCATCTCCTTCAACCTCCTTTTCACTCCCCAAGGTGATACCATTGACGTGTAGTCTCGGGTTCGTGTCAGTCTTGCTCGGAAGAAAACCTTCTTGCCTCTTAATATACTCGGTGGTTTGAGCAACTTGGATATCCAGCTTCTTGACATGGGCGTTCAAAGCTTCAAACTTCCCATTTAAGTCCTGGTACATAGTATCCATCTTCCCATTGAAGCTCACAGTCATCTTCTTTTGACCCTCTAGAATCTGTTCCAGCATAGATTTCATCTCGCTATTCTCTGATGACTGAGCAGGTGGTGTCTGATAAGAAGAAGAACTGTAGTTCCTAGTGTAATTGCTCTGGAAAGGCTTCTGATAGTCGTTGTTCTGATACCCTTGCTGATTACCAAACCTCTGACCCTAAAAACCAGCTCCACCAACATAGTTGCAATCCTTTTCATCCTGCTTTTCCTCTGGAATAAAATTTTCTACCTCTTGAGCAAACTGAACAGTCTTCTTTCCCACTAGAAGATTATGCACAGAATCTAGCTTAGCCTTAACCTCAGCAATTTGGCTACCATCCATGTTCCCACCAAGCTTTTTCCTCTCGAAGTCTGCGTTCTTGGTACTATTGCTAGAAGCCAAGTTATCAATAAGAATCAGTGTATCCTCCGGATATCTGGTGTTGAAGTTCCCATTGCTAGCAGAATCTGGACCCATCTGATACTTCCAATCATTACCTCTGAAAAAAATGCCCAACAGCTGAACATCACTGAACCCATGGTGAGGACAATCTCTCTGGTAGAACTTGAATCTTCCCCAGGAAGCCTTAAATGCATCAGTCGGTCCCTACTTGAAAGTAGAGATCTTGGTCCTCAGATCCTCGGATCTCGCCTTATCAAAGAAGTTGTTGAGGAAAGTATTCTTGGTGTCCTACCAAATAGTCAGCGATCCCGGCTCCAGCTACTTCAACCAGTAGGCTGCTTCTCCACTAAGAGAGTAGGGGAAAAGCTTTCAGTAGAGATAGTCGCTAGAGACTCCATTAGACTTGATGCTAGATGCTAAATCCTCAAACCTCTCGATGTGGTCCATGGGGTGCTTAGAGGAAAGACCATGTAATGGATGCTGAGCCACAAGTGAGAAGAAAGCAGGCTTCAACTCAAAATCGCTCCTCTGGAACGCAGGAGGGCGAATTGCAGCCCTGTTAGCATAGAACTCGTCTGGTCTGTTGTACTCTCCCAGAGTTTGCCCACGCCCAGCTGGCTCCTCTAAAACAACAACTCCATTCTCATCTATCCTCTGACCCTGAGCATTGCGTCTGCGACCCTCAGCATCTTGAAGAAACCCATCTTCACCTCTAATAAGAATTAACGGATTCATGGTGGCTGTCTTTCTTGCTGCTCGGTTGGCTTGTTCTAACTTTTCAATCTCAAGGTTGAGATCAACAAGCTCCTCGTTCTGGTTGCTTGTGGTAATGCATTTAGGCATAAACCTGAAACACACAAGACAAAGAGAAAAGAACGAGTAAGTATCAAAACAAAAATAAAAAAAAACTTGATATGCTCAAATTCTAGTATCAATAATCGATTGGTTAAATCGATTCCCCGGCAATGGCGCCAAAATTTGATATGCTCAAATTTTCCGTGAGCTACTCTCTCAAATTAAGAGATCGTAGTAGTACTTAGGGATCGAATCCACAGGGAATCTAAACACACAATCGATTAGTGAATTCAAATTATGCTAAGTAAATAGGAATGAATATAAAGTAAAAGCAGAAGTAAACAAGTGAATGATGATTAAAGTTCTTAAAATTCAATGAGACAAAAGAGTTAGGCAATGGGTTGTTCGCAGGAATGATTCGAAAATTGATCGTGTCGATTGACACACATGTATATGTCGATCGACACAGAGATAAAAACGGTTAGGATTTTGTTAACCATGGTTCTAGGACTCAAACACGAATGTAAAACCAATCAACTTTCGTTGCAGAGATTATCTATGACTAAATCCCTAAATTCTAAATTTTTTTACAAACTTATTGAATAAAATCAAGTTTTAAGTTCAGGTTCAATTGTTCACAAAATTACTAAGCCAAATTTTTTTGCGAATAGATAATTTTGCTCATCTAAGATTATATCAGATTGTTAATAATACTTTCGCATCTATTAAAGCAACCTAGGATATCCAATTTCAGTTGATCAATCCTAAAATCAGAGTTAAATCAATCTAGATGAAGAACATAAAGATAAATCCTAATAGGGTTTCAATCCTATCAATTTTCATCAAACCCTAGAACTTTCCAAAACCTAACAGGAAAACTACTCAGACATGGATGAGGAAATCATTATGAATGAATAATATTGCATTAAAAAGATAGAGTAAGAGATACAGAGAGTTGAAATCGATAAAGTCTGGAAGTCTGAAATCTCCTCAAAGCTCTCCAAAATCTCCTCTCTCAAGTCTCAATAGAAAACTAAGATGCATCAAACCTAAAAGTCTAAGGAAAAACTATATATAATGTCTAAAAATCGGATTGGGCATTCTTTAAACTTCTGGGCTTTTTGGACAAAACCGGAATTTTTTCGAAACTTGTAATCTTCTCGTGTTAGACGGGCATGTCGATCGACACACAAGGTCGTGTCGATCGACACAACCTTGTAAACTCGACTCCGACTCGATCACTTCGGCTCTTCTTTCCTCGATGCTCCAAAATGCTCCAAAAGCTCTCATTAAGCTTCAATCGTCCTTTAACCTACTAAGACTCAAAAAGACTCAAAAATACCAAAAAGATTCTATAAAAAAGGACTTATATCATGGTCAAAAACAGGTAAAAACCATGATATATCATCAAGCGATACTAGGATCAGCTCTAGTGGCATCGTCTCCTCCCCAAGTCTCTGTAGTGCTAGCGCGGAAACAACAAGGTGCTTGCGGAGCAAAATTGTCTCGTACTCTCGCCTCCTCAAACTGTGAAACATGTCCTTCAGAGGATCCACCACGATGCCTATTAGATGGCGAATCTGGAAGGAAAAACTGAGGATCCAAAAATAACTCCAGATTGTCCCTGGATATGGGAGGTGTAAGGTCAAGGAGAGGAAGTTGGCAGTGTCAGAGAATCAGCAAGCGATCATAGAACTTATACTTAAACCCTGCATCAAAAAGGCCGTTGTTGCTGAAAAACCTCTCATCGTAAAATTCAAGCTTGCTCACACAGTTAGGAGAAGTGAGGTCAATCCCATGGAATTGGAAAATGGGTGTCAAGAGACTGCCAACACCCTCTATCTTGGCCTTCTGCAAAGTGTTAAGACCTCGAGACTTCTTGGTGACTAACATGGCAGCAAATACCGCTCCCAAATTTGTGGTAAGCTCTGAAGGAACCTCTCTACCATAGATGTAGTGTGGAGAAGGAAGCCCATAGTGTATCATCATCAGCTCAACAACACTTAGAGAGCCTATCTCCTCTTTCGCATTGAAGGAATTCCCAAGAACCTTGGCGAGAACCCGAATCACAGGATTTCTAATCAAACTTAGCTTCGTTTTACGAGAATTCACACTGCAAAAAGGTCCTGAACCAATCAAGCCCCACACCTCATCGGAAAAGGGAAAAGTAGGAAATTTGCAGTTCGGTATGGTTCTGTCAAATCCATAAAGATCACACAAATCTGGTATTGAAATCTCATATAAAATCCCACTAGATAGGAAGGAGGGTTCCCTCATCTGCTTGGTGCAAAACAATATCCTCGAACCGAAGCTCCACAGAGGTAAGAAATTGTCGACCCAAATCTGGATACAGGAGATACGTCTTATACGCCAAAGTCACAAGTCCCATCCTCTTCAACATGGATCTAACATCCTCTGCAATACCCATTTTCTGCAATGTCCTTAGACATATAAACCGGGTAAGAACCATAGAAACTTGCCGGAAACCATTGTAGAATAAACTGTTAAACTCATTTCATGCATGACCAGGCTTTCGTAAACAGTACCCCGGCAACTTCTGCACTGCACTCAAAGTAGTATGAGGAATCTCCTCAATAGTCCTATATGGAGGGAAAGCTGTACCCTCAATGCGAGGCCAAGGAGCGCTAGTATGCTGGCCTTCTTGATCATGCTCCATCTCATCATTCGCAGGATTCGAAGATGATGCGACTTCTTTTCCTTTTTTCCTTGAGCTTTTGTTGGATTGTTGTCTTGAAGTCCGTGAGGTTGGCCGGTGAGGGCCAATCTGTTCCTTCGACTTATCCATATCCTGCAAAACCAAAACAAAGCCATGTCTATCAAAAATTTCTCTAGCATAGAATATAAGGGATTTTGCACAACATAAGCATGAGAGCATGAATTTCTAGCAATAACATGCGTCAATTAAGTACAATGTTCTCCAATCATGTCTAAGGTTGCAACAAGCTCAATTCAACGCATTCAAGACATGGGTTTAGTCAGAAATCACTCTAGGAATGCATATCAAGCCAAGAAATCACCTAAATCAACCCATTCAAACCCGAATTGTACCTATTTCTTCAAGAAATTTAACTAAAAAAGTGGGTTTAGAGACACATACCTTTGCAGATCGAGTGAGACGTTGCTAGAATCAGAAAGAGGAGGAAAATCCGAGTGGAAAGCACCCAAAAATCGCTTAAATCCGTGAAGTATTGAAAGAGCAGGAGGTTGAAGAGATTTTTTTTTTTTAAATTGTCAAAACTGCGATAGAGAAGAAGAAGAAATTGGGCGTGATCGTGAAAATCAGAGTTTTGTATTTAAAACTGTATAAATCCGGTTCAATTCTATGGAAATTAAACCGATTTAAACGGATTTAAACCGAATAAACCAAATTAGAAAACTTACTTGGATAGTGGATTGATCGATCTAGTAAAAGGATCTATCGATCCGGTGCGGCAGAGTGAGCAGATCGATTCTGAGGTGATCCGATGAATTGGCTTTTGATTCAGCGTTATGGATTGATCGATCTGTAAAAAGGATCGATCGATCCGATGCGGCATAGTGAGCAGATCGATCCTGAGCTGACCCGATGAATTGGCTTTTGATTCAGAATTATGGATCGATCGATCCTTTATTAAGATCGATCGATCTGTCTCTCACTAAGCGCTTATTTTAAGTCACGCACATGACTTGGATGCCGTCTAAGCTTGAGGTGGATCACTGAGAGGAACAGTGTCTCCTTCAGCGATTTCAGTGCCAACGAGATATGGCTTTACGCGCTTACCATTAACCACAAACTCACCTCATGCAGTGTCCAGCAACACTACAACTCCATATGGTCTCACCTCTTTGATGGTGAAAGGACCAGACCATCGCGATCTCAACTTCCCAGGGAAGAGTTTCAGGCGAGAATTGAAAAGCAACACCAGATCATTTGCAGCGAAGTTCCTAGAGATGATCTTCTTGTCATGATAAGCCTTTGTCCTTTTCTTGTAGATCCTTGAATTCTCATAGGCCATATGACAAATCTCATCTAGCTCATTCAGTTGCACTAACCTCCTTTAAGGATCAGACTTGATGTCAAAGTTCAGCAACTTAACAGTCCAGGCTGCTTTGTACTCTAGCTCCACTAGAAGATGACATGATTTCCCATAGACAAGATGAAATGGTGTCGTGCCTAAAAGTGTCTTGTAAGCAGTCATATACGCCCAAAGAGCGTCATCAAGCTTTATAGCCCAATCTTTCCTCTTAGTGCCTACAACCTTCTGCAAAATGCTCTTGATCTCCCTGTTGGAAATCTCAACCTGTCCACTCGTCTGAGGATGGTAAGGAGTGGCGACCTTGTGCTTGACACCATGCTTCTTCAAAATACCTTCAAAGACCTTGTTGATGAAGTGAGAAGCACCATCACTAATTACCACTCGAGGCACACCAAACCTCGGGAAGATCACAAATTTGAACATCTTCACAACGACCCTTACATCATTGGTCAGGCAAGCCAGCGCTTCAACCCACTTAGACACATAGCCTACTGTAACGAGAATGTATTTATTTCCATAAGAAGATGAGAAAGGACCCATGAAATCAATACTCCAGACATCGAACACCTCAACCTCCAAGATAAAGTTCTGAGGCATCTCGCTTCTCTAGCTGATGCTGCCTTGCCTCTGACATGATTCACACTTAGAGACGAAAGCATGAGCATCTTTAAACATAGGTGGCTACCAAAACCACCTTGTAGAGCCTTAGACACTGTCTTAAATGTACCAAAGTGTCCTGCATAAGTTAAACCATGGCGATGAAACAGAATACCCGAAACCTCTTCCTCTGATATGCATCTTCTGAAAATCCTATCAGAACACTGCTTGTACAAATATGGCTCGTCCCAGAAGTAATGTCGGATGTCTCTCAAGAACTTCTTCTTCTTGTACCCAACAAAGTCCTCAGGTTCCCTGTCTGCAGCCAAATAGTTTTGTGAATTCACTAAACCAAGGTATCTCAGGAAACTTAGTTTCTCGAGGCAGTGCGGATTGCTCAATGTTGCCAATGCTGATGGCATACACGTGCTCTTCAAATAGGCTGTCATCCAAAAGGAAGTCTTCCTCTATACGCACTCTAGACATATGATCTGCAACACTGTTCTCAATCCCTTTTTTATCCTTGATCTCCAGGTCAAACTCCTGCAGCAGGAGTATCCATTGCAGCAGTCTAGGATTGGCATCCTTCTTAGTCAGAATGTACCTCAAGGCAGCATGAACAGTGTGAACAATAACCTTAGACCCCACCAGATAAGACATGAACTTCTCAAAAGCAAATATGATAGCCAGAAGTTTTTTCTCAGTAGTAGCATACTTACACTCCGCATCATCAAGAGTCCTACTGGCATAGTAGATGACTTGGAGCTTCTTTTCCTTCCTCTTCCCCAAAATAGCTCCAACTGCATAATCACTAGCATCAGTCATCACCTCGAAAGGCAATTCCAAGTCTAGCGGTTGGACAATTGGTGCGATGACAATTGCTCCCTTGATTGTGTGAAAGGCCTCAAGACAATCGCTGTCGAAGTTAAACTTCACATCCTTGCACAAAAGCTAAGTTAAAGGCCTAACAATCTTCGAGAAATCCTTGATAAACATCCTATAGAACCCAGCATGTCCCAGAAAGCCCCTAACCCCTTTGACAGAGTCAGGTGGCTGCAGGTTTGTCATCAATTTGATTATTGCCTTGTCTACTTCAATATCGTTCTCTGAAATCTTGTGTCCCAAAACAATCCCATCTCTGACCATAAAATGACATTTCTCCCAGTTCAGCACAAGATGTTTCTCCTCGCAGCGTTGTAAAACCCTGCACAGATTAAAAAGACAAACAGAAAAAGAAGATCCATAGACAGAAAAATCATCCATAAAAACTTCTATTATGTCCTCAATCATGTCAGTAAAAATTGACATCATGCATTTCTTGACCGTGGCTGGTGCATTACACAAGCCAAACAGCATTCTGCGATAAGCATAAGTGCCATAAGGACAAGTGAATGTGGTCTTCTCCTGATCATCCGGATGAATGGGAATCTGAAAGAAACCAGAATAACCATCTAGAAAATAGTAGTAAGCGTGGTTAGCCAATCTCTCAAGCATTTGATTAATAAAGGGCAAAGGAAAATGATCCTTAAGAGTACCAGAGTTCAATTTCCTATAATCTATGCACATCCTATGACCAATGACAGTTCTAGTTGGGATTAATTCGTTCTTATCATTCTTAACCACAGTCATTGCACCCTTCTTTGGCACAACATGGACCGGGCTCACCTACTTGCTATCAGAGATAGCGTATATAATACTAACCTCTAGAAGTTTTATAATCTCCTTGTTTACAACATCTTTAAGATTCGGGTTTAACCGTCTCTAATGTTCAAAAGAAGTGATTGCCTCATTTTCTAGATAGATCCTGCGCATGCAAAGATCAGGTGAAATGCCTGTGATATCAATCATAGAATAGCCTAAGGCCCTGTGATACTTTCTAAGTTCACACAAAAGCAAAGCAGTTTCAGCATTGTTTAGTTCAGCATTGATGATCACAGGATAAGTAGATTTAGAACCTAGAAACGCGTACCTTAGCCCGGATGGAAGTGGTTTGAGCTCAATCTTAGGAACTTTGAGCTCGCTCCATGAAATAGCTAATGGTGCAGGAAGAGATGCTACATGAGGTCTCTCTACAGCTCTATCCAAACTCGTATAAGCAACCATCTTCCCCATTGACTGGCTTGAGTCCATCATCTTAGCATACCTAGTCGCATCCTCTCTTAAAAGCCCATTCTCACTTGCAGACCTCGTCAAAGCAATCTCCAAGGGGTCATCAACTAGAATCTCTTCAGCAGCATCATCAGAGATTTCTAGTAAATCATCAACCAAGAATGGGTTTGAACTTGGTGAATCCAAGGCGCCTGGCCACTGAGTATGGCATCAGATTAACGCTTAAGCCTAGATCACACAAAGAACAAGCAAAAGTCATCGGCTCAATCTGCACAGACAGAACAAATCTCCCTGGATCTCCCAATTTCTTTGGCATCTTGTTATGAAGAACAGCGCTACAATCCTTTGAGACCTTCATGAAATCATCTTCTGCAGAGACTTTACTTGTCACCAAGCCTAAGCTTCACTGTAAGCCCATCCAACATCTCCTTACACTTCGCGTCCTCTAAGTCCTTCCGTGACTTCTTAAGGCGAGTAGGATATGGAACCCTTGGAGCATAGATACGAGTAGGCAATGATTCTTTTGTAGTGTCCTCATTTGCAGACTCTCTCACCTCCCCAGGCTCTGCATCATCAGTCTCTTCCAGATCAATGGCTAGCTCGGGACTTTTCCCTTATGATGCAATAGGGTTCAATGCTTTCCCACTCCTGGTTGTAATGGCATTCACGTTCTCAATCCTAGGATTTTGTTCTCCTTTCCCAGGAAGAACTCCCTATGGTCTCTTGATTGCCTCAGCAGTCTGAGCTACTTGAGTGTCCAACTTCTTCACATGAGAGGAGAGAGCTTCAAACTTACCATTGAGATCATTGTACATACTATCCACCTTGACATTGATCTCGTTAGAAGACTTTTGCTGATTCAGTAGAAGTTGTTGCATCAAAACCTTGAGTTCATCTTGAGAGTTGGTTGCTGAGCTTGCAGGAGTTTGGAAATTATTGAATGGTTGTTTTTGCTAGAATCCACCCTTATTTTGCACGAACTATTTCTGAAAACCCTGTGAAATTTTTTTCTGGAAACCCAGATTTTGCACACCAGACTGCCCTGAAAATCCTTGAGAACTAGAAATGCTCGCGTTTTGCACGTACATTTTTTCTTTTCCCTAAGTGACCACTTGTAGTGGATAAACTTGATCTGGGGGATTTTCAGCATTTGTGCTCCGGTAGGACAGATTTGGATTGAATCTGTAATTCTAGTAGAAACCCTTGTTTTGCACGAAACCCTATCCATTCACATAGTTGACTTCCTGCTGCTCATTAGTCCTTTCTTTAGTGTACTCTTGGTAGACAATTGGTTTTGCTTCATCTTCACAAAACAGTGACTCCTCTGATTCTGCTTCAGCAACTGATTGTACTTCTCATTCAGCTCATCGTAATTCTGAGACTCAATGCTACTGAACTGCTTCGACCTGTCATACTCAGAAGGGCAATTAACAGAACCTGCAGCTAGGTTCTCGATCAGCTCAGATGCTGCCTGCTCCCCTCGAGTCATGAAGTTTCCATTGCTTGCAGCATTGAGTTGATTCTTAGATTCTTTGTCAACTTCATCATAAAAGATGCTAATAAGCAGCCCTTCTGAATACCAATGGTGAGGGCACTCTTTTCGATATTCCTTAAACCTCTCATAAGCCTCACATAATGACTCTCTTGAAAACTGCTGAAAAGAAACAATCATGTTCTTCAGAGAAGTTGTTTTAGATTTGGTGTAGAAATGATCTAAGAATGCACCTTTGCATTGATTCCAAGTTGTCAGAGATCTAGGAGGCAGAGACTTGAGCCATCTCGATGCCTTGTCTCCCAGAGAGAAAGGGAACAACTTGCATTTGATCCAGTCCTCAGGGACTCCATTTGCCTTGGTAGTACTGCAAATCTCCTCAAATTTCTCTATGTTATCCATTGGGATCTAAGCAGGCAACCCATGGAAAGTATAATTTTTCACCAATCCAATTAGCTGAGGGTGCAGTTGATAGTCGTTCCTGACGAGAGCAGGCGGACATATAGCATATCGGTTCTGATAGAACGTTTGAGGCGGGTTTGCATCGCCAATCCCAGGCTGAACCTGCTGCAACTGTCTCAACTGTTCTTGCATCCGTTCCTGCATCCTATCAAACTCAGTCCTTGTAACCCATGCAGTTATCAATGCATTTTTTTCGTCGTCTGAATCAACCATGTTGACTTGCTTCGACTTTGCTTTCGCTCTATTCCTTGGTTTTATTCTTCCTAGTGTCAGGTTCTCAAAGTAGAGAAGGTTGTCAGAGCGTTCATTTCTTCTTTGCATACACCTGAAACACCCCAAAAGAACAAAATAGAACTCGTTAGTAACTTCTTAGACTAAACTTCAAACTGAAATTTGAAGGTAACACTATTGGTTCCCGGCAACGGCGCCAAAAACTTGATAACACGGGTTTTAACCCTATCAAACTACTGCAAGTACACAGCAACAAAGTAGTAATAAACGGATCGAATCCAAAGAGACCAAGTGCTACACTATGAAAGTATGAGAGTGAAATTTAGCTAAGATAATGAAAATGATAGTTGTATGCAAAATAAAATACGAATGACAAATAAACGGTGTAAACTATGGAATTAAAAGCGTCAGTCTTTAGGGATATTCGCAGGAAATCAGAAATCATGAACCAGACAATTATTCAAGGAATAATTCAGCGCAATCTCGAACTCAAACATAAATGTATAACCAATCCACTGTCGTGGTATCAATCACTTTATCTAGCAACCTAAGATTCTAAACTGTCGTTTGAACTTAGAATTCTAGACAAGCATTAACGAGCAGGTTTGATATGTTCACAAATCGCCTTAGCATCAGCTTTCGTTGGCTAAAGACAATTTGCTCACCTACATTCTTTCATGCATTTAATCGAACACTTTTGGAGCATTAAATATCATAACATCAGGAACTAAGTGATCAATCTAATTCAAACAATAAGAACAACGATAGATGAAGACAAATACAAATCCCTATCTATGTCTAATTCACCGATTCATGAAATTTCTTGAAACCCTAAAACCTAACATGGAGATGAAGAAACAACAGGAAGATGAAGAAAAACTTATGATTAATAAAAAAGAAATCCAATAGGGTTCAGAAATCTTTTCAATAATCGTAGAGTCAGAGATTCGTCTTCCTGGTGCTTACAAAATGCAAAAGCTAAAGTATGATGATAAAAATAAAGCGTAACCTAAACAATGGCTAAAAACTTGAATAAATAGGTCAAATCACATGTTGGTCGAAATCTCTTGCAAAAACTAAGTAAAATAAAGAAATCTGATTTTTCCTTTTTTCGTTTTAACGAGTGGATCGATCGATCCATATGTGGATCGATCGATCCCGTCCATCAAATCTTCAATCCTAGTAGCTTGGTCGATCCGCCGGTCTTCCAGAACTTTGAATATAATCGAATCGATCGATCCAAGAGTAGATCGATCGATCTGGCCTGCTTTCATGCTCTTTTGCTCTTCTTCTTCGATTCCTTACTCTATTTTGCTTTAGACTTGTTCCAAACGTATTTCGACCTGAAAAGTCTCTAAAAACAAAGAAAAAACTCGATAAAACTATGAAAACACATATTTGAATGCGTTAAAAACGCAATACATCATATGTTTAGTGTTCACCTAGGTAGTGCAGAGTGAGATGGCTAGAGGTACTAAGGCAAGGTCGTGGGGGCCGTGGAGGTTGGGGTGGTCGTGGTGGGCATGGGCGGAGACTTGAGAGTGAGTCTGTTGCCGCGAGTGTGGCCTAGGAGACCACGGAGAAGCAAGTGGCTGATTCGTAGGCGTATCTGGAGGGGTCCATGGATGTGGCCAATGCGAGTGCAAGTGTGAGGACTGGTAGGACTGGTGTGGGTCCCGGTGTGGCTGGTGGTGCGGTGGGCCCAGGTGGGGGTGCTGCCGCAGAAGTAGCCCAGGATCGAGATGATCATATGGCGGGTCTGCTACAGTTGATCTTGGAGCGGTTACCAGGTGGGATGCCGGCTCAGGATCAGGCTCTGGGAGTGCAGCCGGATGTGGCTGCTGTGCAGGTATGGTTGGGTTCAGCCGGGTGTGGCTGGTGTGCAGCCGGGTGTGGTTGGTGTGCAGCCGGGTATGGCTGGGGTGCAGCCGGGTGTGACGATTGCAGAGGAGCTTCCATCCTATCTTAGGATGATAGAGAAGATACGGAGGATTGGCACCGAATTTTTCTCTGGAGGTGCCAAGCCAGAGGAGGCCGATAAGTGGTGGCTGAGACTGGATTGTAACTTTCGCTCTATCAGGTGTCCACAGGGATATCGGGTTGATCTGGCAGTTCAATACCTAGAGGGTGATGCGCATCTCTGGTGGAGAGGTGTTGAGGCCAGGAAGGTGCAGGCAGAGATGGCCTAGGAGAACTTTTTAGCAGATTTTAATGCCAAGGATTTCCCGCAGGAGGCGGTGGATCGGTTGGAGTTGAGATTTTTGGAGTTGACAAAGGGTGACCGGTCAGTGAGGGAGTTTGACGCGGAGTTCAGTCCACTGTTGGTTTATGCGAGTAAAGGCATGGAGGACGAGCATGCCCAGGTGAAGAGGTTCTTGAGGGGACTTCGATCGGATTTGAGGACTCGCTGTAGAGTGAGTAGGTTTGCCACGAGGGTGGATTTGGTTGAGATTGCTATGGGGATTGAGGAGGACCTGAGGGAGCAGGTGATGGTGGTTAGTCCACCTGTTCTGCAGAGGAGGTCACAGCAGCAGGTGGGTCCAAGCAAGGACGGCAAGCCTGCACTAGAACAGAAGAGGAAGTGGGAGAGCACTTCCAGACCAAGTCAGGGTGGCTCGAGATGCTTTGGGTGTGGGAGCATGGATCACCGGGTTGCGAGCTGTCCGAAGAAGGACGAGGCTCAAGTTGCACGGGTGTGCTACCACTACAGAGAGCCGGGGCATATCAAGCCCTTGTGTCCGAAGCTGCAGCAAATGGCGATGGCGGCAGTACAGCCGGTTGCTCTGTTTGCAGCGGCACCGTGGGTGTTCACTTCGGTGGAGGTGGGTGACTCTAGCGCCAGGCCGATCACAGGTAATTTCAGAACTTAACTTAGTGAATTCTGGTGTTATGAATTTCTTGTCTGTTTTGGAATTGTGAGTCTGTGATAGAATGTTAGGGTTCTTAGGCACATGGATTTGTGCACAGACCTTAGTAGTGGGCGGTTGTGAGTCCAATGTACTGTTTGATTCTGGAGCTACGAATTGCTTCATTACTCCAGAGTGTGCGGAGGGTAGCGGTATCCAGAGTTATTCTGGTGAGCAGCCGGGAGTAGTTAAGGTTGTGCGGGTGGCAAGTCTTTAGCTACTTTTGGGCGGGCTCGAGGCGTGGATATTCAGGTGGCAGACAAGTCTATGCCAGCTGATTTGATTATTAGTCCGGTGGAGCTGTACGATGTCATCCTGGGTATGGATTAGCTGGATCGGTACAGAGTTCATCTGGATTGTCATCGGGGACGAGTTGTGTTTGAGCGAGAGGTGGGAATGTTATTTTATCAGGGAGTGAGGCCGACTTCTAGAAGCCTCGTGATTTCGACGATTCAGGTCAAGCAGCTGATTAAGAAGGGCTGCGAGGCGTATTTTGCGACGATTGTGATGCCAGAGGCTGTTGGAGAGGTTGCAGTTGAGGATATTCGAGCTATTCAGGACTTCCAGGATGTTTTCCAGTCGTTGCAGGGATTGCCCCCATCTCGGTCGGATTCTTTTACGATTGAATTGGAGCCTGGGACGACTTCGATATCTAAGGCGCCTTATCGAATGGCTCCAGCAGATATGGGGAGTTGAAGAAGCAGTTGGATGACCTTTTGGGGAAAGGATTTATTTGGCCTAGTAGTTCATCGTGGAGAGCGCCGGTGTTGTTTGTGAAGAAGAAGGATGGGAGTTTTTAGTTATGCATCGATTACCGGGGACTTAACCGAGGGGCCACTTGGTTTCCGATTATGCACTGTGAAAAACCGCAGATTGATAAGTTGTTGTATCAGTTGCGAAGGGCTACTTGGTTCTCCAAGATCGATTTGGCTTTGGGTTACCATCAGGTTCCTATCGATGAGGCAGATGTGAGGAAGACTACTTTCAGGACAAGGTAGTGCATTATGAGTTCGTAGTGATGCCTTTCGGGTTAACGAATGCACCAACAGCGTTCCTGAGATTAATGAACGGAGTCTTCCAGGAGTATTTGGACGAGTTCGTGATCATCTTCATTGATGATATTTTGGCGTCTTCATGGAGTCCTGAGGAGCACGAGCTTCATCTGATAGTAGTTCTGGAGAAGCTGCGAGAGCAGAAGCTATACGCGCAGTTGAGCAAGTGCAGTTTCTGGTAGCGTGAGATGAGTCTTCTCGGTTATGTGGTTTCTGCAGATGGAGCTTCTATGGATCCGGCTAAGATAGAGGCTATCAGAGGGTGGCCTAGACCGAGGAATGCCGTCGAGATTATGAGTTTTCTCGGGTTGGCAGGTTACTACAGGAGGTTTGTAAAGGGTTTTTCGAGTATGGCGTAGTCGATGACAAAGCTGACGGGGAAGGATGTCCCTTTTGTGTGGTCTTTGGCTTGCGAGAAGAGTTTTGGGAAGCTGAAGGAGATGTTGACTAGTACAGCAGTGTTGGCGTTGCTAGATCCAGGTGAGCCTTATGAGGTGTATACGGATGCTTGGGGAGTTGGTCTAGGTTGCATGCTGATGCAACAGGGGAAGGTAATTGCATATGCTTCGAGGCAGTTAAGGAAACACGAGTGCAACTATCCTACCCATGATTTGGAGTTAGGTGCAGTGATTTTTAATTTAAAGATTTGGCGATCTTATCTTTATGGCGGAAGGGTGCAGGTGTTCACAGACCATAAGAGACTGAAGTACTTTTTTACTCAGCCAGAGCTGAACCAGAGACAGAGACGCTGGATGGAGTTGGTAGCAGATTATGATCTGGACATTGGGTACCATCCGGGAAAGGCGAATCTGGTTGCAGATACATTGAGTCGGAAGAGAGTTTTTTGGCTCAGGAGCGGGATATGAAGGCTTTGGTGAGCGAGATTAGCACTTACAGGAGGACCTGTGTTATCTTAAAGGAGCCGTTGGGGTTGAAGGCAACTAACCAGGCAGATTTGCTGAGCAGGATTCGAGTAGCTGAGGAGAAGGATCAGGGTTTGATTGATGCTTCTCAGGTGGCAGGTTCAGAGTATCTGGTCTCGTCTCGGCGAATTGGACAATACTTGTGAATGGGCAAGTTTGTGTACCCAAGGATGAGGATCTGAGGCAAGAGATTCTGAAAGAGGCTCATTCGAGCATTTTGTCTATTCATCCGGGAGAGACCAAGATGTACCGAGATCTAAAGCGGTATTATAACTTGGTCGGGATAAAGATGGATGTTGCTAACTGGGTTGCACCGTGCAATGTGTGCCAGTTAGTGAAGGCTGAGCATCAGGTTCCTAGTGGTTTGTTGCAGAGTTTACCCATTTCGGAGTGGAAGTGGGACATGATTACCAAGGACTTTGTAACAGGGTTGGGTGATTATGGATCGTTTGATTAAGTCGGCACATTTTCTTGCCATCAAGAAGACCGATGGAGCAGCGGTGTTGGCTAAGAAGTATGTGCGGGAGATAGTGAGGCTACATTGGATGCCAGCGAGTATCGTGTAAGACAGGGATCCGAGGTTTACTTCAGAGTTCTGGAGGGCATTCCAGGCTGAGATGGGCACTAAGGTGCATATGAGTACAGGTTATTATCCTCAAACAGATGGGCAGTCTGAAAGGGTGATTCAGACCCTTGAGGATTTGCTAAAGATGTGTGTGCTGGATTACGGTGGTCATTGGGCGGATCACCTGAACCTGGTAGAATTTACGTATAACAATAGCTATCAGGCAAGTATTGAGATGGCTCAATATGAGGCTTTGTGTGGGAAGCCATGTCGTACACAATTATGTTGGACTCAAGTGGGAGAGAGGAGCATGTTTGGTACAGATTTCGTTCAGGAACCGACGGAGAAGATCCGTGTCTTAAGGCTGAACATGAAAGAGGCTCAGGATCGGCAGAAGAGTTATGCCGATAAGAGGAGGAAAAAGCTAGAGTTTGAGCTGGGAGATCTGGTGTATCTCAAGGCAGCGATGTTGAGGGGTCCTAACAAATCCATCTCAGACAATAAGCTAAGTCCGAGGTTTATGGGTCTGTTCAAGGTTGTAGAACGGGTTGGACCAGTAGCTTATCGGTTGGAGTTACCTCAGAGCATGAAGACTTTTCATAAGGTCTTCCATGTGTTGATGCTACGGAAGTGTCTACATGAGTCTGAGGAGGTGTTGGCTAGGATTCCAGAGGATCTTCAGCCCAACATGACGTTGGAGGTGAGACCTATGAGGATTCTCGAGAGGAGAGTCAAGGTTCTGCGCTGGAAGAAGATACCGTTGGTGAGAGTCGTGTGGGACTGTGACAGTGTCGAGGAGGAGACTTGGCAACCAGAAGCAAAGATGAAGACAAAGTTCTCGAAGTGGTTCGAGAAGCAAGTGGAGGCTTGAGTTATCTTTTTCTGGTTTTCAGTTTCGGTGATAGCATGTGGCTACGAGTTATTTATGTATTTTTTGTTATGTGATGTAACGATTTATACATTTTTGTGATTTCATAAGATGGATTTTCTTATTAACTGTGTTTATAAGATGCGAGATCTTATAGTATGTCTGGTGGGATCATGTGTTATGTGATGACTATAAATGGAAGTTCTATGTGATTTAGAACTTGTCCATTTTCTAGGGGGAGTATCTAGGAATGGAAGTTCTATGGAATTTTTATTCCCTAGATGGAGCTGGGAAATAGAGGTTTTATGTGAGTTAGAACCTGTCTATTTCTTAGGGAGAGTCTGGGAAAAGAGGTTTTATGTGAGTTAGAACTTGTCTTTTTTCAGGGACTCTGGTAGAAACACCCTGTGTGATGGGTTGTTTGGGATGACCTAGTGATTGGTTATGGAGGTGATGGACCACGAGAGGTGATTTTAGTCAACATGTGTTTATGATGCATGTTACAAAGTTGATTGCTCTAGGAGATAGTGGGTTTCCTACATATACTTGAGAGATGTGAGTTCTCTCCAGGGGATAGTGGGTTCCCTGCATATTCTTTGAGAGACAGGGATGTGTGATTCTCCTCCATGCCAATAGCTTGACGGAATGTGTATCTCGAGAGTGGGAAGGGCATGGAGCATACCAATAGCCTGATGGATGGCGGTCCTGAAGGTAGGAGGGTTATGATATACATCGAGAGCTCAAAGAATGACGACCCTGAGAGTGGGAGGGGTGTATATAGATATGAGTTATGAGCAATAACGTCTAGATGTGATTGTAAGTATGAGACTAGAGGAGCTTGGAGTTGATCTTAGGTGGTGTTGGCCGGGTTTTGGTCAGGATTATAGCCATAGTGAGATGGTGTGATGTGATTGTAAGTATGAGACTAGATGAGCTTCACGGATCGGGTGTTGATCTCAGGTGGTACTGGCCAGGTGGGGTCAAGAGCGTTGGTATCAGTAGAGCTGCCCGGGTGGGGTCAGAGTGTTGATATCAGGTGTGTTGACCGTAGTGTAACTATGTTGCGTGATTCGAAGTCAAATCCGTGTTAGTGGGGGAAAATTGTAACGACCGCGAACCAATTTCTGTGAATTGGTCGTGCGTCGATCGACGCAGGTGGTGTGCGTTGATTGACGCAAGGTGGGATTGAACCGGTTGGTTCCATTTTAGTTATCGGTTTGCGGGTTGGTTAAGGGGAAAACCCTAGGGCTTCCCTATATAAAGGGGTGTGGCCCCATTTTTGATGGTTTAGAATTTCCAATGAGTTTTCAGTGAGGATTGAGAGAAGTGAAGAATCATTGTTGATTTCCTTGCGTTCTTGATCCTGGAAGCTTGTGAGTGTGATTGTGAGGCTCTGGATTGGTGTTTGGATCTGTTTCTTTGCGAAGGAAGAAGAGATTTTGGACTTTGGGTAGTCGTTCTTCGTGTTCTTCTATGTTTTTCATTCCTTTTTCCTTCCAGAACCAAGGTGAGTGCGTGACCATGGCTTATCTGGGTAAAGGAATTAATAGGATGAAATTGTTTGTGGTTGTTTGTTGGATTTTGTGTTGTTTTGGTGAATTATGTGCAGGGATCGAGGCGATGCATTTTGGAATCGAAACATTAGAGGATAGGTTCGATTTTAGGTTCTGCGTTGGTGCGTCGATCGACACAAGTTGCTATGCGTCGATCGACACACGAGCAGTGCATCGATCGACACCGGGGTGGTGAGTCGATCGACGCATGTGATGTTGCGTTGTGTTCTCGTTGATTGTTCGTATTATGCATGTTTGTTTGCTCATCCTGGTATTGTATCTTTTGCTTATGCATGTGTGTATAGCCAAGTAGATGGGATGACCGTCTCACTGAGTATTTGTGATAATACTCACGCATCTCTTTTAACCATGTGATGCAGGTAGAGACAAAGTGTGATCGTGGAATCATGGCCGGGAAGAGGAGATGATCTAGTGTCTCGGTTGATTAGTTGTTGTTGTTAGAATTGCTAGGTTGCTAGTGAATTCTAGTAGAGTTGTTTCCTGTTAATGGATTTGAATTGGAATTGGTTAGTGTTTCAATAAAGTATGGGATTTATTGAATGGTGTTGTCTGGTTAATTGATTGTGAGTTCCGCATGTTTGTGTTTTGACCGTCGAAGATTATTATTTATGAATTTTTTTAATTTTTACGGGTTGGGTCGTTTCACATAAGAGAAAAACTTGAGCTTCAAACACAAAATGAGCCCAAAAACATCGAAATGAAGCAATAAGTGAAATTGAGATGAAGAAACTGAAGAGAATGCTTCTTCACGGGAAAGATTCAGAGATTTTGCAGAAGAATGGAGAAGAAGAAAGTAAGAAAGGTAAGTGAGGTTGGAGATGGAGGAAATTGGGAAAGAGAAGGAATATGGTGAATTTTGATTTAGAGTCGGTGAATATCATATTATATATGTATATGTTTGTGAATTTAACAAAACTTATCATGGCAAAGTGGATGTGTCTTCTAGATTTTTAGTGGAGAACTTAGGTTCGAATCCCCATAACATATACACAATTAAGGGTTATATTGCAGGGTTTCATAGAGTTGAATGCATTGATTTACATTTTTCTAAGTTGAAGGATAATCTTGCAAAACAAAATATTGTGGAGGGTTATTTTATAGAAAATCCTAAATTTTATTATTTATAAATTATGGTTTTTTATAAATTTTATTATTTATATATATATATATATATCTAATATATTACGTATTTTTGTAAAACGCTTAGACCGTCTAATCCAAACAGGGTTATCGGGTTATTTTAGCTTTTTTAAGATAACTATCTTATCCTCTATATATTAAATGAGAAGCATTCTAGGTCAATTTTGCTTAGGTGTCATCACCACAAATTTTATCATTTCCTTTTTTTTTTTATTTAATTACTCTATACTCATTACAAAACAAATTTATTTCCAAAATAAATTATTTTGATTACTCTTACTCTAATTGTCAAACACATTGTAATAATCATACACTTGCCAATATTAAAATATTTTGAAATCCTAAACTTGCCAAAAAATTTAATATTTCGAAAATTCTATACTTAATTCATATAATTGAATTTGAACAATAACATGAGAACAATTCTTGGGTTCACCCCTAGGGGTGAACTCTTGTATTCACCCTCTTTAGTTTTAGCCAATCAGAACTTAGTTAAATAATATATTAAATTAAATCACTAAAATAAATATAGGGACCACTAATTATCTCTCTCTCTTTCATGTGGTTTATGATTTAGGATTTGGGGTTTAAGGGTTAGGATTTAAGATTTAGGGTTTAATGTTTAATATTTTGGGGTTTAGGATTTAATATTTGGGGTTAGGATTTATTATTTGGGGTTTAGAGCTTAAGATTTGGGTTTAGGGTTTATTATTTAGGGTTTAAGATTTATTATTTAGGGTTTAGTATTTGGGGTTAGGGTTTATTATTTGAAGTTTAGGGTTTAGGATTTAGAGTTTAGGGTTTATTATTTAGGGTTTAGGGTTTAGGATTTAGGATTTAGGGTTTATTATTTGGGGTTTCAGGTTTCGTAATTGGGGTTTAAGGTTTAGTAGTTGGGTTTAGGATTTTAAACCCTAAACCCCAAATATCAAACCTTAAACCCTAAACAATAAATCCTAAACAACAAATCCTAAACCCTAAAACCCAAATAATAAACCCTAACCCCAAATAATAAACCCTAACCCCAAATAATAAACCCTAAACCCTAAATATCAAACCTTAAACCCTAAACAATAAACCATAAACCACAAATCCTAAACCCTAAACCCCAAATAATAAACCCTAACCCAAAATAATAAACCCTAACCCCAAATTATTTTATCTTCTTAATTTGTTTAATATTTAATTTCTCTTTAATTGTTAAATGACATGACACAATGATTGGCTAAAACTAGAGGGGGTGAATACAAGAGTTCACCTGTGAACCCAAGAATTGTTCATAAAAAAATTGATATGTAACAGAATTATCTTTCATTGGTACCCTCACCTGGAAGATCTCTCCTCCATAAATGGTTTCATAGTTGAGGTCTTATTAGTCGCATATTGATGGGGTTCTTTAAATATTTTAAAGTTAATCTTTCCTTATCAATAGAACCAATTTCAAAGTCTTTCCACTTGATGTAATTTTTTTTTTTTTTGTCACAATTGTACTTCATTTATTGATCATTCACATGCAATTGCACCACTTGATGTAAATTTTTGTCTTTCACCTCTTCAGTCTGAGTTGAACGCTTTAGTAACATATTACAGAGGTAGTTAACGATGAAGACTGTTCTGAATAAGTGAAAATGACATCATGTCGGAAGAGTGACCAATTTTTTCCACGCATTTGCGCTTCGTTTTTTTTCTAAGCTCAAAGAATTTTTTTATGCATTTTTCTTTATTTCTTATTCCATGAACTATGATCTAAAGCTGATTATTTTGTGCATAGTGGTGTGTTCTAATGATTTTGTATATGTTGAGGACGTAGTTTCTATTTGGATTTCCAAATTTTTATTTATAGTTAAATACATTTATACTGACAAAAAAAATAACAAATTTTGTGTATGAGATTACACTTCTGTTGGAAAGGCAACAAGGGAACTCATTCAGTGTTTTTAAATGGAAGCAACTGGCTACTAGAGATGCAAATGATGATCTCGAAGGCTTTTTACTTTTCTCAAGCGGAATAATTATAGTAGCAGAAACCACCATGAAGGTGGTCAAGTTAGAAATAAAATTTAAAAAACCCAAAATTAATTTTAACAAAAGGACTACATGACATGAAAGCAGTCATCACTCCCTGTCATGATGACGTCGTCAAGTCCTCCAAAAACATGACATGAACAGGGCCCCCAAACACCATTTTTTTTTGTTGTAGATGAATTTAAATATGTTCCATAACATCAGAAAATTATGGAGGAGAAATAACCTTCTCCAATTTGCAAAGTAAAAATGCATTATTGTCGTTCATCTATTGTATACCATTTTCTGTGAGAATTCCAGTACACAAATTCGTGAAAAAGGCTCTGATGCTTACAATTAGCAGATTGGGTTCATGATTTTATACCTATATGTGGATAAAACATGTCAAATTTTATTTTTAGAGTTAATTTTTGAAAATATTTGCGATAGAAAAGTGCAACAAAATTAAGACATATCAGAATTATGAGTGAATTGCGATGGAAGTGCGATGTTCTGATCCATGGAAATAAAACATGTAAAATATATAAATCATTTTTTTGTACCAACCACATTGTCAATTTGTGATGGTTGTTGACATCTTTACATCATCACAAAATAGCAACGGTATTGCGATATTTTTGACAAATGTCATAATTGTATAGTAAATTCTAGGGGTGGACAAAAAATCAGAAACCGAAAAACCGAATCGAACCCGAATCAAAATTATCCGAACCGTTGCTAGGGGTTTAGGATTTACTAAATCCGTTGCATAGTTGCTACATTTTTATAATATATATTTACTACGTTTAGTCTCCATTTCTATAGTTAAATCTTTATATAGTTCTTCCCATTGTCTTTTAGTTTAGCCAATAATCAGTATTCGCCTGTAGTCTTTCTTGATCTGCTCTGGTAAGGCTTACTTTATGTAGGAATGCAAAGTTCTAGATTTAGACTTTTTAGGGCGAAGATAAGGTGGGTGCGAGTTTAGATTATCGATCGTGTTTCTTTGTTCTAGTTATTCGTCGTAATTGAATCTATGTTTCGCGGATTCCCTTAGCCTCAAGGGCAACTTGTGAGCCTTACTTGTTCGCGTCTGCTGCTCATTATATGCTCTCTGATTGTTCTGCGAGTTTCTCTCCTTCCACCTTTTTGGTGGTATCTTGTTTTCTAAATTTATGTCATTCATCTTCTATCTTCTGGGGACATTTGTTGGTCCGTCAAGTTAGTTTTCGTTTGTGGCTCCCTTTTTACAAGATTATGGCTCTCCTTTTGCCGGATTGTGCCTCCCCTATGGTGGAATTTTGACTCTTTCTTTGTAATTCAATATTTGGTTTTTAATAATATCAACAGATAATAAATATATTCAAATATATTTATAAAGATGTTCTACACATGACAAATTGAAAAAGAAAGATTCTCTACTAATATTTCGTAATATATATGTTCTTTATCTAGTGACTACCAAACTGCAATAAGTTAAGGAATGACTAATGAGTATTGTACAATTGTTAAAGCTGTCACAAATTCGATCGCATCTAAAAAGAATGTTAAACTAATCAACCGTGTGGACCAAAAAAAAAAAACTAATTAAATCGATCAATCGGTTAAATAATATTAACTACCTTACAAAAATAAAAATCAAAAATAGATAAAACAGATGAAAAAGGAGAGCAACAAGACTCACATCAGAAGAAAGGGACGTGTTGGAGAATGCGATCAGAAAGAGTATGGGAAAAACTTTGCTTTCACCTTTTGTGTTTCTTTCTCTCCTCTATTTTTATATCTACTTGCACGCTCACAATTCTCACGTTATTTATATTCTACTTTTTTTCTTTGCTAATGGTTAATGTTCCAGTATGATAGTTGCGTCAGTACATGTCTAATTGTCATGTCTAATTATTGTCATGTCTAATTGTACATCAGTACATGGATGGTCATTATGGTGGAACCTCCATACGAATTGAGACAATTTGCAAAAATACTTGGGTTTAAACCTTAATATCCGTTGTCATTCACCAAATGAAACATCAATCTCTTTTTTTGTCATCTACTCCATTTGAATCCAAGTTATGATGTGGTGGCCGTCTCAAACCATAGGCTCCGACCATGTTCAATTTTTTTTATTAAATGTATTTCTAGCATAGTAAAATAAGGTTGTGAATATAGGTTAGAGCTGAAGCATGTGGGTATAAACACTCACATCATGGGGTGGATTATGACTATGTACTTAAATGTCCAGAGAAACATGCAATGGAGAGCTTTCTCTCTCGAGGCGGGTTCACCTTAGTTATATGCATTAGAAGACTACAAAAATGATGGGCTCCCTCCATTATCCAACAAGACCTTAGATCTTGAGATGCTATCTTGTGTTCATATATAATATTGTGTGCCATTTCGACCAAAACAAAAAAAGAAGAATAATATTGTGTACCTTTTTAAAATTTATGTAAGAAGCTAATTAAATTTGTTTTACATCATTTACTAATCAGGGCTCCATCATCGCCATCATAACATATTACTTTACAATTAACTATGTGATTCTTCTATGTATACGCAGGTAAATTATTTATATAGTTTTTTTTTTAATTTTAATCTTTAAAAATATAAAATATGTAGTTGTTTGATTTTATTATAGACATTGTTGTTGATTCTTTTGTTGTTAATGTTTTTGTCAATAATATCGTTTTTATTAATAATATAAATTTCAGAAATTTAGTTTTACCATTTAATTATTTTATATATATGTAAATGTGTCAAATCAAAATGTAATACATTAGAGTTAAAACAAAAAATGTTAAATTTGGCTCGTCCGAATATCTTAAGTAATATTTAGAATACAAATAAATTATTTAATATTTAAAACATTAAAATATATAATCATAAATTTTATAAATAAAACGCAGATAAAAAGAAATTGTTGCTTTCGAATAAAAAATATTTTATTACTTTCAAATTGTCTTCTGTAAAAAAAAGTTTCAAAAGAATAACTACATTTTTTTATAAACTTGAGAAATTTTTTTCACAAACATATTAAAGTCTCTTTTAAAAATTTGGTAAGTCTTTATTATTAATTTCAAAAGAATATATATTTTATAAAAATGTTCTCTAATTTTATTTTTACAATAATCAATTTCTAAACTACTTTTAAATGAGAAACCAAATGTAACGACCGCGAACCAAAATCGTAGATTTTGGGTCATGTCAATCGACACAGGTAGGGTGTGTCGATCGACACGAGTTAAATTGAACCGAGTCGGTTCAATTTGAGTGTCGGTTTGCGAATCCGGTTTAGGGTGAAACCCTAGGGTTTTCCTATAAATAGGGGTTGACCGCATTTTCTGAAGGTTTTCACTTTCAGAAAGTTTCCAGAAAAGTTCCAGAGACTTCTATAGAGATTTGTGAGAGGAGATTCATCTGGGAGGCTTGGGAGATCGTTCTTGGAGTGATTTCTCGTGGGTGGAGCGTAGATCTCGGTGTTGGGGTCTTTTCTTGGCGTTTTCATCTGTTTTCCTCCTTTTTTCCCTTCAAATCCAAGGTGAGTGCGTGACCATGGCTTATCTGGGTAAAGGGGGTGATAGGATACGTTTGTTTGTTGTTGGTTGGTGTATTTCATGCTGTGTTGAGTGGATTTGTGCAGGTGAATCGTTGGGAATCAGGCCATGAGAGGATTAGGCTCGATTTCCAGTTCTGGGTCGTTGTGTCGATCGATACACGTTACTCGTGTCGATCGACACTAGGTTCATCGATTCCAGGTTGGGGATCGCTGTGTCGATTGACACACTGAGCTGTGTCGATCGACACATGGCCAGTTTTGGCGAATATGTGTTGTTTGTTCTTGTTTGCCTCGTTGCGTGATCACCCAGGTATTATATCATTTCTCTTATGCCTGTGTGTATAGCATTGTAGATGGGATGACCGTCTCACTGAGTATTTATGATAATACTCATGCATCTCGTATAACCATGTGATGCAGGTAAAGACAAAGTGTGATCGTGGGATCATGGCGAGGAAGAGGAGATGGTCTAGGGACTCGATTGTCTGCTCGTTACTGTAGGATTGCTAGGGTGTTAGTAATTCTGGAACGTGTTGGATTGTTATTGACTTGTGTTGTTATCTGGATTATGGTTTATGTTTGGATTGGATCGTTGATTATGGGATTGACTTGGTACTGTTAGTGTTCAATAAGTATGGGATTATTGAATGTTGTTATTGGTTTATTGTCTTCCGCATGTTGAGAATTGACCGTTGAGGATTATCATTTGTGATAATGATAATACGGGTTTTAAATTAGAATTTTTTTTTAAAATTTTCGGGTTGGGTCGTTTCACCAAATTTGTATGTAACATTAGAATAAAAACAAAAATCTAATAATATATTGATTAAAAACTTTTTTGATTTATTTATGGTAACAAATATAAATTTAGTTGTACAAGATTTTGTTATTGATTCAAAATTGTCATGTCACAATTTTGCTAGCCATGTCATAATTGTTTTGGTGAGAGTCATTGAAGAGATGACACATAAGCATCTTCTCACAAATCATGTTTGTGGGGATAAATAATTGAAATCGTTAAGATTATTTCTACAAAATATACAATGTATTTTAATACATTTCCATAAAAATATTTCCGAGACTTTACTACCTTAATGGTTTTGTGGAGTTACTCTTAACGATTTCTCAGGTTTCTAATTGTAATGCCCGTGAACCAAAAAGTGGATTTTGGTTGGGTGTGTCGATCGACACAAGCGTGTTTGTCGATCGACACGGGTTGGAATTGGACCGACCGGTTTGGTTCCAATTGCCCGGTTTTGTGGACCGGTTTAGGAAACCCTAGGGTTCAATATTTAAGGGAGAAACAGTAAGGTTTGGCCGACTTTTTCTTCCAGAAATCAGAAATCAGAAAGAAAAGGGAGAATCGAGAGTTTGAGTGAGTTCTGGTGATTTCTGGAGAAGGGTTGATCGTTCTTGAGGCTTGTGATTGCGTGGGAGGCTATTAGGAACGAGGAGGGTTTGTTGTTGGGTCGATTTCGGGGCTGGGAAGGTGAAATCAGAGGCTGTTCGGGTGTTCTTCGTGTGTTCTTTGTGCTCATCCTCTTTTTCTTCCCGAATCGAGGTGAGTGTGTGACTGTAGGCTTACATAGGTGTAAGGAATGGATAGAATGCGTTTGCTTGGGGGATTTTGTGTGTTTTGTGATTGAAATCGTGCAGGAGACTTGATGAATCGCGACGGATTCGAGCCATGAAAGGATAGGCTCGATTCTGGTTTCTGCGATGTCATGTCAATCGACACCAGGGTGGTGTGTCGATCGACACGGGGCATCCTGTCGATCGACACCATGGTGGTGTGTCGATCGACACAGAGTTCCTGTTTTGGTTCGTGGTTGCTTGTTTCGTGAATGCTTGTGTATGCTCATCCTGGTATTGTATTCATTGTTTATGCTTATGTATAAATAGCCTATAGACGGGATGACCGCGTCGCTGAGTATTTATAATAATACTCACGCAACTCTTTTTACCATGTGTTGCAGGTAAAGAGAAAATGTTATCATGGAATCATGGCCAGGAAGAGGAGATGATCTAGGGTCTCATTTGACTGGCTGTATTGTTAGAACTGCTAGGTTGCTAGTAGTGTTGGAATTTGTTAGTGTTATTGATTGGATTAAACGGTTTAGAAATTAACGATTTATTGATTGATGTTTTATGGTTGATGTTTAATTGTTCCGCGTTGCTTGTGTTGACCCAGTTGATGTTTATTATATGTGATGATAGTAATCCGAAGGGGAAAAATTCTAAATTTTTTGGTCGGGTCGTTTCACTAATAAATAATAGTACTAAAATTTCAGATGTTGTTAACGTCAATCAATTAATCAGAATATGGTAATTTTTATTTAATTGGAATATTTCCACAAGATTGTTCTTGTGTAGATTTTACTAAAGATTTTCATATTTTTAAATTTAGAGTTCATGATACATAAATTCCAGACCATAATAAGTCCATTATTAATTAAATATCAAAAAATGTAAATTTTTTTTATTGAAAGCTTTCAATATTTCAAATTATCAAAGACTTTCATATTTGAAAATTAGATATTTGAAAATTAGAATTGATGATACATAAATTTCAGAGCAACCAAATTCTAAACTTTTAAATTTATATTTGCTCATATATTTTATTTCTAAGATATTCTTAAATTTCGAATAGGCAAATTTGTGGAGATAACGATTTCCATAATGACGTGCATAAAACTTAAGGTGTAGGGTTTGTATGCAACTAGGTTTTATCAATTTATAACCCTAGGAAACTGCAAGTGTACAGTGTAGACAATTGTAGTACTTAGGAGTCGATCCATTGAGGACTAAGTGATGAATGCGCTACAAATATATATGATGCGAATTAAGCTAAGTAACAAATTATTTGGTTTTTGGGGTTTTATGGAAGCAAATAACAAATCAATAAAATAAAGGGATAGATGATCAATTAAGATGAGAAATCAAGCAATTCACAAGACATATGCAAAACACAAGCAATCGATTTAGGGTTTTAATACTAGTTGTTCTAGAACTCATATCACTAATGTAAGGTCATCCCACTATCGTGGTGTAACTAACTTCTATGTCTTCTACCCTAATAGACTCAACTATCACAGGTTATTACAAGGTGAAAATACGCTATATGCTTAAGATTGATTGTTCACTAAACTCCTTAACTAACCTATCGAATTGTTAAGACGCCTAGCTCATCGAATATTAGGTCCGGAGATATAACAAGCTTTTGGATAGTATATCAACCTAAGATCAGTCCCTGGTTAGCTAAGCCAGTTCATGCATTGAACTTAAATAAAGATGAAGAATCAATTCTAGAATAAAATTCTAAACAATTAAATATGTGATGACATAGAATTAAGAAAGTGCATAGAAATCAAATCAAAGCTAATACTCTAACATGTTTTGCAACACGTAGCAGCAAGAGTAAAGCACATAAACATAAAGATAAATCGTTGATCTACAAAACGTAAGGGATTAGATCTCATCTCTTTGCAATAGGGCAAAGTCGAACTACCCTTAAAAGCTTTTAGAATCAAATATGCATTAAGAACAAGAAAAAAACGAAATACATGTTTAGATATTGATTTAGGCTGTTGTGGCCAGCTGCTTCTCTTCCTAGAGAGGCTAAAAGCAAATATGTATAGGGTTGAAGAGGTCCTAAGTCAGCTAGGGTTTCTTCGGGCAAAAAAGTCTTTTGGTCGAAAATGAGGCCACATCGATCACAATATAGGTCGGGTTTCGTGACTGATATTTGAGGCTTCCATGATGCTTCTGGAAGGTCGGCAAGAGTCTGGATCATCGGCCCATGGAGCGGCCCGGTATTTGGCTCATTTCTGCACTTGCTTCTGTTCGAAGGCAGTTTGACATGTCTTCAGTGTTTCCGGTGTATCTTCCAAAGTACAGCTCCAATTAATGTAATTCTAACTCCATTGGAAAGCTGAGTCAAAGGTCTATCTTCTCACCAATTTTAGTTATATTCCAAATTTATTTGATCCTCCATTTATCAGCGAACTTCTGGCATATATAATATGTCCAACTTGAGAACATGCTTTATCTTCAAGATATAATGACTTGGCTTGGTTCTTTTGACTTGAATGAGTAGCTGTATTATACATAACAAGATAAAACCTGTTAAGACCTTAAAATCTACATATACGAGAAAACTACCTCTTTTGGTCGAAAAACTTTATTAATATATATAAAAATCATAGTAAAATAGATAGTAAGAGTGGTAAAATATAGTATATATCACATAATCTTGTAAATGTCAGATTAATCTTGTGTAAATTTTACTAAAGATTATTATACTTTTAACTTTGGAGTTGATGATGATACATAAATTTACATTTGGACCAAAACGAAATGTAATCGATTTATTTAATTGAACTTCTTGGTTGAATAGACTATACTGGAAATTAAGTAAGATCCATTAAAATCCAAAAAAAATTATTTTTAAAAGTAACAATAACTAAAATCCCTAATCAAATAATCGAAAGAAAGCACGTAAAAATAATCTTCTATGCCGTGAGATTATTTTGGATAATCACTTCTTAACTTCATCAATTGAGCCATCATTCTAATCTTGTTTTTGAACTTGGACTAATTTTAATTATTAAATTTGGGCTAATTTTAATTAGGGATTAATGGGCTAAATTAAAAAAAATGTCATATCATATTGGAAGAGTGATTTTGGTGAAGACACCTAAGTTTTTTTTGAAAAATCACTCTCCATTTAATATATAAGGGATTAGTCATCATTTTAGTAAGTCATAAATCAGCCAAACATTTTTCTACCAAAAAAAAAATTCAGCCAAACATTTTAGACAAAAGCCAGTATATACCATACATGGGTCAGGCAAGTTATCTGTCTTACTAATATTTGCTAGCTAAACGAGTTAGAGTCTATTACATAGATTGTTAGAAAGAGTGATATATAAATCAAATTTTTAAGTTTCTATGAAACACCATCATTTTTCAGACATAAAGCGGGGTGTTATAATCAATTTCATTGTAATAAGGATTATGTGTGTTTGACTATGATATCTTATTATATAAAAAAGAAGGTAAAACTCCCACGTGGGAAAATAATCTTTATATTTTTGGGAAAACCTGTTTTGAGAGTGATTTTCATTTTGAGTTTCTTGTGAACTTTTCGACCATGGTGTATAACATTCATTTATCAACTAGGTTTATCAAAAGACTTCCACCATCTCTTGTGTGGCCAGTCACTGTTCAGATCTTGTAGAAGCATTTTAAGTGAGTATTGGGTATTGGGTTTCATATATACCTAGTTCTTACTAAACGAGTTATATTTGTTAAGGATCCCACCGCTTTGTTTCATTTGGAAGGTTTTAAGTTGAGTGTTGGGTCATAGATTTAATATACTTAAAGTTTGTGCTTTCCCATTCTACTGAAATTGAGGATTATCCATCCACCACCTTAGAGTAAAGTGTCTTGGGCGAAATCGTATCATTCCTTACTAATGATCGTAGAAACCGTTTTTAGAGTGTATTGGGTTTGTGCTACGCGAGTACTACATTTTGAAGCTTCCACCACCTAGCTTCATAGAAGAGTTTAAAGTGATTATTGGATTTAAAATTTGATATACCTTAGGTTTGTGCTACGCAAATTCTTTGAAGTCAAGAATTATCCCCTTCACCATCTTAGAGACTAACTGATGCGGTCATTTCCGCATCAATTAGCCCCCTTACACTAATTGACTGCCACTGCGAAAAAAATTTGAAAATTTCATGTTTATTCATAATCATTCTAAATCTTTTAAACCCTTACATACCTAGATCAATATAAAAGCACAAAGAGCCAGAAAAATAATAGAGCCACCATCACCATACACATGTTTCTATTATTTTCTACCGAGAGAGCCACTTGTTGAAACCCTATAGTTTTAGAATTTTCTTCTTTTTTAGGTTATCTCAAGTGAGACGGTTTCATATCTTTGTATATGTATAAAGAATCTTTTTATACCCTTTTATTAGTGTAATATCTTATTCTACAATTGCTATAGTTTATCTACTCAGGATTGATTAGTTTATTTGTTAGGATTTCAAGGGGATCAATGACTTGATGAATATGCATTTATATGAATTCACCAACTTTTTAGGACTTCTTCGTCATATGACTGTTGCTTGATTTGACAACCTATGACTAATGTTAGATTGATTAATTAATTTGATCTAGCATTAGAAGAGCTCAGTCTCATAACAAGTGAGAGTTGAGTTATGTAGTAGATTTAAGATATCAAATCTTGATATGAATTATTGCATATGTTTAAGTGTTTATTTAATTACCTGCGAAAATTGTCTATTTTAAGTAGTTTAGACATAATAAAACATCGCTATGAAAGTATGTAGACTATGATAAAAAATGAATTTGAGTTTGGAAAATTCCACCAAATTTACATGCCTAATAGCTAAATAGATCGATTCATCAACCTTAGAGAACTCCTCTATTTACTAATTCTACTTATTTTCATTCTAAGTTTTATCGATAAGAACAACTTTTTTTTTCTTAGCTTAACTCTTCTCTAAAAAGTTTGTAGCATAACTTTTTAGTTTTCAATGGATTCAATCCCTAAATACTACAATAGTTTGGCGTGTACTTGCAACTAGATTATTAAATTTATTTTGGGTAAAACTTCACACATAAACAGAGTCGGCCCTGGCCTTTTAAGGGCCCGGAGCATTTTTTTTGTTTTGGTCCCTTAACTAAAAAAACAAAAACATTTGACAACACTTGACAAATTTGAACGTGTGACCTATCAACTACTTGCAGCGTGGCTTGCCCAGCACAGCTACTCACAATTTTTTCAAAATAATTGGCCCCTAAAATTAACAAAGACTACGTCGGCCCCAAAACACATGTGTGACGACCGCAAACCAAATTTTCGTGATTCTGGTCGTGTGTCGATCGACGCAGGTGGGGTGCGTCGATTGACGCAAAGTTAAATTGAACCGACATGTTCGGTTTTAATCGTCGGTTGCGGGCCGATTTAGGAGAAACCCTAGGGTTGCCTATAAAAAGGCTATGGCCGCATTTTGGAGGAGATTTTCAGTTCCAAAAAGTTCCAAAAAGTTTCCAAAGAGTTTTGTGAGAGGATTTGAGAGAAAAGGAGAATCATTGTGGATTTCTTCCTGTTCTTGATCCTAAAAGCTCAGATTGTGTGTCGTGAGGCTCTAGATTATGTTTTGGATAAATGAATTGATAGGATGCGATTGATTGTGTTGTTTTGTATGGATTTCGTGCTTGTATTGGTGGATTTTGTGCAGGAGATCTATGTGATGCGTTCTGGAATCGATCCATGAGAGGATAGGTTCGATTCCTGGACTCTGCGACGGTGCGTCGGTTGACACACGAGTTGTGCATCGATTGACACACGAGCAGTGCATCGATCGACACCAGGGTTGTGTGTCAATCGACACACGATCTGTTGTGCAGATTCTCGTTTGATTGTTTGTGTTGTGCATTGTTGTTTATTCATCCTGGTATTGTATCTTTTGCTTATGCATGTGTGTATAGCCAAGTAGATGGGATGACCGTCTCATTAGGTATTTATGATAATACTCATGCATCTCTTTTAAACATGTGATGCAGGTAGAGACAAAGTATGATCGTGGGATCATGGCGAGGAAGAGGAGATGATCTAGAGTCTCGGTTGCTTGATTATAGGATTGTTAGAATTGCTAGGTTGTTAGTAATTTTGGATTATTGCATTGGGATTGATATTGAGTTTCATTTTATTCTGGAATTGGTTTTATTTGAATAAAGTTATTCGTTGATTGAAATTGTTAATTGGTTATGTGATTTTTCCGCTGGTTATGTCTGTTTTGATGATGTGTTTGTTTGACTGGATATTAAGAGTTAATATTTATGTGAACATTAATTCGAGTCCAAGGTATAAAAAAACAAAAAATAGGTCGGGTTGTTTTAGTTTGGTATCAGAGCCCTTATGGTTCTAGGGCGGGAGAACGTAATTGATTATGTGAGTTAGTCAATTGTTGTGTGAATTAAATTGATTACGAGTAGTTAATCAATTGTTGTGTGGATTTGGAGTCCTAGATCATCTTCTCCGAGCCTTCAATGAGATTCCATGGTATGTGTTTGTTTGATATTTCTGGTTTCTAGTATGCTTAGTGTTCTGCTGGGTAGTGTAGAGAGATGGCTAGAGGGACCAGAGATAGAGGCCGTGGAGGTTGTATTGGCCGTGGTGGTGGTGGAGGACATAGGCGCGATCGGGGGCTTGAGAGTGAGTCCTCCGCCGCAGGTCTGGCCCAGAGTTCCACGAAAGAGCAGGTGGCAGTTTCGCAAATGTTTCAGGAGGGGTCTGTGGGTATGGCCACTACGAGTACCAGTGTGAGGAGTGGTGGGACTGGTGTGGGTCCTGGTGTGGCGGGCAATGCGGCGGGCCCGGGTGGGGGTGCAGCGGGTCTGCTACAGTTGATCTTGGAGCGGTTACCAGGTTGGGTACCAGCTCAGGTTCAGGCTCCGGTAGGGCCACCAGTGGCAGCAGTGCAGCCGGGTATAACTGGTGTGCAGCCGAGTATGACTGGAGTGCAGCCAGGTATGGCTAGAGTGCAGCCAGGTTTGGCTGGTGTGCACCCGGGTTTGGCTGGTGTACACCCGGGTATGGCTGGAGTGCACCCGGGTATGGCTGGTGTTCAGCCGGGTGTCACGGCTGTGGAGGAGTTTTCATCCTATCTTAAGATGATGGAGTAGATGCAGAGGATTGGCACGGGATTTTTCTCGGAAGGTGCCAAGCCTGAGAAAGCCGATGAGTGACGGTTAAGGCTGGAGCGTAACTTTCCCTCTATCAGGTGTCCAAAGGGATATCGGGTTGAGCTGGCGGTTCATTACCTAGAGGGTGATGCGCATCTCTGGTGGAGAAGTGTTGAGGCCCGGAGGGTGCAGGCAGAGATGGCATGGGATGACTTTTTGGTATAGTTTAATGCCAAGTACTTCCCGCAAGAGGCGGTGGATCGGTTGTAGTTGACCTAGGGTGACCGGTCAGTGAGAGAATTTGACGTGGAGTTTAGTCGACTTCTGGTTCATGCGGGTAGAGGCATGGAGGGCGAGCAGGCCCAGGTAAAGAGGTTCTTGAGAGAACTTCGACCTGATTTTAGGACTCGCTGCAGAGTGAGTAGGTTCGCCACGAGGGCGGAGTTGGTTGAGATTGCTGCGACGACTGAGGAGGACCTGAAGGAGCAGGTGGTGGTGGTTAGCCCACCTGTCCAGCAGAGGAGGTCGCAGCAGCAGGTGGATCTGAGCAAGGGCGGCAAGCCTGCGCAAGGACAGAAGAAGAAGTGAGAGAGCACTTCAGGGTCAAGTCAGGGTGGTCAGGATGGTCCGGGATGGTTCGGGTGTGGAAACATGGATCACCGGGTGGTGAGCTGTCCAAAGAAGAATGAGGCTTGAGGTGCGTGGGTGTGCTTTCACTATGGAGAGTTAGGGCATAAAAAGCCCAAGTGTCCTAAGTTGCACCAGATGGCAGTGGCGGTAGTGCAGCCGGAGGCTTAGATTGCAGCGACACCGCGAGTGTTCACTTCGGTGGAGGCGGTGGTTCGAGCGCCAAGCCAATCACAAGTAAATTTCAAACTTGACTTGTTAAATTCTAATGTTGTTGAATTTAATCTATTTTGGAATATGTGAGTCTGTGATGGAATATTAGGGTTCTTAGGCACACGGGATTTGTCCAGGGACCTTACTAGTGGGCGGTTGTGAGTCTCATGTGCTATTTGATCCTAGAGCTACGAATTGCTTCATTACTCTGGAGTGTGCGGATGGCAGCGGTATCCAGAGCGATTCCGATGAACAGCCGGGAGTAGTTAAGGTTACTGGTGGCAAGTCTCTAGCTACTCTTAGGCGGGCTCGTGGCGTGGATATTTAGGTGGCGGGCGAGTCTATGCCAGCTGATCTGATTATTAGTCCGGTGGAGTTGTATAATGTCATTCTAGGTATGGATTAGCTAGACCGATACAGGGTTCATCTGTATTGTCATCGGGGACGAGTTGTGTTTGAGCGAGAAACGGGAAGGTTGGTTTATCAGGGAGTGAAGCCGACTTTAGGGAGCCTCGTGATTTTGGCAATTCAGGCCGAGCAGCTGATTGAGAAGGGCTGTGAAGCATTCTTGGCGGCGATTGTGATGCCAGAGACTGTTGGAGAGGTTGCAACTGGGGATATTCGAGTTGTTCAGAACTTTCTGGATATTTTCCAGTCGTTGCAGGGATTACCACCGTCTCGTTTCGATCCTTTCACGATTGAGTTGGAGCCCGGAACGACTCCGATATCTAAGGCGCCTTACCGAATGGCTCCAGCAGAGATGACAGAGCTGAAAAAGTAGCTGGATGATCTTTTGGGGAAAGGATTTATCGGGCCTAGTAGTTCACCGTGGGGAGCGTCGGTGTTGTTTGTGAAGAAGAAGGATGAGAGTTTCCAGTTATGCATCGATTATCGGGGACTTAACGGAGTCACTGCAAAGAAAAAGTATCTTCTACCGTGGATTGATGAGTTGTTGGATCAGTTGCGAGGGGTTACTTGGTTCTCCAAGATTGATTTCGGGTTACCATCAGTTTCCAATGAACGATGGAGATGTTAGGAAGACTGCTTTCAGGACGAGATATGGGCATTATGAGTTTGTGGTGATGCCTTTTGTTTTGACTAACACACTAGCAGCGTTCATGAGGCTAATGAATGGGGTCTTTCAGGAGTACTTGGACGAATTTATGATTATCTTCATTGATGATATTTTGGTGTATTCAAGGAGTCCTGAGGAGTACGAGGTTCATCTGAGAGTGGTTTTGGAGAAGTTGCGGGAGCAGAAGCTGTATGCGAAGTTGAGCAAGTACAGCTTTTGGCAGCGAGAAATGAGTTTTCTCGGTCATGTGGTTTTTGCAGATGGAGTTTATGTGGATCCGACGAAGATAGAGGCTATCAGAGGGTGGCCTAGACCGAGGAATACCACTGAGATTAGGAGTTTTCTTGGTTTGGCGGGTTACTACAGGAAGTTCGTCAAGGGTTTTGCAAGTATGGCGCAGTCGATGACAAAGCTGATGGGGAAGGATGTATCTTTTGTGTGGTCTTCAGCTTGCGAGAAAAGTTTCGGAAAGCTGAAGGAGATGTTGACTAGTACACCAGTGCTGGCTTTGCCAGAGCCGGGCGAACCATATGTGGTGTATACAGATGCTTCAAAAGTTGGTATGGGTTGTGTGTTGATGCAGCAGGGAATGGTATTCGCTTATGCTTCGAGGCAGTTGAGGAAGCACGAGAGCAACTACCCTACCCACGATCTTGAGTTGGCTGCGGTGATTTTCGCTCTAAAGATGTGGAGATCTTATCTTTATGGCGGAAAGGTGCATGTGTTTACAGACCATAAGAGCCTAAAGTATTTCTTTACGTAGCCAGAGCTGAACTAGAGACAAAGGCGTTGGATGGAGTTGGTAGCAGGTAACGATATGGAGATTGGTTATCATCTGGGTAAGGCGAATCTGGTTGCAGATGCGTTGAGTCGAAAGAGAGTTGCTTTGGCTCAGGAGCGGGATATGGAGGCTTTGGTGAGTGAGATTAGCACTTTGAGGTTATGTGTTATCTCACAGGAGCCGTTGGTGTTAGAAGCAGCTAACCAGACAGATTTGTTGAGCAGGATTCGAGTAGCTTAGGAGAAGGATCAGAGGTTGATTGATGCTTCTAAAGTTGCAGGTTCTGAGTATTAGGTCTCTGTGAACGGGACGATACTTGTGAACGGGCGAGTTTGTGTGCCTAAGGATGAGGAACTAAGGCAGGAGATTTTGCGAGAGGCTCATGTGAGCATGTTGTCTATTCATCTGGGAGCGACTAAGATGTACTGGGATTTGAAACGGTATTATCACTGGGTCGGGATGAAGAAAGATGTCGCTAACTGGGTGATGGCTTGCCATGTGTGTCAGTTAGTGAAGACTGAGCATCAGGTTCCGAGTGGTTTGTTGCAGAGTTTACTCATTCCAGAGTGGAAATGGGATATGATTACCATGGATTTTGTGGTGGGATTGCCACTTTCGCGGACTTATGATGCTATCTGGGTGATTGTGGATCGCGTGACTAAGTCATCACATTTTCTTGCCATTAAGAAGACTGATAGAGCGGTAGTGTTAGCTAAGAAGTATATGCGGGAGATAGTGAGGTTGCACGGAGTGCCAGCGAGTTACAGGGATCCGAGGTTCACTTCAGAGTTTTCGAGAGCCTTTTAGGCTGAGATGGGCACGAAAGTGCACATAAGTACTGCTTATCATCCTCAGACAGATGGGCAATCTGAGAGGACGATTCAGACATTCGAAGATTTGTTGAGGATGTGTGTGCTGGATTATGGTGATCATTGGGCGGATCACTTGAACTTGGTAGAGTTTGCGTATAACAATAGCTACCAGACGAGTATCGGTATGGCTTCATATGAGGCTTTGTATGGGAGGCCATGTCGTACACCATTATACTGGACTTAAATGGGGGAGAAGAGCATGTTTGGTGCAGACTTTGTTCATGAAACGACGGAAAAGATTCGTGTTTTGAGGCTGAACATGAAGGAGGCTGAACATGAAGGAAGCTCAGGATCGGCAAAAGAATTATGCCGAAAAGAGAAGGAAATAGTTAGAGTTTGAGCTTGGGGATCAGGTATATCTCAAGGTTGCGATATTGAGGAGTCCTAACATATACATTTCAGAAAATAAGTTAAGCCCGAGGTTTATGGGTCTGTTCAGAGTTGTAGAATGGGTTGGACCGGTAGCTTATCGTTTGAAGTTACCTCAGAGTATGAAGGTTTTTCATAAAGTTTTCCATGTTTCGATGCTGAGGAAGTGTCTGCATGAGTCTGAGGAGATGCGGTGCTGGAAGAGGATACCATTATTGAGAGTCTTTTGGGGCTGTGGCGGTGTTGAGGAAGAGACTTGGGAACCAAATGCTAAGATGAAGGCAAAGTTTTCGAAGTGGTTCGAGAAGCAAGTTGAGGCTTGAGCCGTCTTTTCTGGTTATCAATTTCTGAGATAGCATGTTGCTATGAGTTTTGTCTATGTATTTTTGTTTGGTGATGTAACGATTTATATATTGATGAGATTTAATAAGATGAGTTTTTCTTATAAAATGTATTGATAAGACGTAGTTCTTATGTTATGATGATGTGTCATGAGGTTGGGTGGAGAGTCCAGAGATAGAAGTTCTATGTGAGTTAGAACTTGTCTATTTTCTGGAGAGCTAGAGATAGAAGTTCTATGTGAGTTAGGATTTGTCTATCTTCTAGAGAGACTAGGAGTAGGAGTTCTATGTGAGTTAGGACTTGCCTATTTCCTAGAGAGAGTCTGGAAATATAAGTTTTGTGTGAGTTAGAGCTGTCTATTTTCCTAGAGACTCGAGTGGAGACACCCTGGTGATTAGGTTGTTTTGGATGACCTAGAGATTGGTCATGGATGTGATGATATTCTGGGATAGGAGATGTCATGATGGAACCACGGGAGGTGATTTTAGTCGACAAGTGTTTATGATGCACGTTACAGAATTGATTGCTCCAGGGGATAGTGGGTTCCTTGCATATACTTGAGAGATGTGAATTCTCTCCAGGGGATGTGATTTTCCCTGCATATACTTTGAGGGACAGGGTTCTCTCCAGGGGATGTGAGTTTCCCTGCATGTCATAGCTTGACAAACTGTGTGTTCCAAAAGTGGGAGAGGCATGGAGCATACCAATAGCCTGACGGACGGCGGTCCTGAAGGTGGGAGGGGTATGATATACACCAAGAGCTCGAAGGGTGACGACCCTGAGAGTGGGGGGTGTATATAGATAAGAGTTATGAGCAATAATATCTATAGTGTGATTGTAAGTATGAGACTAGATGAGCTTCAGGGATCGGAAGTTGATCTCCGGTGGTGCTGGCCGGGTTTTGGTCTGGATTGTAGCCATAGTGAGACGGTGTTACGTGATTGTAAGTATGAGACTAGATAAGCTTCAGGGATCGGGAGTTCATCTCAAGTGGTGCTGGCCGGGTTTGGGTCAAGATTGTAGCCGTAGTGAGATGGTGCTGCGTGATTCAAGGTCGAATCCGTGTTAGTGGGAGAGAATTGTGACGACCGCGAACCAAATTTTCGTGATTTTGGTCATGCGTCGATCGACGCAAAGTTAAATTAAACTCACAGGTTCGGTTTTAATCGTCGGTTTGTGGGCCAGTCTAGGAGAAACCCTAGGGTTGCCTATAAAAAGGTTGTGACCGCGTTTTGGAAGAGATTTTCAATTCTAAAAAGTTCCAGAGAATTTTGTAAGAGGATTTGAGAGAAAAGGAGAATCATTGTGGATTTTTTTCATGTTCTTGATCCTAAAAGCTAAAATTGTGTATCGTGAGGCTCTGGATTGTGTTTTGGATCTTTCTTACGCGAAGGAATAGAGGATTTCGGATTGGAGATCTGATTTCGAGTGTTCTTCGCGTTCTTCGTAGTTTTTTTCCTTTTTCCTTTCCAGAACCAAGGTGAGTGCGTGACCATGGCTTATCTGGATAAAGAAATTGATAGGATGCAATTGATTGTGTTGTTTTGTATGGATTTCGTGCTTTTATTGGTGGATTTTGTATAGGTTATCTATATGATGCGTTCTGGAATCGATCCATGAGAGAATAGGTTCGATTCATGAACTTTGTGATGGTGTGTCGATCGACACACGAGCTGTGCGTCGATCGACACACGAGCTGTGCATCGATCGACACCGGGGTTGTGTGTCGATCGACGCACGATCTGTTGTGTTGATTCTCGTTTGATTGTTCGTGTTGTGCATTGTTGTTTGTTCATCCTGGTATTGTATCTTTTGCTTATGTCTATTTGTATAGCCAAGTAGATGGGATGACCGTCTCACTGGGTATTTATGATAATACTCACGCATCTCTTTTAACTATGTGATGCAGGTAGAGACAAAGTGTGATCTTGAGATCATGGCCGGAAAGAAGAGATGATCTAGAGTCTCGGTTGCTTGATTATAGATTGTTAGAATTGCTAGGTTGTTAGTAATTCTAGATTGTTGCATTGGGATTGATATTGAGTTTTAGTTTATTCTGGAATTAGTTTTATTTGAATGGAGTTATTCGTTGATTGAAATATGTTAACTGGTTATGTGATTTTTCTGCTTGTTATGTCTGTTTTGATGATAGGTTTGTTTGATTGGATATTGAGAATTAATGTTTATGGGAACATTAATTCGAATCAAAGGTATTTTAATCCTTTGTAATTTTTGTTACTATAGCATTTTCTTTTTTATACTTTTTAAGTGTCCGAAGTCACCGAGTATATGATAACCGTATACTCATAAATCCAATTGTTATTTTAGGGATAGGTTGGAGTTCAGCCGCAGCGGTATATGCTTCCCGGTTTCCCTTGCAATATGGTTTACTTTGGCTTGAGAACACTTAACTCGCATAAAGGTTTTCAATCCTTTGTAATTTCTTACTTTAATTTTATAATAAAGAGTGCATATTTTTTTTCAGAAGAATATCGTTTATGATAGGACTAGGCACAGTCAAATATCCAAAAATGCAGCATTTGTGATTTGCTTCATTTTTGTGGGATATCTAATATTCCGATTTGTTTTGTTCCGAAATTTTTCTGATATTCGCAGATATCCGATTTAAACAAAAAACACAAAAATCAAAACATTATGTTTTTAAACAAAATTTGTTTTAATAAAATATGTAAATTAACTAATGAATAATATATTAAATTATTTAATTTAGTCAATATAATTAAAAAAAAAGATTAAAATAGTGAAAAAAGAAACATGTGTTTTTTATTTAAGAAAAAAAATATATATTTTCAATGAAAAAGCTAATATCTACCTATTTTTACTATAAATATTTTTGCTAATTATATTTAAAAGTCTAAAATACAAATATACATTATTAATTTATCATATTATATGTATATATGTGATATACGGATCAAAGCGGATATTCAAATTTTTAAAATTGGTAATTGTGATTGGTATTAGATAGCTGCTAGATTTTACTATTTGTTACAGTTTGACTCATAAGATATATTTGGATTTTCGGATAGAACAAAACGAATATCGAATATCGAATAGAAGTGAATCTTACAAATAATTTTTCCAACCCTAGTTTTATGATGGTATTAAGACGAGTAAAAACTATGCTAGCCAGTTAAGAAGGTATATATTGTACCAACTTAATCGGAGGGTCGTATCTATGTGTGGGCAAGTGGTGCTTTTGCACCAGATCCTATCATTTTTTTTTCATTAATTTTTAAAGGATTTTAGTGCTCCAAATTTTAAATTTACAAAATATAAACTACTAACTATTATTTTTGGTTAGTCTAAAAGATTCACAATGTAACATCTTCGTCTCTTTACAATACTAAAAAATGGAGATGAAGCGTAAGTGATGTCAGCTAAATGGGACTGAAATGTTATTCCTAGCGTTTTTAGACCATGTCCAATGTTTTTTTTTATCGGGAAAAAAAAAAACATTCCTATATTTCCTCCAATGTAATTTCTATTTTTTTACTCTATTTTAAAATAGAAAGTAGCATTCATATATTTATTCTCTATTGTATCCTTCTATTTCAAGGAAATGCTATTTATTCCTCCATTTTAGAGTAATTTAAAATAAAAATAAAAAAATTTCCTCTACATATAGAACAAAAAATAACAATCTCTATTCTGGAGTTAAAAATAGAAGTGAATTAGAGAGAAAATAGAGTAATGCTATTTTTTGCTCTATAATAACGAAAGAAATAGAGATGGCTTGGAGATACCCTCATCAACCCAAAACCTAAAAACTAAACTGTAAACCCAAAAACTATATCCTAAATCTAAAATTGTTACCTAATCCTAAAGATTCAAATTCTAAATCCTTAAAAATCACTTTGTCTTTGTAGTATATTTGGAAAACCAAATTTTTGATGATATATTTGGAATATAAAACTTTTAATGCTATTTTTGAAAACAAAACTTAAAAGTGTATTATTTTAGAGAATTCCTCTTGAAATAAAGCATGCTTATAAAGCATGCTTGTTGGTCTTGATAATCGTTAAGGATGACCCGATTACACAAAACAACTAAAATTTCGAAGCTCACAACCGTTCACAGCTTCGTCAAGACTATTGTCGCATTGCCGGCCACCTTACCTCACCGTTGCTCGTATGGAGCTTTATTATGTTGTTCATATTTTCTCTTAATTCATGCATAGTATTCATCAATCGTATCGGGATGTTGCCATGCATGTCGCTCCTTTTCTTAAAGGTGCACCTAGCCAATATCTACTTTTTAAGCCAGCACAAAATCTTCAGCTCACATGTTTCTAATATTTTGATTGAGTTTCTTTTTCACTCGGTCATCAGTCTCTTACTATGTATGTACCCTTATTTGGTGACTCTCCTAATCTTAGCATTTGACTAAGTAGAAGATCGTTTCTAGTTCCTCGGTTGAGGCTGAATTTTGTTTAATGGATGTTACCATGCATTAATGAACTGAAATAGCTTTATTAGTTTCTTCGACATTCTTAAAGATGGTTCCACTCCTCTATATTGTGATTATCAAGTTGGGCTCCAACACCGTCTTCTATGGAGAGAAAAAGTAAATGGATATTGATTGTCACTTTGTGCAGGATGCTATTAAAGAAGAATTCATATGAATGACGTATGTTTGTATTTCTGATCATGCCACTAATTAATATTTTCACGGAAGCATTCAACCAAAATCAACTTCAAAGATAGTGGGTCTAACTGGTGTTTGAGGAATTGAAAAATTGAACAGAATTCAGCTGAATTCAATATGTTTTACACCATTTGCATGAGCTGAATTTAGCTGAAAAAGTACACAAAAAGACAAAAATTGTTGAATGCATTTTTATTGTTTTTTTAATTGGATAAATTTGACATTACTAATAGGGCATAACTATTTTTTTATTGTAGTTTGTTCTACACAAATGTACCGTTACTTTAACATACAATTACAAAATGTAAGTTTACAACGATTTCACGAATTATAGAGATATACAACGATTAGTTTCTTGGGTCTAGAATGTCTTTAGGGAAACTGTGTATAATTCCAAAAAAAAAAAAGTATCTATATATTCATATGGCGTGTTATACAAGGCTATACACCGGTCAATTATATCAATTATATGTATGGGAAATCTTTTTAATCCTTTTTGAGGGTCAAAGAGGGGAGAAAAAGCAGAGAATAAAGTCCTTAAAAGGAGGGTCCGTAAAAGTATGGGAAAGCATTATTTTTATTTTAAAGTTGTCTAAGAAAATGACAAAGGCTTTTAGAGCAGGAGAATATATGCTTTCTCAAATTTAGGGCATCACTGTCAACAAACATGCCCCATTCCTTCTATTATTCATCTTTTTATTTTCCTAATTTTTTAACAGTTATACATTATAGATTTAATTTCAGTTTTATGCTATAGTTATAACTAAATAGAGTTAAATTCGATCTCATATATTTATATATAGAAATGGTGACAGAAAAAAAAAAGTGACAAAAAAATATATATATTTATATATCGAAACACAAGCAGCCACGCGCATGTGTTCTATATGAGGTATTATTACATCAATGTGACTTTAGAATGCTGTCCAATAGTAACCGAAAAGTATCTGATCTATAAGATTCAGATTTATTATAATCTATAGTAAATGTTTTGAGTTTGATTTAATAAGGTTATTGGTTTCTCTAGTTATTTGATACAATCTTCTATATGTTGTTAACATGGTTAGTAAGAGTTTGTTGTTAGAAGACATGAATATTAATGTTGACTATTGTTCATGAAGGAGATAGTTTTTTATTAGAAAAATTAGCTAAATAGGTATTTTTAACTTATATAATTTGCCAAATAGGCAGTTCACTATTTATAATTGTCAAAGTAGGCACTTCACTATTTTAAAAAATTAGGCATGTTTCACTATTACACTAATACACATCATTCTAATGCACTATTCATGGTAGTTGGTATACATACTGTTCATGGTAGATAGTGTACGAACTGTTCATGGTGGATATATTATTCACGTTAGATACTATCATGATGAACAATGTGTACACTATGAATAGCATGATAGATGGATACTATTCATGGTGAATAGTGTGTACACCATGGTAGACGGATACTATTCATGCTAGATACTATTCGTGAATAATGTCTGTCATGAATAGCATCCACCGTGAACAGTGTGTACACACCATGAACAGTATAAACGCATGAACAATGTATTCGTCGTGAATAGTATACATGCGTGAACAGTGTATCTAAGATGAATATTGTGTCTGTGAACAGTGTGTACACTATGAATAGTGTGTATACTGTGAACACTGTACACCATGAATAGTGTCCACCGTGAACAGTGTGTACACCATGAACAGTGTATGCGTCGTGAACATTGTACGCCATGAACAGTGTACACCGTGAATCGTGAATAGTATGTACACCATATACCATAAACAGTGTGTATACTATTCACGATGAACAGTAGTACATCATGGTAGATGGATACTATTCACGCTAGATACTATTCATGAATAGTGTCTGCTATGAATAGCATCCACCGTGAATAGTGTGTATACCATGAACAGTATAAACGCATGAACAATGTATCCGTCGTGAATAGTATACATGCCTGAACAGTGTATCTAAGGTGAATATTGTGTACCCGTGAACACTGTGTACATCATGAACCATGAACAGTGTGTACACCATGAATAATGTCCACCGTGAATACCATCCACTGTGAATAGTGTGTACACCATGAACAGTGTGTACACCATGAACAGTGTATGCATTGTGAACAGTGTGTATACTATGAACCGTGAACAGTGCGTACACCGTAAACAGTGTGTATACCATAGACATGTACGTCATGAATAGTGAAAAATGCCTATTTTACTAATTATAAATAGTGTAATAGTGAAAAAATGTATATTTTACTAATTATAAATAGTGAACTGCCTATTTTGCAAATAATTTTCCAAAAAGTGTCTAGTTTCCTAATTCACCTTTTTTTATTTTCAAAAATATAGAGATTCATATTTTGAGAGATCAAAATTAGAGGCTACAGTAACTTCAGAATCTATGGATATTAAGCTTGTATTTCCCAAGAAAGCAAAGCGGATCATTAAAAAGACACTATGATGAAGATTCACATAATGTAGAGTGAAGTGAGACATTATCACCTAAGGAGAGATTTAGAGTTGACTACTTCATCCAAATCATGGATCAACCTCTCTACTCGCTTGGGACAAGATTTGAACAATTCCATGAGTATGAAAAATATTTAGATTTTTATTTGTTTTGAAGAAACTGCAATCAACGAGTGATGTTAGTTTGATAGTTTCTTGTGCCCATCTTGAAGATTTTCTAACACATGGTGATCATTCAGATATTGTTGGCAATGGTATTTTTGCTGAACTAAAATTCTAAAAGAAGCTTTTCCAAAAAGAAGTTAATAAGCTTATTGAAGTGTTAGACTTTTTTAAAAGTGTTCAAAATTTTTATATGAATTCATGGGCTCATCGAATATTGTTGATGATTCCAATTTCGGTTGCATCTATTGAAAGTAGTTTTCCAAAGCTTAAGCTTATAAAATCTTATCTTCCCTCAACTATGTCACAAGAAAGACAACTCCTATTGAACATTAATTTTGAAAGGCTAGTCAATGATTTTAAAGAAAAAAAATGAAGAAAATTTATGCTTTAGAACTATTATTCAGTTTGTTGATTTATTTTTTTAAGTTACAATTATGCTTACTATTGTAAATTTTTTTTTAATGAATGAGGGTATTTTATTTTTAATTGCTTCTTCATGTTATTAGTGTTGATACCAAGTTTCACTAAAAGTAAGAGACTATGGGTTTGTGCAGTCGGTGGGATATCAATCTAAGTCCCATATCAAAAATTTAGACAAATAATTATTTACTATATAAACGATTTCCAATTCTGATTAGTTTGAAATCTTTAATTTGGGAAGAACATATGCATATTTGATTAATCTTACTGTGACAAAACTAAAACTAAGATATATATCTCGATCAATAATTTTTTGGGGCTTAATTCTCGATCAATCTTTGTGGTCCTCATTGTTCGGGAATGAGAAAGAAACCCTCTCATGTTTGTGTTTGTTCATTTAGAATATAAGTTCTTCAACTTCATTTCAATTTACTTATTATTTTATTTGGAATTAGAAAGAGAATAACAACTTCATTTTTATTTACTTCTTATTTCATTTGGAATCAGAAAGAGAGAATAACAACTTCATTTTTATTTACTTCATATTTCATTTGGAATCAGAAGGTGGTGTTCTCTCTTTTCTTTATTTGATTTCTTTTTTTCCCCCATCATTCTTAAGTTTCATATAATCAGTTTATGTGGAAAATCTGAACCATTTTCTCATGGAGCGAAGGGTAACAACAACTTCAATCAGATCAATTTTTCAATATTAAAGAAAGAAAGAAAAAAATCAGTGTAAAATCTCCATAATGATTGGGATTCATTAAGGCATATGGTCGGGATGGGTTCGGTTCACGCAAGTCTGGTTGATTCTGAGATGTTTTTAATAGTTTAGGCCCTAGACTTTTGTATCAATGGCAAGGCAAATACCGACTGAAACCCAAAAGCTAGCAGACGGATATTGACCGAAGCCCAATCTCATCATATCCATCGACCATCGTCGAGATTACCTTTCCAATGGTCATAGCACGAAAAAACTTGATTTACGAGGCTTATTTTGACCCAAACTCTGTTATCTTTATAAGCATAAACCCTGGTATTTTAAGGGTTAGAAGAGACGGGATGTTTTTGGTTCTAATTGGCATTCATTCCTATCCAAACTCCAAGCAAAGCTATGATTATGAGCTTGAACCAACATCGTATATCGAACTTAGAAAAGACTAGTCAACTTTGAACAAAATCAGTGTAATTGGAAGCCTGAGTGTTTTGAGCCTAGTTAGTGCTAGCTTTAATAATGCCCCCTTTAGTAGAGTTTTACATCACACAAAATTGAAAAACAAGACTTAGAAACAACAATTATCAAGGAAACTAAAATTCTTTTAACCAAACAGAAGATGGTACAAAGTTCAAAGGAACACACTGGTGAAGATCAATAACAAGGGGACAAGGTTCCTAATCAAAACTACAAGAAAGTAACCCCCAACATTATATAATCTAAAGGACTTGATTCCCACTCGTTTCAAGTTCCAAATTAGAACAACCAAATGAAAATTCCACTACCAGATTTTAACCGATTTCAGAAACAAACAGCAAACGCAGGAGACCACATTGCAGCAAATTATGATTTAAGTAAACATACATTTTATGCTCCTTCTTCCTTCTCCTCCCGTTCTCGGTTCCATTGCTCAATCCTTGCCCTCCTCTCCTCACTTCCTTCTCTTCCACCACCCGGGCTCCCTCCTCGTTTAGGGCTTCCCTGTCTCTTCCTTGAACCTTCCCTTTCTTGCCTGTCTGACCTTTCACTGCTCCTTTTTCCACTTCCATGCCTGTAAAACTCACGGTCTCTGTCACGATGACTGAATTCCCTGTGAGGAGGATCACGCCGATCATACTCTCTCTTGTGCCTAGGGCTTATACTTCTGCTCCTGCTCCTGCTTCTGCTTCCCCTGCGGTATGACCGCCGATACCTCCCAAACAGTTTTCTCCTTAACTCCCTCGAAACAAGCTTCACGTGCATGAAATTACAATACCCACCACGGTTACAGTTGTTTTCTTCATACTGCCGACACGTTGCTTCGCGGAAATCCGTCACAGGAGAGAAATCCGCGATGATGGGACGACCCGAATAATACCTACCTTGCAGAGCCTGCAAGGCGGCTGCAGCCTGATCTTCTTCCTTAAACTGAACATACACATTGCCAATCATGTGGTCAGCGAGGTTATCACAAATGTTGAGGCTTTCAATCTCGCCAAATTTCCCGAGTTCCTCAAAGAGATCCTCAAAGAAATCCTCAAAGTGCTCCTGAATCTTGCGCGGGTCGAGCGGCTGGCCCTGCGCATCCACACCGGGGGTTATCATGTCAGGCCTCTGGTACATGTTGGAAAGGAGGAGCGTCGGGGAGATGGTGGGACGGTTGTGGAGCCGAGAGCACCGGTCACCGTGCCGGCAAGCGCCAATCTTGAAGTAGAAAGGACAGTTCACTCTGTCTTTTTCGGTACCAAAGATTGAAGCCAAATGCTCCGCCATGACAGAATTCCCACCCTGATATAGTGTTGTAGTAAATCAAAAGAGACCAAATCTGTATGAACAAATCTACAACTATACAGAAAAGGCCTAGACATCAAGACACAGATTTCGCTACAAAAATTAGGGTTACGAAAGCGAAGATATGATAACTATTAGAGAAAAATCGCATAGAGATCTATTGAGTTCACTAAGAACAAGAAACAATAATCAAATCGGGAATAATCAAAACGAAATCAGGAAACAGGCGAATCGAATCGCAACACGAGAAATCAAATTCAAAAGCAAATTCGAAAGGAAAGCAGAGAGAGCGAGAAAGAAAATCCAGCCAAGGAGAGAAAGCACCTAGCTGAGAAGCAGAGAGATAACGGAAGAGAGAAGTGTATTAGATCAGAGAAGAAAGATAGAGAGAGAAGGCGTTACGGAGATGGGAGAGATAAGACTTACAAACTGTTACAGAAAGAGAGATCTCTGAAAAGAGAAGTCGGCGTCGGTGGAAGAAATCGCCGACGAGGAGCTGCCGTCTCCGATTTGACGATCTAGGGTTTTCTTTGTTCACGAGTTAATGGAGAGAGAAGAGGAGTCTCGTCTCGCCTGATATCAGAAGTGACTTATATATTTATTTGATTAAATAAATAAAAAGAGAAATAATTAAAAAAATAGAACCGAGTTTTCTCGAAAGTGTTCACCGCTATAAAAAATAAATAAATAAAAAGAAAAAAACATTACGAGCCAATTAGGTGAGTTTGCACTTATCCGATTGTACATTTTGTCAGTTATGAGGAAACGGTATCGTTCTTAGATTAAAATCGATTTTTGTTTGATTTGAGAATTATGGTTTGATTTGGGTATTTTTGTTTCTTCAAAATTAATAAAATGATGTGGATATATTAAAACCAAAACATTCTCATTTTGTTTAAATGGAAATTGTTAATAAAAAATTAATTCTGCTAATGAAAATTTAACGATGAGCTTTAAATGGTTTATTCAACAAAAGTTAAGCATTTTATTTAAAAATCAATAAAAACTTTGAATTTTAAATGACATTTCAGAAGATTGAGCTTCTTTTTGCCACAATTTGAAAGTTGGAGTTTTTTTCGACATTTTTGTTTTCTCATAATTGATAAACAGTGTCGTTTTATTAAAACCAAAGCGTCGCCGTTTTGTTTAAATGGAGATCGTTAACAGAAAGTTAACTCCGCTAATGAAAACTTAACGACTAGCCTTAAACAGCCGAGTCAACAAAAGTTAAACATTTTATTTAAAAGTCAACAAAAACTTTGAGCTTTAAATGGCATTTCAGAAGTTTGAGCTTTTTATTGCCACAATTTGAAAGTTGGAGCTTTTTTCGACATTTTTCTCATTTTGTTAGATAACATTAAGTCGACTAGATTGGTAGTTATGCCAATGTTTGTTTGACACCCGACTCGCTTACGTAGCCGAGACGCCAAGTCATGAAAACAACCTATCAATTCTAACAGATATTTTTATAAAAACCAATACTTTATTCCACAACTCAAGTCTTAAACCATTCCACATTAACCATAATTCCAACTTAATAAAACCTTGACGTGAAACTAATGTAAAAAAAAAATACTAAGTAAATTGTTTTAAAAATCCAAACATAAATCCCGCTAAACATCCACCTTTAGCCACTATTCTATAAAATCGGTATCACCTGAGAGGAGAAGAAAGAGGAGTAAGTAATTCCGAGAAGAAATTACTCAGTGAGAAGAAATTACTCAGTGAGTTTATTACCCACAACAACTCTAATACTTGAAAATAATAAGCAATCAAACACATTAAACTAGAAAAAGAACATGCATCACCCAACTTATTACTAGCAACATAACATTCATACCTAGTATTTCTACACCATAATCTCTTTTACTTATACATTATCTCATACTTAAACATTTCACTTTTTACATTCTTTACTTTTCTTTCCTTTTCTTAAATTCACGGCGGAGCCAACTCTTTTCTCGCGTTTTGGATCTGTCCTCCCCGTCTTAACCCTTTAAGGCCTAATGGACTACAATGGGCTTACATACGCGATCGTTCGTAGTCCAACACAAAAAATTCTACAACGGACTTACGTACGCGATCGTTCGCAAAACGATCCTATACACTAACAATCTCAAACAATACTTTGTTAATCTTTAACTTCATATAATTGCCAAACAATTTTCACACGTCAAACAATCCTTACTAACAATCTGATAGAAAGTCCTTTTACCGGTTTCAAAGATTAAAACCTAGAATCACTAATTCGATGTAGAAATAGTAAAGGTTCGTTAAGGGACCAGCAATACACTCTAATTCTATGGGATACAACTTCAGCTAAGCGATCAAAAGATGGTATAAGTGTCACGATTTATCAAAGCAAACAAAAAATAAAATTCGGTTGAAAACAATAAGTGGAAAGGCGTTAGGTCAAAGGATAATTCTCAGGGATTAGGATATCAAAACCAAGCAATTATTCAGGTTATCAAGTTATGAAGCAATCTAGAACTCAACCATAGATTCAAGAGGACCCACTGTCGTGGCATCAACTACTTCAACAAACAATCTAACACCCTAAACTGTCGTTTGAGGTTACAAAGAATGAAGAGCATTAACCGATTAGGGTTGATTTGTTCACGAGTTGCTTTAACTTCAACTGTCGTTGGCTAAAGACAACTCGCCCACCTAAGTCAATTCCAGCAATTTACAACACTTTTGATGAGTGAATTCAACCTAAAATCAGAGACTAGGTGATCAAATTAGCCTAGGCAATACGTTCGACATTAGACGGAGATATCAAGTGATGTTTCAAAACCTATCTATGCTTAGTTATGATTCTCTAACCCCATCGAACCCTCGACCTAACTAGTGGATTACTCACTCATGATTAAACAAACGAACAGCAACAAAAGAGAATAGAAACTTCATTGAATCAAGGTAAAAAGATTAGGGTTTAAGAAGACTTCAACAAGGAAACGTGAAAGACAAATCTCCAAGCTTACAACTCTCAAAACAAGTCTCAAATCTCTCTCTCTCACTTGCGGTTTCGTTCTTTCTCTCTCTCTGTGTTTCTACTGTTGCGTGTCTGCGTCGTGATCTCCTCAAAAGATCCAGAGAAAAACCCCTTTAAAGGCCCACGGCGGCTGGTCCAAAGATAGGGTTTTTAGAATTAGGTTTAATGAAATTTCCATAAGTGGATCTGCTGGGAGCAGGTGCTCCCTCTTCTGGGATGGGTGCTCCTTTCCTCCAGAATATTCCAAAAAGATCTATATTTTATCTTTTTTCGCCAAATCCAATCTGCAAGCTCCAATCCTTGTTTCCAGCCACTTTTATACCTAGAATGACTCGATAGAGATTGAAAGACTCGATAAAAACCTACAAAATAAGGGTTAGAATGCGCCAAAAACGCATTATATCAATTCCCCCAGACTTAGATCTTTGTTTGTCCTCAAACAAATTCAAGACCAAGTGAAGGAGAAAGGTTTGAAAACACGGGAGCTCTTTTATCCTCAGTGAGCCGAGTTTAAAGCATTCAATCTGCAGACCACATAATCCAGATTACGAATAACAAAGCTTTACCAAAACTCTTCAACACATTTCTCAACCAAGTTTCATTTCCCAAACACAAACTCAACGCATTCAAAGTTGCGTGAGGGTCTCGCTAAAGACACCATTTAGGGTAGACGACGCTAAAGGGTTTAAGGCCATTTAGAGGTGGAGTTCAAAGTGTTTAAAGTGTTTAAGGGTTACCCGATGTTTCGTAGACGATGCAGGATATTGCACAAAATTGCAAGAGAGAACGGGTACGTTGATATCCACATTCTCTAAACCACTCTTTCTTCTCCAAATTTCTCCAACCAATTCATGTTGTCATCGTCCACCTTGGGTACACTTGCTGTGCAGAGAGACATTATAATTTACAGATTTTACCACCCTTCATCATCGGTTTTTTTTTTTTAAAGAATAATGATGATGAAGAGGGTTTTTCTTACAAGTGAATGTCTCCCAAGCACGAAAATATCAGAATTGTTGTACATACCCAAGTGGAGCTCATCAATATCGTTCCTCCTTCGTGGATTTTTGTTCCACCTCGTTGTAAAACCCTCTTCTGGAAATAGAAGCAGGTGCTCTTTCTGGGAATCAGTGCTCTCGTTCTTCAGAAAGAGTGATTTAAAGGCAATGTCGACCCAATTCTCTCCGCCCTTTTGCGCATATGTCGCACATATAACAATGAAGTAACAAGAATGCAAGAGGTTTGAAAAGAGGTTAGGGTTAAGGAGGGTACTAACTAAAAATGAGCTAGCTATTCAGGAACAACAAGAGTGATAAAAAAGAATAAGGAGTCCTGAATATGATTCATTTCCCTAATCTAGTGCCAATAGCGAGAGGAATTTTCGGTCAATATGAAACCAGGAAAATAGTGTGTCGAAGTGTTCCAGATGTTCCTTGTACCCATGCTCTGAAGAAATGGTCACTAGAGAGAAAGTTAAACATAGATAGTTCAAATATCATCATAAGATAAAGTCCTAATTCCCTACAAATTCTTGACTCAATAAAACAAACGAAAAGAAAGACTCAAAATAGGACATAAGAAAATAGAAAAACATCCAAAATAAATGATATTAGTAGCAACTCCCCTCAGACTCACTTCACACCGTCTCGGTGTGATAATAAGAATAAAGAGAGTGAGAAAAAGGAAGAGAATAATATGAAAATGCGTAAAAGAAAAAAAAATGTTCATGGAATACTGAGAAAGGATAGAGGAGCGATGTCTAATCGCTGGTGGTATCATCGGATTCTTTGCTGGTGAGATGCTTCTTGTGTTTCGCTGAACGAGTAGATGGACGGGCGGATGTGGATGGACGAGAAGCAGGCGGCGGGACAGGGGCTGTGGTCAGGATGGTCTCGGTGGCGTGAGAGCTACTGCAACCCTTTTGGAGCATGTGGAGGATGCGGCGAAGGAGCCCGTTGTTCTTTTTGGTAGATGCGACCATCCAATGGCGGTACTCCGCATCGTCTGGGTTGTCTGAGATGTCTTCGAGTGTCAGCTCGCTCGCGTAGGCCCTGTGGTAATAAGCCTTGGACTTCTGCGTCCTTTGCGTGTCGCCTTCCAAGTCCTAATCCGAAGGGCGGGGTTCCGAATTGTTGATTGAGCTGCTGAACGAGAGAAGTAGTCTCCAATGGCGATGAAGTCCCAGAAACGATGAGTAATTGGAAGGCGCGTTGGGAGGTCCACCTTCTCCGGCGTAGAGTCAAAACCGTAGATGTCACAAAGGTCAGAGATAGCGACCTAATATCTCTTTCCTCCAGCAAAGAAAGAGAGTAACCCTTGTGATGCTAAAGGCTTGAGTGGGTTAGGATACACGAGCTTGGCAGAGGCTAAGCACTGTCGAACCAACTCAGGGTAGAGAGCATCCGGCTGAGTGATGAGATCGGATAGTTCACAAGCCTCGAGTATTCTGCCCACGTAGTAGAGCAGCCCCAAATCCTTTAATGTTTGTCCACATAAGAACCGAGTTAGCTCAATTACGATGTCGAGCCAATTGTTGTAATAATAGGCATCGGTTTGATCCCATGCCTCATCTGAATGTGGAGGAAGGAAAGAATTGCTTAAAGGGAACCGTTGGCCTTCATCACGTGGCCAAGGGTTGGTTGTGAGTTGAGAGGACGTAGATGCTCCTTTCCCTTTTCTGGAGCGTAATGGGTTTCCGACTGATGTGCATGGTCCTGTCATCCTGCAATGACAACCACAAACACGAAACAAATCCAGCATAAACCCACATCTTAAATCGCCATACAAGCACCGAAAAGATAGTCCCCTGTTTTGCAAAATTTTGAGATCATTTTGCCTCTTATTCAGATAATTTCGACTACTCCAAACAGCCCAGGGAAAATAATCAAAGAATCATAAGCCCATTCATATCTCCATTCCCCCAAATTTCGATTTTTCTTCATAAATTAGGTTTTTAATCAAAACGAACCTACAAGTCAAATTACACAATCCTACCCACGCGAATTCCACCTTAAGCAATCATATGGTTCACCCAACTAATCTCGGTATGAAAATCAGCCAAATCAACCATCAATTTTACCATGATACTCGAAACGGTGGCCTGAAAAAGGGGGTTTTCGAGTGGTTACCTTGCTTTCTTTGAGAAACGAGTTGCAGATTTGGAACGGCGATGAAAAATTGAGTGGAATCAAGCCAAAACTCACTCAAATCGGTTGAGAATCAAAGAAGTTGAGGTTTGAGCAAAAGACCTTGAAGGTTTTAATGGAGAAAATCAAAAAAAAGGAAGAAGGAGAAGAAGGAGTTATGGGCGCGAGAAATTATGGTTTTTTGGGGATCCCACTATAACTGTTATTTCCTTATTAAAATTGAAAAATATCCTCATATTTCTCGAGCCCATATTCCTTATTCTATTTGACTTACCTCATGGTGGGCCGAAATTTGAATTTCAAATTTTTCCTGGAGAGCAGGTGGTCTATTCTGGGTAGCAGGTGCTCTCTGGAAATCGGATCGACTACTGAGTCGATCCTGAGATCGACCGCTGGTTTGGCTGAGGACTTCATCCTCATGGATCGAGCGATCCACCGAAGAGATCGATCGATCCGGTTCCTTCTGGTTTGAGCTTGGAGGCAGATCGACGGTCAGATCGATCCTGACCTTGGGCGCCCCTTTTTTTATTTTTTTATTTTTTGAATCAATAACCTGAAAACTCAAACTGAAATTCAAAGTTAGTTGTAAAAGAAATCAAATTGAAAAAGTTATAAAACATACCGGTGGGTTGCCTCCCACCAAGCGCTTGGTTAAAGTCATTAGCTCAACTTGATTAGCCATTTAGGCTTTTGGTGCATCGCCTAAGGAGATGAATCCTCCTTCGGCTTGGTTTGTTTCAGCGAGATATGGCTTACACCGCTGTCCGTTGACCACGAATTCCTTGCCCTTGGCATCCAGCAACACCATGGCTCCATATGATCGGACTTCTTTTACAAGAAAAGGGTCGGACCACCTAGATCGCACCTTTCCAGGAAAAACTTTAAGTCGAGAGTTAAAGAGAAGTACCAGGTCGTTTGGCTTGAAATCTCGGGTGAGAATCCTCTTGTCGTGATACATCTTGGTCCTTTCCTTATATATCTTCGAACTCTCATAAGCGAGGTGCCTAATTTCCTCCAATTCATTAAGCTGCATTGATCTTTTTCCCAAGGCGGGTTTGATATCGTAGTTCATTAGCTTAACAGCCCGGGCTGCCTTGTACTCAAGTTCGATAGGAAGACGGCAGGACTTCCCATATACCAAGTGAAAGGGGGTTGTCCCCAATGGTGTCTTGTAAGCAGTTCGGTACGCCCACACCGTGTCATCCAACTTAGCGGCCCAGTCTTTCTTGGTGGTGCCTACGGTCTTTTGTAGGATATCCTTGATTTGCCTGTTGCTAACCTCAACTTGGCCACTAGTTTACGGGTGATATGCCGTCGCAACCTTATGCTTTACACCATTTTTCCTTAAAAGGTTCTCTAAAACTTTATTGATGAAATGGGTCCCTCCATCACTAATCACCACTCGCGGTACTCCAAACCTAGGGAATATTATGGTTTTGAACATCTTTAGAACCACAGGGGCATCATTGGTTGGGGAAGCAATGGCTTCAACCCATTTGGACACATAATCAACAACCACTAAGATGTACTTGTTTCCATAGGAGGATGGAAACGGTCCCATAAAGTCTATCCCCCATACGTCAAACACTTCAACTTCCAAGATGAAGTGTTGAGGCATCTCGTTCCGTCGTGAGATGTTTCCTTGTCTCTGACATTTGTCGCACCTTGAGATAAAAGCATGTGCATCCTGGAACATTGTTGGCCACCAATACCCAGCTTGCAGAGCCTTGGATATTGTTTTAAAAGTCGCGAAGTGACCAGCATAACTCGAACTATGACAGTGAAATAGGGTTCCTATAATCTCCTCATCAGGAACACATCTCCTAAAAAAGCCATCCGAGCATTGCTTATAGAGGTATGGCTCATTCCATAAGTATCTCCTGATGTCTCGCAAAAATTTCCTCTTTCTGTCTCCCACAAAATCAGCTGGTTCACGATCAGCAGCAAGGTAATTCGCTATCTCTCCAAACCATGGAAAACTCGGGGGAACCGGCTTAGAAATAGCAGCAGAAAACACTTCTGGAGCAGGTGCTCCGTCCTGAACTAAGTGCTCCAGAACACAGATTCCAATAGCATACACATGTTCATCCGGCAATGCATCATCAAGCGGGACTATTTCATCGAATTTTAAGCGACATAAATGATCAGCAACCCCGTTCTCAGTACCTTTCTTATCAACGATTTGTAGATCAAACTCTTGGAGTAACAAAATCCATCTCTAAACCCTCGGTTTTGCATCTTTCTTGGTGAGCAAATACTTCAAAGCTGCATGGTCGGTATGAACAATGACCTTCAAGCCGACAAGGTATGACCTGAATTTCTCAAAAGCAAAGACAACAGCCAGGAGTTCCTTTTCAGTCGTAGCATACTTACATTGAGTCTCATCCAAATTTCGGCTAGCATAGTAGATCACATGAAGCTTTTTATCCTTCTTTTTCACCAAAACTGCTCCCACAGCGTAATCACTAGCATCCGTCATAACCTCAAATGGTAGATCCCAATCTGGCGGTTGAACAATGGGTGCACTCACCAATGCTCCTTTTATTGTGTGAAACGCCTCAAGGCAAGCTCCATCAAACTTGGTCTCCTTACATAAGAGCTGAGTAAGCAGTCTCGCTATCTTTGAAAAATCCTTGATGAAACGTCTGTATGACCGCATGACCAAGGAAACTTCGTATCCCTCTGACTGAATCCGGCGGTTGCAAACTTATCATCACCTCAACTTTTGCTTGGTCAACCTCAATACCCTTTTTTGAAATCCGATGACCCAGAACTATTCCATCCCTAACCATGAAATGACACTTCTCACAGTTTAATACAAGATATTTCTCCTCATAGCGTTGTAACACCCTGCATAGATTAGACACACACACAGAAAAAGAGCTCCCATAGACGGAGAAGTCATCCATGAAAACCTCCATAATATCTTCAATCAAATCAGTAAAGATAGACATCATGAACTTTTGAAAAGTAGCAGGAGCGTTGCATAATCCTAATGGCATCCTGCGGTACGCAAAGGTGCCATAGGGACATGTGAAGGTTGTCTTCTCCTGATCATCCGGGTGAATGGGAATCTGAAAAAAACCTGAATAACCGTCTAAAAACAGTAGTAAGGGTGGTTAGCGAGTCTTTCGAGCATTTGATCAATGAATGGTAAGGGAAAATGATCCTTCCTAGTTGCTGCATTTAACTTTCTATAATCTATGCACATCCTATGTCATGTGACAGTCCTAGTGGCTATCAGTTCGTTCCTATCATTGGTGATTACAGTGATTCTGCCTTTCTTAGGCACTACATGCATAGGACTTACCCAATTACTATCAGATATTGCATAAATGACTCCAGCTTCTAGTAATTTCATAATCTCTTTCTTAATAACATCTTTCAAATTCGGGTACAGCCTCCTTTGGTGCTCTACAGAAGTTCTAGATTCATCCTCTAAATGTATCCTATGCATGCATAAATCAGGTGAGATTCCAGGGATGTCATCTAGCGAATAACCTAAAGCCTTCCTATACTTCCTAAGCTCGCATAAAAGTAAGGCGGATTCCATATTATTCAGATCAGCATTAATAATAACAGGATATGTAGAGTTGGGACCGAGAAACGCGTACCTTAGCCCAGCTGGTAAGGTTTTGAGCTCAAGTTTTGGAGCTTTCAGCTCGCTCCAAGGGTCGTTAGCAGAGTTCCCAGGAGCAGGTGCTCCGTCTTCTCCCTCTGTTTCAAGTCTCAAAAAGTCTGTTGATTTTTCCATTTCACCAGAATCCAACATCCTTGCAAAACCAATAGTGTCCTCACCTAAATACCCATGTTCACTTTCAGCTTTTGTCAACGCAACATCCAAGGGATCATCAGCAAGAATCTTTTCAATCTCTTCTTCTGAGATTTCAAGGTTATCCTCAATGGCAAAAGTTTGCCCATCAATGGTCGGTTTCTTCAACATCCGATCCATCTCAAACTCCATGATAATGTCTCCCAGGTGGAGACCAATTGTTCCGTTCTTCACATCGATAATCGCACCAGCTGTGCGCAAGAAAAGACGTCCCAAGATCAAGGGATCTTTCGGTTCATCATCCAACTCCAACACCACAAAATCTGCTGGAATGAAAATGTTCCCAATCCTGACCTGCAAATCTTCCAAAATTCCTACAGGCAACTTAATATATCTGTCAACAAACACCAATGAAATTCGTGTTGGTTTAAACTTTGTGTACCCAAGCTTCCTTGTAACCGAATAGGGCATGAGGTTCACGCTGGACCCTAAATCACACAAAGAACAAGCGAATCGCACAGGACCAATATCAACAGAAAGCACGAACTTACCTGGGTCCTCTTGCTTTTTAATGGCTTTGTTTTGTAGCACAGCACTACAATTCTTACTTACAACCATGGCGCTTTGCTCTGAAGGAATCCGTCCAGTAAACAAGCCCTTAACGTACTTCTTCATGGACGGCATCATCTGAATTGCATCCGCCAATGTTAGCTTAACCGTCAAATCTTGTAGCATCTCCTTACACTTCGCCTCCTCCAAATCCTTCTGCGACTTCCTTGGAGGTACTGGGTAAGGGACAGGGGGACAGGGGGCCTGTAAACACGAGAACGAACCTTATCAATAATCTCATTTGGCCTTAATACCTTAGAAGTTGATCCAGAAACGTCTTCATCCTCTTCTGTTTCCGGAGTAGGTGCTCCCTCTGTTGGAGCAGGTGCTCCGTCTGCTGGAGCAGGTGCTCCTTCTGCTGGAGCAGGTGCTCCTTCTGGGCAGTTTGCATTTTCTGTCCTTACGACTGCTGGTAGAACTCTTCCACTTCTTAGTTCAATGGCATTTACAAACTCTCTCGGGTTTGTATCCGGCTTACCAGGCAGCACTCCTTGTGGTCGTTTGATTGCATCGACTGTCTGAGCAACCTGAGTGTCGAGCTTCTTCACGTGGTTGCAAACCGCCTCAAGCCGACCATTAAGGTCCAAGTACATACCATCCACCTTTGTGTTGATCTCAGTGGCGAACTTTTGCTGGTTTGTCAATATCCGCTGCATCATACCTTTCAACTCATCTTGAGAACCACTTCCAGAGCTTGCAGAAGCCTGAAAGTTCGAAAACTGCGGTTTCTGACCTTGAAAAGGGACGAACGTCTTTCTTTGGAAATTCTGAGGGTAGGTCTTTTGGAAAGTCTGATCCTGAGGCTTCTAGGTCTAGGGGCCGGTTTGTTGTGGGTAAATCTGGTTCTGTGGGTTCTCAACATTCGTACTTCGATAGGAGAAATTTGGGTGACTCTTGTAATTTTGGTTGAACCCGCGGTTTTGCACAAACCCTTGGCCGTTCACATAGCTTACCTTCTGCTAATCACTGCCTCCTTCCTCAATCATTTCTTCAACGAGTGGCTCACCATCCTCATCTGCAAAATGAACCATCTTTTGGTTAGCCTTGAGCAACAAGTTGACCTTAGCAGTAAGGTCATCGATCTTGTGAGAGTCCATCCCACTGGATTTCGTAGTCCGATCATATTTCTGAGACTTGTTGCTAGAACTGGCAGCCAAGTTTTCAATCAGCTTATATGCACCCTCTCTGGTTTTTGTCATAAAGTCTTCATCGCTAGCAGCATTAAGCGCATTCCTGTAGTCCCAGTCAACACCATCGTAGAAGATACTAAGCAGATTCTCATCGGTGAAACCATGGTGTGGACATTCCCTTTTATACTCCTTGAACCGTTCCCATGCCTTACAGAAGGACTCTCCTGAATGTTGTTGGAACGAGGAGATTTTGTTCCTCAGACTCGCGGTTTTTGTCTTCGTATAGAAGTAATCTAGAAACGCAGCTCTACATTGTGCCCAAGTCGTAATGGATCAAGCAGGTAGAGACTTTAGCCAATGCGAAGCCTTATCCGCGAGTGAAAAAGGGAATAGCTTGCACTTTGGGAAATCCGGGTTCATCCCATTAGAACTCGTCGTGGAGCAGATCTCTTTGAAGTTTTCTATATGGTCCATCGGAATCTCAGCAGGCAGCCCATAGAACAAATTCTGCTTAACCAGCTATATCATCTGTGGTTTGATCTCATAATCATTCCGTTCAACAGCAGGGGGAACTATAGCAGCTCGGTTTCGATAAAAAGCATGGGGATTGTCCATATCCCCTATGGCTCGCTGCTGCTCACGCGCGCGTTGTTGCTGCTATTCACGCGCGTGCTGCTGTTGCATCTGAGCCATTTGCTCTTGCAGCCTTTGCAGCTCAGCCGCCATGTTGTTGTCGCCTTGTTCGCCCATATCAGCGGGATTAGGCCTTTGTCGTCTATTTTTTCGTTCTAGTCTCGTAAGTTCTGGGTTACTCAAAGTGACGAGGGGGGTTTGAAATTTTCTCCTTGTTGTCCTTGAGTTCATACAACTGAAACACACGCAAGAGAAACAAAAGAACGAGTTTAGTACTTAGTCTGAAATCGTAAACAAAAATTAGAGGTATCGAGTTGGTCCCCGTCGCAACGGCGCCAATTTGATGAAAATCCTTTTACCGGTTTCAAAGATAATACCTAGGATCACTAATTCGATGTAGAAATAGTATAGGTTCGTTAAAGGACCAGCAATACACTCTAATCCTATGGATTACAAGTTCAGCTAAGCGATTATAAGAGGTTTAAATGTCACAATTTATCAAAGCAAGCAAAAGTAAAATTTGGTGTAATCAATAAGTGGAAAGGCGTTAGGTCAAGGGATATATCTCAGGGGTTAGGACATCAAAACTAAGCAATTATTCAGGTTATCAAGTTATAAACCAATCTAGAACTCAACCATAGATTCAAGAGGACCCACTGTCGTGGCATCAAGTACTTCAACAATCAATCTAACACCCTAAACTGTCGTTTGAGGTTACAAATAATGATGAACATTAAACGTATAGGATCGATTTGTTCACGGGTTGCTTTAACTTCAACTGTCGTTGGCTAAAGACAACTCGCCCATCTAAGTCAATTCCAGCAATTCACAACACTTTTGATGAGTGAATTCAACCTAAAATCAGAGACTGGGTGATCAAATTAGTCTAGGCAATACGAAGGACTATAGACGGAGATATCAAGTGATGTTTCAAAACCTATCTATGCTTAGTTATGATTCTCTAACCCCATCGAACCCTCAACCTAACAAGGGGAATTACTCGCACATAATTAAACAAACAACAGCACCAAAAGAGAATAGAAACTTCATTGAATTGAAATAGAAGAAAGTAGGGTTTAAGAAAACTTCAACGAAAGCGTGGAAGACAATCCTCAAGCTTAAAACTCTCAAAACAAGTATCAAATCTCTCTCTCTCTCTCACTTGTGTTCTCGTCTCTCTGCTGTGGTGTCTGCGTGATCGCGTGATGCCCAAAATGATCGAAAAACTCTCTTTTTATAAGCCCACGGCGGCTGGGAAAAATAGGGTTGCGAAAATTAGGTTTAATGAGTGTTTTCCATAATTGGATCTCTGGGAGCAGGTGCTCCCTCTTCTGGGGCGGGTGCTCCCTTTCTTCAGAATATTCCAAAAAGATCCAGATTCCTTCCTTTTTCACCAAATCCAATTGCAACTTCCAATTCTCAATGCCAGCCGTATTTTAGACCTAGAATTACTCAAAGTGGAGTGAAAGACTCGATAAAAACCTACAAAACAAAGGTTAGAATGCGCCAAAAACGCATTATATCAATATGAAACCATGTTCTAACTCATTCTGTCACAGCGTACACCTTCCTCCAAAGTTAGCTCTGTGAAACCGGAGAACATATTCTGGTCAAACATCAGGGACAAACTTAAATCGCAGATTGCGGATTCAGAACCGAAATCGGAAAACAGCCATCGAATCTGCGAAGAATCCTCTATCCAACGGTATGTAGATCGTCTCCAACTCCTCACGGTTTGCCGGCAAATCACCCGCAAGTGCTCTGGTCGGATCTGAGAATAAGAATTCCAGATTCAGAATACAGTAATTTTTCATGATATTCATATACGATTTGCAAGCAGACCATACCTCGTAATTCAAATTCGAAAGAAGCTACAGAAACTAGAATCCGTGATCTTTCTAGAGGTACTAAGATCACGATCTAGGTCCTTCTGTGTTGCTGGGAATCCGGCCTTCAAACTAGCTAGTCAGAACTAATTTGAATTCATCTCATATTGTGAAACGATTGCAGTGAAACGGCGGCTTTAGCTTACTGAGAATATATGACCTCTCTCTCTTTAATTCGTGCCTCTGTATATGAAGGCAAGGAGATAATAGTTAGAGATTCATTTAGCACTTGGGCCACACGAAACGGGTTTTTAGGGTTTGGGGATTTTATGGTATTGGGCCATGACAGTTTGGGTTGATTTTCATAGTGCTGATGTGTTGACGATTTGTTCCGTAAATCGATCGGTTAAGTAAGTTCGACTGTTAGAGACATGAGTGATATTATCTAAAATCAGGAAATAAACAAGCGTTTGGGATGGCAAAATATTGTCTTCCTAGTTATTTTCCGGTGGTCAAGTCAATTCAAGACACACAATTAAACAGAGAAAAGATTATCCGATAAGACGAATATATAGAGTGAGATTAGTTTTCCAACTAATCCAAAAGAATTCCGGTAGAATATGAATTTAGAAGACCAAGTATTGAGAGTGAAAGTGTGTATTTGTTTAACTGAAATCCTCCTTGATATTTTGAAAGAGTTTATATACTATAGACATATATCGGAGCGGATTTACTTGGATTAACCCGACGCATCTACCAAAAAAGATGATGATTTCTGACATATATTTATAGGATGTGACACGGATTTTGGCTTGGTCCATACTCTAAATATATGAAAGAGAACAAAAGAGGGAAACTCGAGGAGCAGAGAGCACACGGAGAGGACGACCTCCTGTTGAGATCTCCTTTCAGTAAGAACTGAATATGTGATCATTATGCGAAATATGAACATAATTGCATGTGCATGATTAGGGGCCAGAGAAAATGATCCACGATATCGCACAAAACTATTTAAGAAATGGAAAAAGGAGGAACTCAGGAACCAATTTGAAGGAATCCCAAAATACATAATCAACTTGAGAAGATTAGATATGCAGTGATATTGAGTATTTAACTTATAATAACTGAGTGGACACTTGTACAACCAACTCTATACATAATCTCTCGCAAAACAAAGAAGATGAATCTTGAGAGAATCACTTTAATGAAGATACCTGAGAGGCTTAACTTAACCAAAACCACCTCACTCAGATTACTATATGACCTTACACTGCCTCTCTCACGAGTCTCCTCCACAGAATCTTTCTTTGTTTATCGACCAAACTTAAGACTCCAAGAGAGATTACATCATCAGGCTGGCTCAACAATGGCTCACCAGATGCCAGGCTGTCTATGGAACTGCAAAGGGTAACCATGAAACGGATACGGTCTAGCCATGTGGACCGGCTTTATGGCTGTTGGTATTGCCCAAGCTAACTCTCTCCTTGGCGGCGGCATAGCCCTTCTTCTGTCCACTTCTATCAGTTTGCACATCTCCTGAATCACCTCTGTCACCATTGAAATAAAGAGCCCGCTAGTTAATCATAAAATCACTTTGCAGCAAATTTCATTCGTTCTGAGTTTTAGATGAGACTGCTAAGTGCTAACCCTAATTCAAATCTCAAAATGTTCCCGTGGAAGTAAGAACTTTGATTTCATCAAGACTAGATTAAAAATACTGCATCTTATTATGTGATCAAAGAATTGGCAATTATACAGAGATATATTATTAACTGCTAAAATCATGTAGAGAGCATCTTGTTCTTTAAAACCTTTATCTAATTCCAAACTCAATATGTGCATACGGTAAGTAAGAACCTAACATGCCTCTTGAATTGGAGCGAACAACTCCTATTAAGAACCTAACACACCTCCTGAATTGGAGCTATCTTAACAAATCCTATTCTCAGCGCCTACATTAGAGATATACTGCATCTCACTATGAGATTGATCAAACAAGCGACAAATATAACAGAATTTTTTTTAAACAAAGCGACATACCTTTTAATTGCTTAGTTGTAACTCCAAACTCCAACCACCAATCTCTCCTGCTGCCTACTTTCGCATTCTGAAACGTGGTAGCTAGGTGCACAGTGGCAGTTGCAATAACATGGGGTCTGTACTGCAAGCATAATGTCGTTCGAAGCCTACACATAATCCATTATAAGTTTATTTTTAAACGCTACGTAGGGGACAAAACTAGGAGAAACTATCATGATTCATTAACAAGGGTCTTTACCAATCATGCACAAAATTCCATGCAGCTGTGGCAAGGTCAGGCCAAGTGTTCAGCCTATTCAAAGCCGCAGCCAGAGGTTTGTAGGGAAGTTCAATGTCAAGAAGATGGAAAGCACTCGTGTCTAGCAGAAGTCTCTCCCCGGCCAAAATGAATTCTTTAAATTCATGGTAATATTCCTACAGGAAGAGTAACGAGTATTAAATTAGCACATTGAGCAATGCAAATTTACCAATAGATAAATTTACAAATACTTACAGTTTGATGGATCCTCATTGAGGCAGAAGGATCCCACTCATAGATTATTTCGTAAGACGCAACAATGACACTGGACAGTTGACATGGCTCATCTTCAGCTTTGCAAGCAAGGAACAGACTGGCAGTTGCTATCGTCTGAAAATCACCAAGTGAGAATTGGGAAAAATAAAAAGTATAAACATCTATTAATCAGGAGAGACTGAACACCTTTATAATAACCATTTTTTTTTAATTCTTTTCATCAACATATGTGTTGCTCACAACCTAATTCTGTATAAAGTATCAATTTCCCCGTTAGAGTATATCCAATCATCCGTATCTCCAGTCAGCTTCAACGAATGCACTTTATGAACCATAAGAATGCTATAATGGTTACCTGCCAGTCATTTTTTGCATGAGATTGGCGCATGTAAAACCGATGGCACATCACCATTGCACATCCCACTGTCACCTGGGACCTGAAGCAATGAGATCATCAAAAACCATCTACAGCACAAAATTATATCATGAACAAGTTTGATATCATAATATCTTCAGTAGCCAAAAGCTAGACATTACTTTCACCGAAACAGACACGTGATTAATGCAAAATACAAAAATCACCAGTACCTATGATAGACGATTCAAAAATAGTGGGCCGAGGAGAGACGTGCACTTGCTCAGTAAACTAAGAACCTCAGTTGGTAATGGTAGGAACAGCTGAAGGTTTTGATAACCCAAGCAAAGAATATACAAATACATACATAAATCAGAAGGGCATGTATAAACAGGTGAACAGCTCCCAAGCAAATTCACGACAACGACAGATGCAAGCCTCCCATTGCCGATGAGAAGTAGACCAAATATATGATGCATAGACACCAAATTTTGACTATCTTATTACATAATTCTCCATTTATGCGATAAAAATAAGTAGACAAAATGGAGAATTTCTAGTTCAAGAACCTCCAGACCACCTCCCACGACAAAATTTCAACAGTTAGGCTAGCCATTGTCATGCATTAGCACCCTCTTTAGCTAGAAAAAGTACCAAGAAATATCAGAAGCATTAAGTGTATTCTACGAAGCAACCAACCAAAGAACAAACACTACTTCCCCTATAAAAAATGCCAAAGAATACTATTTTGAGCTTACACATTAAGCTTCATGCCAAGTCTTTGCAAGAAGGTGCAATACGAAGACCGTAAAAACGACTCCTTCACCAAGTCAATCCCATCCTTTCTAGATGGAGAAAAACGCTCAATCTCTTCCTTGCTGAAATACCACTTAGACGTTTCGCATTGAGGTGATTCCGACAAATGTACGTGTCTCCCTTCCGCTTCGAAATGTTGCCTGGACCGCTTCCTTGGATGCTCCTCTCCCATAGCAACGACTAGCGAAAACGTTACAATCTTTTAAATACTAACAAGACAAGGTCATATATATATATATATATGAAGCTATGTAGCTGCAGATTTTGCTTACGAATATCTGCAAATAGCAAGCACAATCGTTAACGAAAATTGACAAATAAATGGAAAAAAATAAATCTGTAAACCTAACAAAATTAATTATCCAGATTCTCAAAGCTGAATAAAACGTTAAACTAGATTTCTTCTTTGGGAAATAACAGGACACAAATCTGATTCCAGTTTCACATATTATGTTACTTTTATTGCAGCATCAACAAAAGATTTAGGAAAATAATCAAACATATTCGATTAAATCAGAAATAACGATGAAATCTGGAAACAGATCGAATAATTACAAAACGTCGTGAAAGCTTTGAGCGATGAGATCAAAGGAAAAACGAAATCGAATTGAAGAAAAAAAACGAATTTGAAAAGTAAGATTTGAGATTTCACTAACCCACGTTTTGCTTCGCGAAGAAAAGATCTTTTGGAACTTTGAAATTTCTCTGCCTTTTTCTTTTGTTTTTCTTCTAATCTCCCAAAAAATATCTAAGCGGTGACGCGATTTTAATACCTAAACGATAAATATCGCTCCTCAAGCAAATGGGCCAGATTTTCGATGAAAAATATAGTTAGTGTGTATAATGGATATAGGCTTGGGCCCTTTAGTGGGATTTTTTTTTCTTTTTCTTTTTAAATATATTAACAGTAAAAGTAATACAATTTGTCTACAAACCATATACGAGGAATCGAGAAAGTAGAATACAAAGTTTTACACTCATAGCCTTCTTTGATAATGTATCTGCAGCTTGGTTTCTTTCTCAATTAATGTTATCCAAAGAACAAAAAGGGAGTTTTGTCATCTAGTAACGTATATCATAAAGAACATTCTCCAATTCTGAGTTTAGCTCTCCTTTGTTGATAAGTCTTGTCAAATCCGAACAATCACCCTAAAACCAAATATTTCTCCACTCTTGAATCCAAATCATTTGTAAAGAATGAAGAAAAGCCAAAACTTCTGCTTGTAATAGTGTTTGAGTCCGTTGTAACCGAGCAATACCCGATTGAATATGTTCCCCATGTTGGTTTATAATAATCCAGCCTACACCCGATTCCTCCTTGTTTCTATTATGGCTCCCATCAAAATTACACTTCAACCATCCAAGAGGAGGAGGTTCCCATTCACTGCTTTTGTTATGGTCATTGCGTTGACAAGAAAGTTGAACCGAATTTTTCGCATGCCACTCCCTTGTTGCTTTATGTGCTCTCCTAGCATCTTCATTCGGGTGTACATTCTATTTGTTGAAAAGGAACTCATTCTTTGATTTCCATATTATCCATTTGTAAGTGTGATGGCATTGAGGAAAACGTCGTGATTTGTAATAAAGCTTGTAGATTTTCCTCTAAATTTGATGATTAGTTATCAAAATTCTGGATATTGGAACATCTTCGCACAGCTTTAGAGTATTGACATTCAAATAACAAATGGTTCATCGTTCCTCCTCTAAACAGCATCTCTGACACTCCGGATTAATTTTAACCCTGTGCATAATGTCTTCGCCGTCAGTATCGCCCCTGAAAGCACTTTCCACAGGAAATGTTTTATTTTAGGAATGATGTTGAGTTTCCATACTTCTTTTTTCAGCATGAGAGATCCATGAGGCGGTTCAATTCTGTCCTCTTCTGGAAGTACATGAGTTGCCACCCAATAACCCGATCTTACCGAGTAAACCCAATCTTTTGTATACGACCATATATATGTATCTTCTGGTGCATATTGTGATAAGATCAATTGTCTTGCTAGTGCTGCATCTTCTGCCTCCAACACGTTATCGAGTTTTGAAAGATCCCAATCTTTGACACCTTCCTTCCACAAATCAGCAATACATAAATTTGGGTTCCAACGGGTATACGTTGTGTTTCGAGGAGGGAATATTGGTAACCAAGCTTCCGTCCAAACATTAGTTGTCTCCCCATTCCCTATTTATTTCCGCAGACTAAGTAGTAACAATTTATTTCCTTCTTGGATAGATTTCCAACCATATGACGCTTGTCCACCACTTGACGATTGTAAGAACATCGACGAGTTATGGTAGCGACCTTTATAGAGTCGTGCTAGCAACGAATCTGGATTTATTAAAATTCTCCACGTTTGTTTTCCCAAAAGAGCTTTGTTAAAATTCTGCAAATCACAGAATTCCAAACCTCCTTCGTTTTTTTGGGTTGGCAAGTCTCTTCCAAGCAACCCACGATATCTTCCTACGTTCATTGCCTTTGCCCCACCAGAATTCAGATAACAAACTATCAATTTCATAACATATAGCTTTCAGCATCAAAAAGCAATTCATCGAGTAAATCGACATTGATTGAGCAACATATTTTATCATCACTTCTTTTCTAGCCGGTGAAAGGAACTTGTTGTACCAGCCACCAAGTTTATCCCGAATCCTTTGAACAATAAACTCAAATAACTCCACTTTGTTTCTTCCAAATTGCTCAGGGAGACCCAAATAATTTCTTTATCCTTCAACTCTATCAATACCCAAAATCCGTTGAATTGTTTGTCGTCTAGCTTCTGGTATCCTCATTCCAAAAATTATGGACGAATTTTCAAAATTCACCTTTTGACCAGAGATACATTCATAGCTGTGAAGAATAGTGGCTATTGCTTGACAATCTGCCGTTGAGGCTCGGCAGAAAAAGAGAGAATCATCTGTGAATAGAAGATGGGTTATTGATGGGCAGTGAGTTGCAAGCTTTGTACCTTGGAACTGTTGTTGTCTCTCTCCATGGTTAAGCATTTGACTGAGAACTTCTGCGCACAAGAGAAAAAGATAAGGAGATAAATGATCTCCTTGACGAATTCCATGAGTTGGTTTAAAATCTCCATATGTTGAACCATTAACAAGAATGGAGAAAGATACTGATTTCACCCAACTCATAATCCATCGGATCCAGCGACCATCAAATCTCAGCTTTCACATTACTCAATGAAAGTCAAAAGGCATAAATTAAGCAAAATAAAATAAATATATATATGCAATTGGAGCAATAAGGCACATCTTCGAGTTATCATGCCTAAATCTAGAAAAAAAAATGTTCAAAGATTGATCCTAAAGAACATATACTTTAACTTTGATGAAACTAGTGAAAGAGTGGTCTTTGTAGCATCAGAATACGACCTGATAGAACATATGTGGAGCTATTCCAATAAGTGGATTAAAGTGTCGTGGCAAAAGGAGATAACGTGGATAAATCGGCAACAAGAAGGATCTATTCAATTAAGGGAGATTTTGTATCAAAAGATATTTGATACGTATAAATCAAGGAAAAGACAGCATACAAGATTATCTTATCCGATGAATATAAAAAAGAATTGAAGAGTTTTCTTCTAGGGTTAGCCTTTTCAAGAAAAAGAAAAGTTGCATAACTTTTCTATTGAGAGAGTTGTGATAACTCTATAAACGAGGGCAAGAGTGTGTACAAAACAAAGTGTTTATCTTTGATCTTACTTAGGATAAGAATCTTGGGTGACAAACTAAGGGTAGACTTAGGATTGTATAAAACTCAACAAGAGAGTGTGTAAACTTCTTGTAAGATTTCTAATAAAGTTGAAAACTCGGTGCGCCAGAGTTTTTGGGCTATTGTTCTTGTGTTCATCCGCTTTTTCATTTGGTATTAGAAAGGGCATCTGAACCAAGTTGTAACTTACAACAGGTGAAGATCATGCAGAAAGGATGAACTCAAGGGAGCTTATAGCTATGCAACGGAGTCCTATTCTAGAAAAAGGAAACTATAGTCATTGGAAGATGAAGATGAGAGCTAGCATCTATGGAATCAATGAAGACGCATGGACAGTGGTTGAAACCGGATGGAAACCATTAACTACCGTAAGAGAAGACAAGGTTGAAGTACATAAGAGCCAGTCATTGTGGAATGATCAAGAGAAGAATATGGCAAAGTTCAACGCCAAAACTTTATCTGCCATATTCAGTTCGGTGAATGAAAATCAGTTCAAACGTATCCAATGTTGCAAATCGGTTAAAGAAACATGTGACAAGATGAAGAAGATGTATGAAGGTACAACGAATGTGAAGATATCCAGATTGGATATGCTTGCCTCAAAGCTTGAAACAATCAGAATGGAGGAAAACGAAATTATTGAGAAATTTTGTGGAAATCTAAGTTTGATCGCCAACGAGGCTCAAAATATGGGGGAAAAATATAAAGACAAGAAGCTTGTAAAGAAGTTGTGAGAAATCTATCGGCCAAGTTTGAAACTAACAAAATAGCAATGGGTATGTCTCTTAATACGGATACGATTGAGTTTGATGAAGTTGTTGGTCACCTTCAAGCGTATGAGATGGAGATCTCTACCAATAATAGCAATACGACTCGTAGCATACATTCGTGAACTTAAAGAAACAGTGGGTCTAATGGCAAAAAATTTCAGTCGGGTGATGATAAGATTTGAGCGTGGTACAAGAAGGAATTTTGACACAGGTCAACACAGAGAAAGAGATCGTAATATAGGTCAAATAAAAATGAGCCATAATGTCATGAATGCCAAAGTTACGGATATTTCAAAGCTGATTGCCCATTTGCTAAATGGAGAGAAATGGAGTGTCTCGAATGCAAAGGGTTTAGGGTAACACTAAGCTAGAATGTGTGAATGGACAAGCTAAGAATGAAAGTAATTTCGATGGTAGTTCAAATGAGGGTGATGATGTTACTGCATATTGTGTTTTCACTGCGACAATTGAGAGAATTTCAGAGGGTGAAACTAGTGACGACAACTACAAAAGCAAGGCAAACTCATTCGAAATTGTATTAGTACGTCTACCATATCTGGAATCAAATCCTCTAATAACATGTATTAGTGTGTCTACCATATCCGGAGTCAAATCATCTAATTTTTATGAGTAAATTATACCCACACAAAAAATCGAAATGGATATCAAAAGTTATCCAACGATATTGAATATTACATTATCATTGAAATAAAATCTGTGAAACCAGTGAGCTTCTGACTTAAGATTATCTTCCTTTTTCTCTCGCGTATGGATAAACCCAAGAGAGTGAAGATAGATCAATCCATAAACGAAAATAAAAATCATCTTTCATTCTGTTACAAATCTTCATCTCAAAAAATTATCGAAAAAATCTTACAATCAATGTCACTCCGCGAATTAAAAAACCTCTTGGGAAGCAAACATCAAACGCTACCAATGCAACAAGATCAAAATGGTAGGTTGTTTGTGTTGAATAGAGAATATTTTATAACACTAAATGAACAAAATATTTATTTTATCATGATTCAACATTCGTATTTATTCACCGTTTGCTTTTGAATTTTTTTTCTTATTAATCAGCATCTGATATGACAAAAGAGGAGAAAAACATGTACGCCAATTTTCTTTTTTTTCTTTTTTCCGTTAATTCTCTTTTTCATTCATATGCAAACTATATCTTCGTTTTGTCACACATGTCTCGCAAGTGAGTTCATTTTTGTATAATTTTTGTTTCATCTGCCTTTCGCTTGAATTTGGCTTTAACCCATGTTCGAAAACGCGGCGGTAGAAGTCGCTTGGTCGGTGGTAAAACACTTGGCAGCCCCCAGCCGCCGCGAATATGCCCAAATTGCTGAAAACGTGAATATTTGATTGAAAGTCGATTTTTCGTGATTTTATTAGAAGAAATTGATGTTAAATGATAGATCCATTATGATTTCATATAAATCAAATGAAATATTTGTCTAAAATCGATGACCGATGCAACAAAAACCAGCGGCAGTTCTGAATTTTTTATCTGTTTATGGAGAAGATGATAATAAATTGACCATTTTACCCTTGATGAATAAAAACCTGAAAATAAAATAAAATAAGATACGAGAGATTCAAACCCCGACAATTAAAGCCCAAATTCTCAAACTTACCAAGTGACCAATACGACATTCAATTATTATGCACCACCGCAAATATATAATACAATATTTATAATTTTAGTTATTAATTAAAAATTATTTAAAAAACTAATCTCTGAGTAATTCCCATTTAAATCCCGAGTTTTGAATTATTGTTATTTATTGTTGACAAATGTGGTACTCAATTTCTAATTAGATGTTGCTTGAGCTATGTTTCATATTTGAATAGGATGGTTTAAGTTACGCATTTGGTTGATCATGTGCTAACTCAACTTCTATGACAGTCTGGTTTTATATTTTCTTTAATTATGTGCAAATTGAGTTTTTTCACTCAAATTACCTTTTCTTTTTTTTTTAGTTTTGTTGTTATCTTTATTATTTAGGCAGCCTTGAAAACGTGTAGGTCAATATTTTAACGGCATGGTGTACAATATACAAAATGTACAATAAATTTTCATATGTATAATTATGTAGGAGAAGACGTGGGAACCTTCGTAAATCTACTTTGCCTCAACCTTATGACACTCCGGATCAGGGATATGACTTATCTAGCGAGGAAGAAGACAATGATTCGTCCTCTGATGATGATTACAAACCCCGTAAAAGTGGTAAGAGAAGAGTTCAAAAACATGAGTCAAGTGACATTGGTTCCCAACAACTGGCTGAAACTAAGATTCCCATAAGAAGACGTGGCAGATCAATAAAAGAGAAAAGAAACAAGAAAGCAAAAAGAGGAGTTAAGTCATATGAACCTTTGGGAAACATTCAACAAACATCTGCTTTATCAAGCAACAGTAAAGACAAAGCTCTTAGTTCTGCTTCTCATGACATTAACATTAATGAAAATGGCTCTGAAGAAATAAAAGGGAATAAGCCTTTGGTGGTCGAATCGGGCGGAAGCCACATACGCCAAACAAAGATTGAGAGTGGCATTGAACGGTTGGAGGATCTTGAAAGAACCGAAGAGGAGGTATCAATTTTCTTTTACGTATTGTGTCTCACTCAAAAATTAATTGATATTTTGCTTTTCTGATCGGTGTTATTTCTAATATGCAGATGGTTATTGAAGTGTTGCTTGTCTCAATGGATGAGCAAACGACACCAAATTTGGAACACCCTCAACTAACGTGCAGGCCTAACTTAGCAATGAAGTCATTATGTGAGGTATGCTCTTAATTAATCATCCATTCTAAAAATTAAACAATGCAAGTAGATTAATGCGCCGGTCAAAGTTTAGTATGTTTAATTAATGTTTAATATGTTTTTGTCCTTGACTCTTGGAGATTATGGGCCCACGCTTCCAAAATAAAATTGATTACAAGAGTTTGATTCAAGTGTCTCATAATAAACAGTTTATTGCTCCTTACATCGGGGCCCAAGATGACGAAATCGAGCTGTATGTGGTGAAAGAGTTCGTTAAAGATTTGAAAAATATTGATCTGAGCATAGACAAAGTGGAGAATGTGAACAAGGAACACAATGTGGGTGGACTAAGATTGTATAACTGCAACTATGGATTTGTGGTTAGTATTTTTCTTTTCTATTTATTTTTTATACAGAAAAAGTCACCAAATTGATTCACCTGGAAACTACCGTTCTTGCTTCAGCTTCTTGGCTATCGAAAGATTGCTTCCAATGAGTAAGAGTGAGGAACTTTGAGGATCGATGGAGGTGGAGATGTTCAACAATTTACAAAGAAGAAACCACCACCAAAACTTTATATTTATAGTTTTTTTTTTAATTGAATATTTATAGTTTTTATTGATTTGGAAATTAAAAATTTTCGTATTTCTATCGACATGAACATGAGATGATTTGTATTTTATCGACAAGGACATGGTTTAGTTTATGAACTTTATGTTATTTGAATAGTTGTCTATTTCTAGGACATATCTTTTATTCTTCAGCCATTCGGAAAATTTAGCAAACTCGTCGCATACTTGTTGTGTCAGTTTAGCTTTTTAGGTTTTCAGGATAATTAAGTGTTTAATATATATATATTTAATAGTCTTATAAATTTTTGTAAACTTACATAGTGTTAGAGATTTTATAGGCTGTTATTAAGATATGATGCTATGACTGAAAAAATATAAACAAAGTGAATGATTAACAAGTACTTGTTAAATTTTATTTGATTACTAGTAGAGAACATGAGTTTTTTTCAAACATGACAAGAGTATTTAGTAACAATCCATCAATATAGAAATGAAACAATACAACTGTAACGTGTGAACTAAAAACAAAAGAATAAGAGATAGTTGGCAAAATATTTTTCCAACATCCCAAAACTATTGGGAAATTTTGTTCTAATTTAGTTTTATTGTTTATAATTCCCATGGCATAACAATTTTTTTTAGAAAATGCCACTTTTCAAATGTCATTTTTCAAAAATACCATATTTTAAAAAATATTTCCAAAAATACCACTAATATTATATTATTTATATTCATAATATTGGGGTTTAGCATTTGTTAGGATCAAAACCTTTTTAAAAGTTTAGAATTTTAAGTTTAAAAAATCTTTAATTTGTGACAATTTTGAAAATAGACAATTCTTGATGGTATTTTTTGTAAAATGGTAATTCAAAAGTAACATTTTGAAATTCCACCATGAAATAAAGAGGAATCCTTTTTTTTTTAATTGGTGATAAAAAAAATAGTTTTCACCTAACTTTTTTTAATTAACTAAGTGAATCTCCCGTTTACACGTGGATAAATTATTTATGTAGTTTTGTTTTAATTTTAATCTTTAAAAATGTGAAATATGTAGTTGTTTGATTTTATTATAAATATTATTGTTGATTCTTTTATTGTTAATTTTTTTGGTCAATAATATCATTTTTATTAATAATATAAATTTCAGAAATTTAGTTTTACCATTTAATTATTTTATATATGTAAATGTGTCAAATCAAAATGTAATACATTAGAGTTAAAAAAAAATATGTTAAATTTGGTTTATTCGAATATCTTAAATAGTATTTTGAATACAAATAAATTATTTAATATTTTAAAACATTAAATTATATAATCATAAAATTTATAAATAAAACGCAACTAAAAAAAATTGTTGCTTTCGAATAAAAAAATATTTTTATTACTTTCAAATTGTCTTGCATAAAAAAAATTCAAAAGAATAACTATATTTTTTTTATAAACTTGGGAAATTTTTTTCACAAACATATCAAAGTCTCTTTTAAAAATTTGGTAAGTCTTTATTATTATTTTCAAAAGAATATATATATTATAAAATGTTCTCTAATTTTATTTTTATAATAATCAATTTCTAAACTATTTTTAAATGAGAAACCAAATTTGTATATAACTTTAGAATAAAAACCAAAATGTGATAATATAATGATTAAAAACTTTTAAAATTTATTTTTGGTAACAAATATAAATTTAGTTGTACAAGATTTTGTTATTGATTCAAAATTATCATGTCACAATTTTGTTAGCCATGTCATAATTGTTTTGGTGAAAGTGATTGTAGATATGACACATAAGCATCTTCTTACAAATCATATATGTGGGGATAAATAATTGAAATCGTTAAAATTATCTCCACAAAATATATGATATATTTTAATTATTGAGTTTGAGCTAATTTTGATTAGGGATTAATGGACTAAATTAGAGAGAATGTCATATTATATATTAAAGGATGTCATGTCACATTAAAATTGAGAGAGTGATTTTGGTGAAAACACCTAAGTTTTTTGAAAATTTTCAAAAAATGTCATTTTTCAAATGCCACTTTACAAAAATGGCACATTTTTGAAATCTTTGCAAAAATGCCACTTTTTGAAAATTATTTTTCTTTATATTATTTATGTTTGGGTTAACTATGTTCTATTATGGTTTAGTTTTGAGGGTTTAGGGGGGTTTAGGGGTCAAAATATTTTTTAGGGTTTAGAATTTTAAGATATAGGCTTTTTAAATCTATAATTAGTGGCATTTTGCAAATGAACACTCTTAAGTGGCATTCTTACAAATGTGAATACAAAAAATGGCATTTTTGTAATTGCTCCAAATTTTTTTTGAAAAATTATTCTCTAATTAATATATAAAATATTGAATATAGAAAATAGAAAAACACGACGCTAATGCATGAATTAAAAGTAAAAATAGAAAGTGCTAGTTGGAAAAATATATTTATTAACCTTCCAAAACTATTGAGAAATTTTTTTTTTTTTTTAGTTAACCTTTTCATAAAATTTAGAAAAATATTTTTCTTCCATTTTCATCTAGTTGAAAAAAGAAAAATAATTCCACCTAATTATTTTACTCTAATTTTGTTAATTAGTCAATCAATAGAGTGAACGAAACAATATTAGTGTTTGACCAAGAATTGAGAGAAAATATTTTTATTTTAACTTTGTTTCAATTACGGAATAAATTTTATCATTTAACTTGGGTCAAAATTACATAATTAGAATATACATATATATATATATATATATATATATAATAAATAAAAATTGTATAGTGGCTGACCAAAACATTAGTGTTCATATGCCATGTTTAAGTTCAATTTCAAGAAAATGTTAATTATTATTAGAATTGTTTATATGCCATATCAGCATGTGTTGTACGAAGTTAGATCCATTCATCATAAATTTTAAGATCATCATCTATATATATTTTGTAATATGAACAAATCAAATGATCTTCTAATTAACAATGTAACACAAAACACCAAAACATATAACGCAAATAATTAACCTTCCAAATAGCTGAAGAAACAAATGTTTATGATGATCGTGGTGCTGAAGTAATTACCACAAGAAGATGTGGGAGACCTAAAAAAGTTATTTTGACTTCTTTAGCGAGGAAGAAGACAAAGTAAAATTGTCTAGGTTCCTATATTGTTTTGTAGGAATGACTTCGGCACCACGATCATCAGAAAATTTGTCTCAACAATGAGTTTGAGAAGGTGGTTGAGATGGACCAAATTAGAGTAAAAAACTATTAGGGAGATTTTTTTTCCTTTTTTTATCACCAATATGGAAAAAAAAATATCTTTTTAATTTTTTTATTTTAACTAGGAGATTCGCCCGCGTACGCGGATAACTTATTTATAATTTATTTTTAATTTTACATTTTGAAAATGTAAAATCTATATTTGTTTTGATTTATATTATAAACATTATTGTAGATATTTTTGTTGTTAATGTTTTTGTCAACAATATCGTTTTTGTTAATAATATGAATTTTCAGAAGTTTAGTTTTACTATTTTATTATTTTATATAAGTAAACGTGTCAAATCAAATGTATCGTAATTCAATGCATTGGAGTGCATAATCTACTATAAAAATTGAGATTCTTCTTATAAAATGGTTAACTCCCTATTTGATCATCTTTCTTTAAAAGAAAAACATTTTCTTCACATTAATTAAAAATATGTATATGTTTTTATAATTTTGGAATGTTTTAGTCACACAAAATGATAAAATCTCTTTAAAAATATTGTTAAATTGTTATTATAAATTTTAGTAAAAATATATATGTATAGAATGTGTTCTAAAATTTTAGTGTGATAAAAACATAATTTTTAAAGAGAAAATTACAACCACAAGAGAAAACGAAACAATATTAGTGTTTGACCAAGAATCAGAAAAAATATTATTATTATTTTAGGTTTTTAATTCCTTTTTGAGTAAATTTTCTTTTTCATTTTAATTTCAATTATGGAACAAAAATGGAACAAATTTTTTTTACTTTGGTCAAAACTATATAACTAGAATATATATAATAAATAAAAGTCGTCTAGTGGTTGACCAAAAATTTAGTGTTTATATGTCATGTTTGGAGTTCGATTTCAATAAAATGTGAATTATTGGAATTGTTTATATGCCACATCACCATTTGTTGTAAGAAGTTACATCCATTCATCATGAATTATAAGATCATCATCTATGTATATATTATTACGTATTATGACAAAATCAAAATATCATCTAGCAATATAACATAAAACACACAAAAAATGTAATGTAGTTTGCTAAACTCTCTAAACTGCTGAAGAAACTGCTAAACTCTCTAAATTTGCTAAATCAAATTTGGTTAGACATAGACAATGGTTATCCAACAATAACATTAATAAAAAGAAATAGAAAGTGATAGTTGGAAAAATATTTTGATTTATTTGCCGATAGTATGTGTATTTAGTTCTTTAGTGATTGAATATATCTATACTTTTAATACATTATTAATTAGACAGATAACATATATAATAGAGGATAACAATAATGTACCATTACGTACTAAATGTATTAAATGATTGAATACATTAATACTCAAATGATTTAGTAGAAATATTTTATTTGTTAACAATGAATGGTGTCTAGTTGGTGACAACATCATAATTTTCAAAAATTTACCAAAGATATAAGTACATTAATATGCCTATAATTGAATTTAGAACTAGTCACCTAGATTCACTATTAGATGTCCAGCATATATAATAATAGATAACATTTTATTAATCAGTGATATGTTTTGTTAGAGGTTTAATAAATGAACACATTCAACATAACTAGCAAGCCTAAATGTTAGACATCTAACAAATTTAATAGCCAATAACAAATTATTTTTCTAATTCAATCCCATAAGAGAAAATTTGGGATGCAAGGTTCACAGTGCTATGCTTTTTCGGCAAGATTTATCGTGCTCCACAGTGGGATATCATCTTTTTGATAAGTTCCACTAAAGAATTTATTTTTCGTATACTAGTACTATCTTAGTATTTCAAATTAATCTTCTTAATTTATTATAAAATGCATAACATATATAATAGTGAGTAACATTTTATTTACTGGTAAATATGTACTATTAAATGTGTTATGACGTAACACATTCAACATACTAACAAAATTTAGTGTTAAATATCTAGCAAGTTTAATAGCCAATAACGAATTAGTTCATTCTTAATTTAACACCTTCACCGAATTAGATCAATCAGTCAACTCAGTTATATAAACGCAAACCAACTAGCCGAAGTCATTGAATCAACTCATCACGGAGTTAGTAAAACGATTGGGTTGAGAAATCAGCAGCGATTCTCATTGGCATTGAGATGATAAATTATTTGGTTAAACGATCTAATGTGCTTACCAATTGTTGTTTATGAGAATCTTAGATAAAAAAAAATAAGAATAAAGAAGAGAGACTGAAGAATAACAACATAAATGTGGGGAAAGAGAAAACACATAAATAGTGGTGCAGGGGAAAAGTTTAGAGAGAAGAGATATTTTGATCTCAAATAATAGAATTCAAAGAATGTTCCGTAGATTTTACTGTGTTTTGTCATATTGCTAAATAGCAATATATCATTTGGGCGCCATTACCAAAATTTAATAATCACAAATTGGTTTTTCCTAATAGAGACTTATCTAATCTCATGAAAACTCAATGTAAGTGACCAAATAGGAGAAAGAGAAAGAGATATCATTGCGAAAGTCATAATAATAATATACATAAGTGGGTTAACCGTAATATTTTACAAGTGTAAGGTTATGTATATAGAGTAAACCATTTCAATTTTTCAATGTACAAATTCAAATTGTTTACTCTGTATATACAACCTTCACTCCGAAATCAACACGTCAATAAACTTCACTCTCATGATGTTTCCTTCAATAGAAAGGAGATCGATACAGCACTACTATAATTACCAAAAAAAATTATCATGCATAAGGATTCTCTTCTGTATCTCCGTCTAAAAACTTGACCATGTAATACTCTAGCCTCTTGACAACACCCTCCGGCAGCGACACCTGAACCCTAATTGCATCATGGTTTCCCACGACCGGTAAAAACAAACAATATATATCACTCGTCAAAGGACCCATATACAATGGTTTTCCTCCTCCAAAGTCCAACTCCTCTAACCCCAATTTCGCCCATTGTGATATAACCAAACTGCATGAGACGTCTGTTTTTACTGTTTTATCTTCTAGTAAATCCAATGTTGATCTTACATACTCGTCGGTGATTCTCTCTTTCGCTTCTTGTATTGCTTTAACCGCGTGGTATATATTACCATTGACTAGGTCTTGTACTTTGCTCTCAGCACAAGCTAGTACAAATCCATTACCATAATACCCTTGGGAAAGTTCCGGAGTTAGTTTTTTCCTTATATTAACAGAGAATAATAGTTTTACCACCATGGCCAACGGTAAGTCAAGAGATCGAGCCCACGAGCGCCACGTGTGAGCAGCTAGTACCTCAAATGTGGTGCATTTTAACGAGGGAGCGCATGTTTTCTTTAGTTGTAGGATAAGAGATGGAGTGAAGGTTAAGGTGGTGGGAATTAATGGTTGAGAATGTAAACACTTGCAAATGTCAAAAGTGGAGTTTATATTGTCTACTATGCTTCGGGTGAAACCGGGATGTGAATGTGTGACACGTGGAGGATGTCGTGGATCTAACATGTGTCGGGAGTGGAATGGTCGGATCGGAAAATGAGCATTGGTGTTGGCATTGGCCCATGCATGTAGGAACTGTGACGTGCCGATGCCGTCAGAGAGGCAGTGATTGATCGCGGTGCAGAGGATTATACCCCCGCAACGGAGATGCGTCACCTGTATAATATTAATCAACAACTTCATAAGTTTTCCATATTACTAGAATTTGATAGACAATGCCAATGCCTATTTATTATTTAAACTTGAGTAGCATTTAAGCGTTAATATTTGAACATGCCGATGCAAAACTTCATAAAAACGTATTAATTAGAAATCATAGCATGAGTTAGACAGCAAGAAAAATTGATTTTTATTATACTTGTAATTAAACAAGAAAATAAAAAAAGAGTAATATGGAATCGGTGAACAGACAAGTTTATTCTTTATGTGCCCTTCTTTTTCTTCCCAACAAATCTCTTTATTAAAGTTCACGTATTTTAAGAAGAATTATGGTAAAAAAAAACACTTTATGTTTATTTATACATCGAATGCGTTATGCACGACCAAGAAAAGTATGCACTTCTTGTTTCAAAAGAATAAAACTGGTCGAATCAATTTTGGAACCAATCTAAACTGTTAGCTTTTCTTGACCGGTATATAGTTATTTAAACAGAACAGTCGATCCAACTAACTTTATGACACCTAAAATATTCGAGATATGTTTATCCAAGAAAAATAACCATTCGAAATAAAAATAAAAAAACAAATTCTATACAAACTAATATAAACATCAACTAATATTTATACAATCCGAGTCATGGTTTTGATATTCAAATTATAAGTTGCTAAGCAAGAAAATAACCTGTATGACAAGAGGAGGAATATCCAAGAAACTCGGAGCTTGAACGTTGTACAAGAGCTTCCTCCAAGACTTGTTTGGTTTGGAAGAAAGCTGAAGAAAATCTTGAGACGTTATATCCATTAAACCTTCTGCGAAAACCGCGCCTTCTCCATTACAATCAACCTCGAGTTTGGTCGGGTCATCTGAAGCTCTGATCCGACCGGCGAAAGGGTAGTAATCGACTAAAACCCTAGAGAGAGAATCTTTCAGGGTTAGAGAAGAGAGAGGTTTTTGGAAAAGGTAAAGATACTTGATAGAGAATCTGAGAAAATGATGGTCGTCGAGGTTTGAGAGGTAGAGAGTTTGATTTGGAGTTGGTGATGTAGGAGTGATTAAGGTTGGTTGGTTTCCTTCGTACAAGCAATCCGGAAGTTCTTGCATCTTTCGTTTTTTTCTCTTCCACTTTGTTTTGTATTTATGTTCTCTTTTGCTAGAGAGAGAGAGAGAGAGAGAGAGAGAGAGAGAGAGAGAGAGAGAGATAATGGAGATGGTGGAAAGGGAAAGTAAGAAGCAAAGAGATCTATAGGCCAGGGAGAGATATAGGTGGTGGTTAAAGTTGGAATCCTCTTAAACAGAGCCACTCCTCAAATATCTCGGACCCATACCAAATTAAAATACCGGATCCTATTTTATAGTAAACTAAACGAAATGCAAAACTTAAAATAGCTTTCTCATTTCGTTTAGTTTAGTTTTTTAGTTTACTCACTAGCATTGTTTAGTTTTTTAGATTACTCAAATTACGTTCCTACATAAAAATAGCTTTCTCATTTCGTTTGATAGAAATATCTCTTAGTTGTTAAAAGAGCTTGTTGTTTTATTTCAAAAACATATCGGAGGAAAAAGGTTCATCACGATTTCTCGGTTGATATTGTAAGACATTTTAAAACATTTTCGGAAATATATACGAGTTTACACTTCCACAATTTCTTAAATCATTTTACTTTGAAAATTTTAGCAAATCATCATTATAATGTCGTTGCTTGTAGTTTAAAAAAAAACTTAGCAAATTGTTTAAAATTTGTGAACCTTTTTTCGAAATTTTACAACTTTATGGATTACACTTTATCATATAACAATATCGTTTTTTTCTTCATTCCCAATAACTTACTTTTTATTTATTTATATCTATATTCTAAATCGTAAAATCTAAACCAAAGTTTGAAATCCTAAATTCAAATACTCGATCCAAACCTTAAATTACACAACTCTATGTCTTTTTTTTTTAATCTAAATCGTTTTGATTAACTTAAAATAAGTTTTGGAATTATGACAATTTTTTATGAACTAATGTTTTGATTTCAAAACTCTTTAATCATTGTTGTAGGGCTTGTTTAAGACATTCGATTCAGAAATTCCATGACATGACTTTCCCCATAAAATTTGGTGTGGAAGATCTGGAAGAATTGGGACAAAAAAAAGATATTTATTTTCGGAAAATGTCTACGTAAGATTTGGTAGTACAAATTGAATCCAGTGCAAAGAAAAAATTAATGTTGTAAATTCCATTACAAAATTGCAAGTTTCTTAAGGAAACTTGAATTTTATTAAAACACATATTTTAAGCTCAAAGAAAACATGACTTTTAATGTTATACATAAGATGATAAGACGAAACCCAAGAAATCTACATCTTTTCCCCTGCAAGAAAACGGCTATAGAAGTCTAAGGCTTCTTGTGGTTTGTATTCTGGAACAGTATGTCCTGCACCCTGCAAAACATAACATTCAAACATGAAAAGCGTATAACAAAAACAATGTTTTCAGCTATAAATTACGAAGAAATCATTGATTCTTACCTTGATGGTTAGAAATGTAAGATTATTGTCATATCCTTGTGTAAATCTACAATGCAAAATCATTATAGAAATAGTAACTGCATGTGAAAAAAATGATAAAAAAAAATGTTAATAAAGAGAATCCTTACCCACCGACCTGGCCATTTGATATCCATGGCCTCCATTTATCAACCACCTTGTATCCCATTGACTTAGTCCATGCTTCAGAACCAGTATATGGTACACACATATCATGATCTCCGCTGCGAGAATTAAATTTTTCTTATACTCTACACATTTTATTTTGGTAACAAGGGTAAATTTTCAACTAAAAAAACTAATACCATTGGACCAAGCTAGCTTGGTTCTACATATTTTTTTTTCATTTTACTATTAATGTACATGTATATATTTATATGTACCTGTAAATTAGAGCACGATAGCCACTAAGAGTGAGGTTTCTATGGAATTCAATCATGCTTCCAGCATTATGATCATAAGTGATTTGGCTTGTGCACAATTCCCATCTTCCAATCTCACTTTCCTGTCAATGTTTCAGACAGAGTTTAAGATGTCAAAAGGTTGTCTATCATCTTATGCAAACGAGAGAAATATGGTGGATCAAATAGAGACCTCTTTAGCATGAACTGCTTTCCTCACTGCTGGATCATTCAGCCAGGCTGTTGCAACTCTATCATCCTGCATCCATACCAACTTTTCAGTTTCTAAACTAGTGTATATAAACACATATGAGAGCATATTGTTCAAATCTAGCAAATATTTGTGTTAATTGATCACATATTCATAATACACTTGTTTTTACAATTTTTTAGTTATTATATTTATATCTAAGATTCGTACACAAATGAATAACTTAAATGTACACATATGTAGTTTCATGTGTTAATAGTAGTATTTTCTAAACATATGGAAAATGCACGATAAGGTTAATTACTCACAATGCAAGGAACATTAGAGTCGGCAAGGAGTTGAGACCAACTAGGAACAATACCTGGACGCACAACGGCACCTAAGGGCCACGCGCGTCCAAACATTCTCTTTCTCACTGGCAGTGGCTTTTCTGTTTTGCCCAACTTAAGAAAACTCGGAGGAAGAGATCTGATGTCAAATGTGGATATAGATTTTTTGTGGTAGCACGGTTCTAGAATGTTATATACGTTTAATAAGCTCACACCATCTGACACTTTTTGAATTTTAACCCTGCATTCATCGCTGACATTTAGCTCGTTAGAGTACTTTCCTTTGCATGCCGTTCTAGTCTCCTGCCATTTTTTGTTACATATTAGATAAAATCATTGAGAAATAAATTGAAAGTTATTAGAAATTAAGCAACAAAACAAAACCTCAAAGAGTTCATTAGATATGAGTGCCATCCCATGTGCGAAGGGGACAAGAGCGTTACCATCGAACACCGGATCTGTAACTCCATTACCCACTAGGTATCCCTATTAACCGTACATGTCCAATTTAAGAATCAAGAAACATAATCCTAATAAACTCTGAATTTCAAATAAATTATCGGTTATAAATTATAATATTCCATTATTCGTACCTTTAAGTTTATAATTGGCTTTGTCACATAAGTACTTGTTTTTATTTTTTTATTTTTTCTTATTACATTCTTATTTCCTACAACACAATAGTAAAATGAAATGGAAAATTAGAAAACACACTTTTGTTGTTATTGCTAACATGTGAAATAGAGGTAAGATTATATTAAAGATAATAATAATAATAATGACCTTTGACAATTTCAGAAGCGAAAGTTGGCACATAGATACCAGCATATGATTCTCCTGAGATAAAGAACGGATTTGACTGAAACTCTGGAAACATCTTAAACCACTGTTGAACATTAATGGATTTAGTGGTTAATGCTCTGAATCATACATACAACTACAACACAAGGAAAGTTGTTTGCAAATCAATTAAGTTCTTATTTAACCTTTTTCAGGAATGCGTGAGAATCAGATGCAGTTTTTGTATCACTAGTTGTATAGTCAGACTTGTTCTTCGAGTAAGAGTATCCCACACCAACCGGAGAATCAAGGTATATGATGTTAGAAACCTGACAAAAAAAAAAAACATTTCAAAAGATTAAAAAAATATTATCATAGAAAGAAGAAGAAAATATGTTATGTTTATAAAAGTCTTTCTTTTACTTTAGACCAACTATAACGATTGAGGTGCAAACGAGGGATGTTTGTCTTCATTCGTTCGAAATTGAAAGGACCTGCAATTGTGTTGAATTAGTTGATATGTGCTTGTATATTATTCTTATTCTATAAAATCGAGATAAATTTTGGGGCGACATTAAACAAATATTGAAATGTGTAAAACCCGAATATTTTTGCTACTTAAGGCGTCTATTATTCAGAGCTTACCGTGAACAATTTTACAGATGAAAGGTTAATTATTTAGAGCTTACCGTGCTCGTAAACAAATCCATCCATGCTAGAGCAACCTGGACCACCATTAAACCAAAGAACAACAGGATCTTTTGAAGCATTTCTCTCTGATTCCACAAAGTAATACCATAAATTCTTACTACCCTTCTTATCAATTGCTACATACCTTAGATCACACACAAATTCCAGTGCAAAAGTGTTAAAATCTTTGGGAAAAAATTATAGAATCAAAATATGAAATATGAGATTTTGGTAAAATGTAAGCACATAGATTAAATTTACCCAGCATAGTGTTTAGACAAAAATTTGTTGTTAAAGCCAGGAAGTTTGGTGATGAGAGCAGATTGAGGAGCTGAATCTGTTATTGCAAAACTCAAAGACAACAAAATCAAAGAAACAAGAAGTTCCACTACCAACCCCATCTTGATAAAGAACAGAAGTCCACAATTACAACCGAGAACTCTTTATCATAAGAATTGATTTTAAAAACATACAACAACCAAAAACACTAGATATGGAAAAAAATTTAGAGAAATTAATGAAATTTGTTTTATTTGGCAGTAAAGGAAAGAGGAATTAGAATAAGAAATATTAGGTAAAAATAAGAAGAAAGTCAAAGTAAAATAAAATATAAATTTTAAAACATAGTATCAAAAACATAAAGCACATAAAGAATACATATTCAGATGGAAAAAAAATACAAATTAAGAGAAAATAATTTTGCTAATACAAAAAAGATAATGTTAGATAATATGATCCAAAAAAATATTTTATGTCATAATATCTTTAAATTTATTTGTCTATATTTAGATTAAAATACCATGATTTAAAATATTAAATTCATACATTTTTTTTCAAATATTTATGTTACTCCCTCCGTTTCAAAATGTAAGTTGTTTTGGCTAAAATTGCGAATATTAAAATACTACTTTTCTTCTAAAAAGTATCATCTTATATATATAATAAAAATAATTTAACCAATAAAAAAATCGACTGCAAAATACTATTTTTTTTAAATTAATGTTAAATTTATTCAAAAACCTCGTTTTTACAGTGAAAACTAAAAATTTTGACAATATTTTACATATTCCCGAAACTTATTTCAAGATGCATCTTGTTTTGACTTCATTCCCTTGTTTCAAACCATCGAATAAGAGCTTCCGTGTACCGTTTGTCTCCCGTTCGTCTTAGCGAGGTTAGCCGATTGCGTATTATTTTTTCCAATAATTTCCCCAATCTTGTAGCTGGTATCGGGTCCTCCCCATGTCTTCTTGTGTTTCTCTCGCGCCACAAGTAGTATAAGACCGTTTGAAATGTATAGCGGATGATGAATGTGTCAAGCCGATTGTAGTCATTTGCTGTTATTAACTCGATGATAGATGACCAAGTATCCGAGTAACTGTTTCCTAGTAGCCGGGCGATTAGTGTCCTCCACACCGTCGATGAGTATCTGCACTGAAAAAATAAATGGTCTCGAGACTCCACTGCATTGGTACAAAGAGTGCATTCAAAATTCCCTCCCCACCGCCTCGTTCTGTCTCCCGTTGGCAGTTTATTCAACACATCAAGCCACACAACAAACGAGTACTTTGGTGTTGCGTGGGTAAACCACACACCAGTGTACCAATTTATTGTGGGACTTCTTGTTCAAATCTGATCCCAAGTTGCTTTCGAGTTGAAACTGTTTTTGAACCTATTTACTCGCCATCGCCATAAGACTATATCCTCCACCTCGGTTCGTTTGGTAATAGCATTTTCTATTACGTCCTCAATATTGTTGTAGATCTCGATCCGGTGGCGTCTCCTCTTGTGCAATTTCATGACCTCTTCCAAATGAGCATTTTTTGCAATTCCCAAATCGATTTGGCCTCGTTGTCCAACCACTCTCCGGAGAGGACCTAGAGATGACCAACAATCATACCAAAAGAAAGTTTGTTGCCCATTTCCAACCTGAATTTTCAAAAAACTTGTCGCCGTATCTCGACATTTCAAGAGCTTGCGCCAAATCCAAGAGCCTTTACTTGTTATCAAGGGACTGCAAAATACTATTGGTCACACAATAGTCAATAAAGTTAAAAAGTATCTAGGATTATCAAAACAACTTATATTTTGAAACATAAAAAAAACTTCCAAAACAACTTATATTTTGAAACAGAGAGAGTATATTATAGTAAGATACAATATAGTTTACTTTCTGGTTTACATTTTTTTTAACTTAAGTATTTTTTTTACATTCTACTAGTTAGTTGGTCTATACTTAACGCAGACATAAGTATCTTATAACTTTTTTATTAATTTTATTTACTAAAAATATTAATAATATGCATAAAAGAAAACAATAGCAAATGATACAAATTATATCCACATTAAAAAAATTGTTTTCAAATAAATTTCTAAACTTTTTGTGAATGAACATATTGGATTTTGATTTTCAAATAACTTATAGTTAAAACATTGTATGTAATTACAAAAGAGATTAAACAATTGATATATCGATATAGTGATCCAAAGTGTGATTTTAAGAATATGAATTATGCTTATGTATAGGTAAATTTGTTTGTGCTTATAGTTTAAATAACATATCTCTCGGACCTTCATTTCATATCTTTATTGGCTAATATTGTTTCACCGGGGAGGGTTTTACCTTCAATAATTCAACATCTTCTTAGGTGATTTCCCGCGTTATACGCAGAAAAAATTATTTTAAAAAATTAAAACAATTTGTTATTGTGCGTAAGATTGCATAAATCATTTTTGATACTTATTGAAAATTTTGTGTTTTAAAACAATTTGATATTGTGTGTAAGATGGTACAAATCATTTTCAATATTTATTAAATTACTTAATGTAAAAAAATATTATTTTATGTTTTATAACCATTTTAATTTTACAATATTTTTTTAATTTTATTTTGATAGTAAATAGTTTTTTATTGTAAAAAAACACACAAAAATATATTTTATCCACATTATACCTAATTATAAATAAAATTTTCAAAATAAAATAACATACTTTGTATTTTAAAATTTGAGAAAAAGTTATTTGATAAGAAAATTTATTTTTTCTTCTTCTCTCCTATGTTTTTCACTTTTTTACCATCTTCATCTTATGGTTTTTCTTTAAAATATGGTTTCGAATTTTTTGCTTTTACTATTTTTCCCCACATATTTGTGATTGAAATTTTGTTTTGAGAAATATATGCTGTTGGTTTTGGATTATTTTGAAATTTTTTTATTTTTGCTGTTGATTTTGGATTAATTCGATGAGTTAATACTTTTAATTGAATTAAAAGATAAAATTAATGAATTTTTACCAATAAAAACAAATATATATATATATATATATATATTTTTTTTTTCTTTTTTCTTAATTACCAGGAGTTTCGGACCGAAGCCCGAATCCCCCTAGGCATGAAACCAAATCATATAATATTAGTTTCGTCCCAATCTCCACTCGAACCAACGACTTCTAGTTTTTCTTAAAACACAATTTGATACTGCAAAAATAATATTTTAAGGCATGAAAAAAACCACTCATTGGTTGGCAAAATCATTTTCATAGCATTACTCTTTTTTTGTTGTCAAATTTCAATATGCAAGAAAAATAATAATTAAAAGTGTTTAATTTTGTAATTAAAAAATCATTTTTTATAGTTGAATCACAAAATTTGTAAATATTTATTTATGGAATACGTAGTTTTCATTGATTTCAAATTAAATTATCAAAGAAATAAATATAAATTTAATTATAGAAAAATTTGGAGTAGATTTTGTTATAATTAATTTCAATAATTTCCATAAAAAAATTGTCACGTCATAATACTTTTCAAGCTATGTCATTTTTTTTGTGAGATTGATTATGGTAGTGACACATAAGTTTTTTTTCCAAAATCACTTCACAAATAATAATATAGAGATTTTTTATTTAACAAGCGGTTGATTATGTTGCAGAGTCGAGTAATACTTATTAACATAAACACGTCATGAAATCATATATATGAAAACACAATAACCCTCTCCATCTATGTGACACATCAGCATACAAATGAATGCCACATGGAATCTCAAAATCTGACATTTTCCTAGTTCTTTTATTTTCGTTTCAAACATTAAAGTCGATCAATCTCCTTCGGTTTCTTAGTCGAGCAAAGTAACTAGGAATTGAAACATCACAAAAGGAAATCAGATTGTTATAAAAATCTCATGAGTTATGTCATTGGATCTATTTCCTCTTCTCTATTTTCAGTTTTCCCTCTGGTTCATATTTGTTCTGAATTTTTGTTTCGACGCTGATCGATGTTGATAATCGCGGAGAGAAAGACTTGTTTGCCTCGACACGATTGGCTAGAAACGGCAATTTCCAGTATCCTTCTTCGCTGAGGTTGGAGAAGTGGAGAGGGACACTGAAATCATTTGGTTCCTTCAAAATCATCTCGTCCTATCCCTTAATTAGTTCGTACCCCCAACTCTTTTCCTAATTTCCAATATGTTTATCCCTTTAACGATGGTATTAGGGGACTGTACACATGTATGGAATTACAACTGAATTGGAATTGGCAATGAGTATTAGGGGACTATAAACATATATGGTTGTTTAAACATGAACATGAACGATGGTAGTTGTTTTGTGTTATTCACCATCTAGGTGTTGCATCAAGCAAGAAATGATCGCCTTTTAATATAAGAATAGATTAGTGATTTTTTATGGGTTTTCAGTTAGTGAACATCATTGGCAAAAGCGCTATAAATACTGTAGAATGACCAAGAAAGAGATTATATTCTCCCAACTTTAAGATTTTTCACTTAATATATTTTCATTGGATCTCACAAATAATACTTGCACGTTAGGCGGTACCTCCTCCTCTTACTAGATCTCGAACTTATTACCTCGTAGAGCTTATCTTGATTGGAGACTAAGGAAATATATTTACCTCATTTGACAATGATTAATCTGGTTTTCGTTCGGTGACATTCCTGCTATTTAATTACAGATTTTGAGTGCTACTTTAAGTCTCCTGATGTCTGAATCGTGATGGTGATGTGAATTGAATTGAATATATTGTTGAATTATTGGTTCATTCACACTGAATTTTAGAAGTTAGGTTGGATACAGAGTCGGTTTTGGACGCATCTTGAAACATTTAAATGGAAATCCCAATTTATAGGGTCCCACTTATTTAAAAAAAAAAATCAAATTTTATATATTAGTTTATTTAAAATATGTTTATTCATGAGGAAAAATAAAGATTTAATGAAATAGTAAATTATATTTGAAACAATCCGGCCAAAAAAATTTAAAATTTTTCCTAATTAAAACTCGGATTATCATTATTACAAATGATAATCCTCAACAGTCGAACCTCAACATGCGGAATACAAATAAACAATTAAACAAATTCAATAGATCTCATACTCTACTGAAACTTAACCAGTTTAATTCAATAAACCCAATCAATAACCAATAATCAATCAGACCAATATCCAATAACAATAACCAATCCAATCAATTTCATTTGAATAACAATAGAGCAGTGGTTCCAGAATTACTACATCCTAGCAATTCTAACTCAAGACCACGAAACCGAGACACTAGATCATCTCCTCTTCCCGGCCATGATTTCATGATCACACTTTCTCTTTACCTGCAACACATGGCAAAAAGAGTTGCGTGAGTATTATCACAAATACTGAGTGAGACGGTCATCCCGTCTACAGGTTATACACACAGGCATAAGAGACAAAGCACAACACCAAACAATAACTGATCATCACATATCAATCAATACGTCAAACTGACGGCAATCGATCGACACACACCTTGTGTCGATCGACATGCTGCAGAATCGCAGAATCGAACCTTCTCCTCTCTAGTCTAATTCTGACCTGCACATACGTCGATTCCCTGCACAGGAACCGTCTACAAACACATCCAAGCAACACATAACATCCGTAACAAGATAATCAACCATCAAATCATCAAACAATGCATTGGGATCAATCATTTTACCCAGATAAACCTACGGTCACGCACTCACCTCGGCAAAGGATTGAAACGCTCAAGAACACGACGCCTACGAAGAACACCTCGCACACGACGAACGGATTATCCAAATCCGAATTGAAAAACAGCTCTGGAAACTAGACACAACGAATTACACAACGGTGTGTAGAACGTCTCCTGATACCAAACGGTTCGACGGGAATCCTCCCTCGAAGTGGACTGTTCGTAGAAAAAAACTGCACAAACCTACCCAGTTAAAACGATCATAACTCCCTAAATACTTGACCGAATGACAAACGGTTTTCTCCTACATCAAGAGAAAAGATTGGAGAACTTACCCACAAAATTTCACTCCGATCCAACGCGATTTACCCAGCCGTTCGTCTCCTCCAAAACACGAACAGCACTTGTTTACAACCCTCAAGAACACTCACACGAAAAATCACTTGATTCTCTCTCAAAACTCTTCTGATTCTGATTTCTCTCGGTTTCTGATCTCCAAAAACGGCCACAGCCACAACTGTTCACGTTTTATATCAACCCTAGGGTTCCCTAAACCGGCTCACCAAACCGGACAATTAAACCGAATCTCTCGGTTCCATTTAACCCCGTGTCGATCGACACACTCCACTCGTGTCGATCGACATAACGCCCAAAACCCGACTTCTCACAAGTCCAAAACACACGTGTCGATCAACATACACACCCAACCAAAAATCTCTTTTTGGTTCACGGACGTTACAATATTTTGTGAAATTTAGTATTTTGGAGATTATATGATAAAAATGTAAAAAAATTGAAGTAAGTTTTTTCGTAATTTTATTTCGGAGGAAAAAATATAGATATAGTTGTTAAAAAATCAGTTTTTTCAAAAAAATATTTAAATTAATGTCGAATATCTTTTTTATGTGGAGCTCCGAAAATCTCATATCCGGCTCTGGTTCGATGTACTTTTTCCAAAAGAATCAAATTAACTTTTCAACACAAAAGAGCTTGACTATATTTTTGCTACTACAGGTTCATGACCCATCAACATTTATAAATACCAGAACAATCAAGCTTGAAGAGGCTCTACTACAATGGTGGCATTTATATTGTTGTTTCTCTATTTTTCTTTTGCTTTGACAGAATCTGAAAGGTAAAAGCAAGCAAAATGTGCTAGAGAAAAATGGAAGAGATATATAATTGCCTTTTAGGCTATATAATGGTTTTGGGAGAGGGATTGTCGTAAAATATTGCTTTCTATCAATTGGTTGGGTTGCTAATGTTTTGGTCCACTGTACAGGTATTGATCCCTCTCTACATTCTTATCTTCATCGAGATGTAGAGGTATTCTTCCTCAATATTTATAATACCAGAACAATCAAGCTTGAATTGGCTGCTCCTCCAATCGATTCCGCCTAAAGAGTCTAATATTTATCAGCTTCGGCCAACCATACCAGAGATTAATCCCAATAAAGGATCTCGATCTCAACCAAATCCATCAGAGATAATTGAACAGAGCTTTGATAATTGAGTCTGGTCTCATCATAACTGTTTCTCGATTGTGCATAAGCTTTGTTATTACAGAACTTTAAATCGAAAATTCTGCAAAGATTAATGGGTTATTTCATGTATTGTTTTTAAAGATAGGAAAGGCGAAACTAGAAAAAAGGGACTAGAACCCAAGAAGGTGAGACTTATAAAACCATCTCGTATTGGACGAGTGAAATCCAAGGTAAGTCTGCATGACGAGTGACATCCACAAAAGACAGATGCAAGCGAAAAGGAAGAAGGGAGAAGCCTAGAAGGTAGCAGAGATATCCTCGTAAGAAATCAACATGGCCTCACCACGATGGGTTTACTTATAACATTTCTCAACACGAAGCTTCTGAGAAGTCTCCATCGACTTTCTACGCATTTTCCATACTAGGCAATCTTCCGGTTATAACAAATGAACAAGAAAGCATTATATTCTCTTTTTACCCGGATTGGTATATTCGTCACCCTCTCTGGAGCATCTTAGGTCTACTTAGACATTATGCTTACAGAGCTCTTTTATGTTTGCTTGCCATTATGCTTTCAGAGCTCGTCACTAATTTGAATATTAAAGCCACTAACTAAAGTAGCCAAGTACTGGATTAGTATAACACAATTCATCAAATAAAAATACATGAATGATGTTATATGAAGGTTCTAATCTTCATCTTATCCATTAATTTATAGTAAGTATTCTTCCACGTCTAGGGAACTTTTCCCATCTTCAAGGATCCACTTCCAGTTTTTGTCCTACTATGCATTGTTTTCTTGATCCCTCCTCAGTAGTCAGTATTAACTAGATGGAAATCATGTTTGACAGAACCAAACACATACTTTTCAAATCTCATATCGTTTTGTAGTATGTGTTTGTCAAACCAGTAACTGTGGAATTGGTGGATTGGAGCTACGTTGAGAAGCAAATGAAACATGTATTGCCATTTGCCAATAGTTGAACGAAGATGTATATAATCATGGAAATAACAAAATAATTTTCCAAGTGCACAAAGTGAATACATATGATACTATTTTAAATCTGATTTATACTTGTGTATTTTTTGTTCCAGTTCTGAAATTAAAAAAAAAAAACAGTTTTCAATTTTTTAGTCTAAGATGTTTTTTTTAACCCTTCACAAATTCTATTTATCCTGTATATTTTATTATTCTGAACATATATCTTATTTCAAAGTGAAATCATCTAGATTAAAAAAAAATATGTTAGGCAAACTTCAAATTTCAATTTAAGCAAAAAATTCTCATGATTTATAAGAAAAACTTAAATCATTTTTATATTTATAATTTAAAGAAAATGAGATATAAAAACATATCCGCGCATATGAGTGGGTTCTCACCTAGTAGCATATGAAGAGGTTGTGAATAACTTAAAACATCATGATCTACAAAATATAACAAAATCATTGAAACTCAATACAAACCTGAGTCCTTTTTTTTTAAGGAGAAGCATAGATTATGGACACAATTTTATTTCAAATGGTTATTACCATTAATGATCTAAAATTTCAGTTTGAAGATGTTTTTTGCTAAACAAAAAAAACTTATATAGATCATATAAAGATAAATTAATAAATAACAAATTTTTAATCACTAAGTAAAAGACTAAAAGTTTGATGAATCTTCTTTGCTTTTAGAGCTTTTTGAGAAATGTAACTTCATGAGTTTATTAATGGCGAATTTCTGCTCTTTTTTGGTTCAACATATCAATTTCAAGATTCATTATTACCTCTCTTTTTTTGGGTAAAATTATTACTTGTTTTACTTGCATCCCAATTTCCACCACAATTGCTTTTCTTTTTCCCACCTTGAACAAACTCTATCTTATAACAATCATCATATACAATTTACTACGACATTATCACCATTAAACTTATGATCTTAAGAAAACAAAAAAATGGAACCAGACATTCATAAGAAAAACAAATAAACCTTGGAGTTATTCTTGCTTCGGATCACGAACCAAATCTTGCTTCTTTTTATTCTTCTCAAGAGCATAAACAAGTTTTTTTTTTCCTGGCTTTTCTCTCTAACATATCGTTAAAATTTGAGATTTCCATGTTTTTTTAGGACTAGACATATCTTGTGGGAGTGGAAAGAAAAAGTGATGGAGATTTTTTGTTTGATAGAGAGGAATATAATCTTGCTAGTACTTCTATGTATTGCTCTTGATGATACTGGATTCGAAGTCTTCTATGTCATAGTTGTCTATTTAATTTCAGTTCACATCGGATGCTAAAGTCAAGTTTTTTATGGTATGCGTATACCATATGCTAGCTAAGCTAGCTTCCCCAAATCCAACAGCATACATTGGTGGCTCCTTAGAGATTAAAAGCGCAATTTGTACGTGACATGTTGAGACCATGATATTTGACAATGAACTTATAACGTTTCTGTGTAATTTTTGTTCTTAATAAGCTAGTGTGTAGCAGTAGAGACATATCGTGGATATAACATGCTAAAATGCTACAAAGCAAAACCCTTGTTTCTGATGTACTTTTTGTGAATAACATATGAAGAGAAAGCTTGATTTTATTTGGTAAGAGTTGTTTCTCAATGTAGCAGTTCACTCACCATTTTAATTGGCCAACTCTCATATAACACAATGAGGTAAAACAACTATCTGTCCCCAAGCTATGGTTAGAAGCCTTACCTAATATTGCGGTACAAGACGGTTTTCTTGTGATCAACACGTAAGTTTAGGCACATGGATTTGGTCTTGGAGTTGTTAGAAGACTTGAAAAAAAAGACAAAGAAGAGGTATAATAAAGACAAGTTGACCTTGTCTCTCTTTATCAAAGTTTCTAAATTAGGAACCACTAAGAGGATTTGGTAACTGGGAGCAGTTAGTTTTGATGATACTCTTCAAGTATAAAATACGTAAGAGCTTTCTCACCACTTTATTATTATCTCTTCAAAAACCTCTCCAAGTTACAAACAAAAAATGGCTAACTTAAAGCTTATTCCTGCTCTTGTGCTCTTTGCTTTGTTTTCTTTTGATCTTTGTGTTGCTCATCCAGGTCTAGGATTCGGATGGCGAAGTAATGTCCCTATAGGAAGAACGTTCACCTCAAGTCTTTACCCACAATTCTACCAATATTCTTGCCCACAAGCTGATGAGATTGTCATGGCGGTACTCGAAAAAGCCATAGCTCGAAACCCGAGAATGGCTGCATCTTTACTTAGGCTTCACTTCCACGACTGCTTCGTCCAGGTTCCGTAATGAAAATCTGACCTGTTCTGTTTTCCTTAATGCCTCATAAACTCAACACTTACCACTATGTGTGTAAACAGGGCTGTGATGCATCAATCTTGTTAGATGACAGTGCTTTCGTAACAAGTGAAAAGAATGCAGTACCAAACAGGAACTCCATTAAAGGGTTTGAAGTAATAGACGAGATCAAAGCCAGACTGGAGCAAGTTTGCCCTCAAGTTGTCTCCTGCGCCGACGTTCTAGCTCTTGCTGCTCGTGGCTCAACTGTCCTGGTAAATAAAGATAACTTGAGTAACTATCAAGACTCTTTACAAGTTACAAATTGCTCAGGTTTCTGAATTTGGTGGTTCAAATACAGAGCGGTGGACCATCATGGGAGCTTCCACTAGGGAGGAGAGACTCGAGGACAGCGAGCCTCAATGGAGCAAACACGAACATTCCTGCACCTAACTCAACTATTCAGAATCTCTTAACTATGTTCCGACGCAAAGGTTTGAACGAAGAAGACCTTGTCTCCCTATCAGGTAAGTATAAAACCAAACCGAAATCCGAACGAACTTTTGAAGCTGGAACTTTAAAAACCAAACTGAGATTTGTGTGTTTTGCAGGAGGGCATACGATTGGAGTAGCGAGGTGCACAACGTTTAAACAGAGGCTGTACAATCAAAACGGTAATAACCAACCAGACGAGACACTAGAGAGGTCTTACTACTATGGTCTAAGGTCGATTTGTCCACCAACGGGCGGTGATAACAACATTTCCCCTCTAGACTTTGCCTCTCCTGCTAGATTCGACAACACTTACTTCAAGCTCATTCTATGGGGCAAAGGCTTATTGACATCAGATCAAGTGCTTCTTACTGGAAACGTAGGCAAGACTAATGAATTGGTGAGAGCTTACGCGGAAGACGAGAGCCTTTTCTTCGAACAATTCCAAAAGTCGATGGTAAACATGGGGAACATTCAGCCTCTTACTGGTGCTAATGGTGAGATCAGGAGGAATTGTCACTTGGTTAACTAAACAACTTGAGTTTGATGAGCATATTATTGTATTAAGAGGATGATGTGGAATAAGTGGTGTTATGTTTTTCCTATATGTTAGAGATCTTTCTAATCTAATATATAATAAGAGGTCAACACTCTCGACAAGTGGCCTCTTACCTGTTTGACACGTGACATTAGAAACGTTTTTTTCTTTTTTTTTGTCGGCAAGCAATTTTATTTGATTCAGTCCAATGGGCCATGACAAACAGAAAAGAAAACCCAGCCCAAAACTATCAACCCCAACCTTTCTTTTCGAGCACCTTCCTTTCCGATCAACCACCAAGCATTCCGACCACCACCAAAGCATCCACAAACGATGCAGACAATGGGAAATCCATTCTGTTTGCCGATCTTATGACTAATCTTCCCCAAAAGTCGATCTAACCAGATATAGCTTCGAAAACAACTTCTGAATTTCTCTGAAAATCACCAACCTTCGGGGAAGCTCCACCACCGCTACACCCAATAATAATGTAGTCTGTTGTCAACCTTGCTCCAACGCTGGGATCAAGAAAATTCGAAGTGAAGATATTATTTTTCGAGAGAGATGGAGAAATCAGAGAAAGGCATGAAGATTATCTCGATGGCCCAAGAAAAGAAGATCAGACAAAGATCAAAACCCATCTAACAAAAGAAAAAAAAAAAAAAAAAAAAACCGGATCTAACCGGAAAACCATCGGATTTAGCCACCAGACAAACCATCCAGATCAACCAGAATATATATATAACAATACAACAAAATAAAACAAAAACAAAAAACAAAAAAACGACGCCGACAAACGCCGGACGCCGGGAACGCAAGTTTTTTCTTTCTTCCTTGTTCTACAAGCTTCGGGAGGTTCCAGAGAGAAAATTAAAGATTAAAAACGTTAAGAAAAAAATTATCGTCTTCTTCAGTTTCTCTACGGTCCAAAAACCTTCTTGCAGTTTCTAGATATATGACATTTCTGGTGCTATTTCCGAACAGAGCCAAGCCACTAGATATCACGAAATGGTTTGGAAGTTAATTATGTCTATGAATCGTTTCCATAGTCAAACCAAAGACGCTGCAACGTTTCTGAAGAAAAATCCTTTCACCTTTCCACACCTCACCTTCTCTTCTTCGTTTCGTTTAGGGTTTCTAGCCCACTCAGATCGCTCCTATCATCCGTCTATTGCAACCGGAGATTTGATGATGGTGGATGGTTTGTGATTCTTATAGGTTACTTGTACCTGAAAGATGCGACATGGTAGTTGCAGCTGCACTTTCTGTTGCGTCTGGGACTTGTCAAGTAGCACTTTTTCATAGCGCTCTTCTAACTTCTCGCCAGGTAAAGATTCAATTTTTATTGACTAGATGCTGAATTGGACTTTGTAAAGGTTTGAGAAACTCCATTGATGTTTGATGCAGGTCTTATTGGTTAAGAGTCATCTCATTCGTCATTGTTCATATCGGCGAGATTGAATATTTTGCTTCTTTTTTTTGGGTACAGGAACTGAGAAGATTTAGCTGTTGAAATCAATGGGAGTGGATCATGTTGTTGATTTGGGCAGTGAAAATGTTTGGTAAAAAGGATAACAAAGCGTGTTTTTATGCATTTGATTGGGGAAGAAGATGCCAAAGCTGGTTGTGCTATGTATTCATTTTAAATTATTTGATTTTGTAGTTTTATATATATTATAAAACGACTTGGGATATGTTTGGTCAAACTTAGAGAACAAGGATAGTGTTTGCTCTGCTGTTTGGTGTAAGTTTCCCTTATTAGGCGGAAAATCCATTTGAAAATTGTCTTTTTACCGTATTCTTAGAATAATTAGATTTGCCAATTGCCGCTGAATCATTCATTCAATTAATATGTGTTTAATTTAATCTAATCTGCCTTGGTCTATCGTCACACCAATACTTTAATATGAAGCTTAAGGCTTCTCACTCAGATTTGCTGTTCAATTTGGGAGTATCAATATTTTTGGATCAAATTCTGGAGATAAGTTCTTATGAAAACTATTTCCTGTAGTATTGGCACTTGATGCCCAAATAGCTGAAGAGTTCTGAGTCTTTATGTATTACAAGGACCGTAAATGCATTGATTAATGATTTGCTGTGCGGTTTCATTTCGAAACTGTTAATTATATGCAAGTCTTCACATCTCTTTGATTTGCTTTCTGTAATGGGTTTAAGCAATAAGCTTAACATATTCAATGTCGGTGATAATGAACTCACCTGATGTAGGTGGCGGCGCTGATCGAGGGAGATTGTTTGCCTCAGGTTCACATTCTTTTTGTCTCAAGCCGATGACTCAAAACGGTGATCAACCTTGGGATAAGCTTCAATGTGGCCACCTGTTCCGTGAAATTCATGATGGTGATGGTGCGCGAACGAGTTCTGTCTTTGGCTTTGTTTACTGTCACATGTGGAGGTCAGAGTGCTTCCCAAGGTATAAGGACCCTGAATTGACTTTTAAAATATTGCTATTTCCGTGGGCATGATCTCAAATCAAAAATGTCTCCATGGTTGGTATTCTCTTTTCACATTTTCCAGATTTTCAATATGCAAGCTTAAAACCTAACATTTCACTTATTGATATTTGATACGGAAGATTGTGAATAAATACCATATCCATGGTCTCCCACCAACTCTTAACTTTAACGAGCCATACTATTTAACCGGAAGAGGAGTGTCTATAGAATATTGTAAGCTATTTACTTATATTTCAATACTTGGACTCGACAATACAGTCTACAATAATTGATAAAAACAGAAGATAGCTCACAGGTTTGGATATTTCATGATACATTTACTCTTATATTTATTCATGATACAAAGACGGCCGCTTATACTTATTCAAGTATGTGGATTGTGAGGCTTGATTAAAAGTTTTTAAATTATACATTTTAGCAATTTTAAGCGTTACGACGATAAAATTTTGAGTAGCAGTGGCGGATGAGGTGAAGGGGAAAGAGTGTGCAGAGTTTTTCATTTTGGTTCGGGTAGTCACTGGTAAATTAGCAAGTTGAAACTTAATTGCGATTGGTTGAAATAGTAGAAGAGTATGGCCTTGCACGTTTTCATAGCACTCAAGCTTGGCTCAAACAAAAACAAAACATGTGATCATTGGGCACTAAGTCAACCTTTTACGGATAATTTTTAGTGCTGTTGTTTTTCCTATGTTGTCTTCTCCGCAGTGTATGTGAAATATGCATTTACATAGCAAAAAAATGTTACAGTAAGCTCGATAGAAGAATAGAGCAAAGAAAAAGATATAATATTGAATAAAGAATAAAGTTCTTGAAGTAGACATATCTAACTGTATCTTTCATGGTTTTTGAAACAATTCGACTTTTTTTTTAAAATTCGAATTATTATTCCTATAAATAGTAATCCTCAATATCACTTCAACACATCAACAATCAGCGGAAATAAACTCAATTAAACTAACAAATGATCCAACAATTCCATAACCCAATTGAACCAATCAAAACCAATTCAAATAACCACAAAAATCCAATTCAACAATTTCAACTCAACAATCCAGAATTATCAGCAACTTAGCAACTCTAACAATGTATAATACCACAAAACCGAGATTCTAGATCATCTCCTCTTCACAGCCATGATACCACGGTCACACCTTTTCTTTACCTGCATCACATGGATAAAAAGATGCATGAGTATTATCACAAATACTCAGTGAGACGGTCATCCCATCTACCGGCTATACAAACAGGCATAAAGGAATATCATAATACTAAGACAATTCAATCAACAATGAACAATACGATAAAACACGTTCCCAGACACTGGTGTCGATCGACAATCGTCACAGTGTAGATCGACACTCATCGCAGTGTCAAAGAACACGAGCCTCTCCTCTCATGGCTCGTTTCCAGGACACGACGTATCGATCTCCTGCATAAAAATGTCAACACAGACACGAAAAACATCCAAAAACACACAATCATCAATCATTCTAATCCTCAAACAAACGCATCATGACACTCCAATTACCCAGATAAGCCATGGTCACGCACTCACCTCGATTCAGGAATGAAAAAGGATAAGAACACATGAAATCAGAGATTTCTAACACCCTACAGCCGGATCTCCTTCTTCCTACACGAAGAACACACTCCAAAACCTGATTCTAGAACCTCACAATCACAAGAACAAGCTTTTAGGATCAAGAACAAAAGGAAATCAACAATGATTCCTGTTCTTCACTCAATCCTCTCAAAACTCTTTCTTTTTTTCTGAAAATCGCGACACAAACACGGCTCATATATGTTATTTTTTATTAATCTGATAACCCTGGGATATATGTTAGTGGCTTGTGCATAAAGGATGAATGGTTTGTTGAACCGAACATTTAAAGATGATTCTGAAGATAGCTTCTAAAATTTATTAAATTCAAAATGAATCGATAATTTAGCAAACGTTAAGATCATCTACTATAAGTCCATAACCTCTAGATTTTGTATTAATTCAAAAATATCAAACTCTGATTTTACTACCTTTCTTTTACCTTACCATTTAAACAAATTTCAAATATTACATAATAATGTTGTAAATCATTACTTTCAAAAGGTGCAAAATAAATTTAAACAATACAACAATTTTAAAATACAAAGAATTATAAAAAGAATTCTCATGTTTTTAAATGAAAATGAATGGTTGATTTTAGTGTTTGGCAAAATTATTTGGCTTTTGTTCTGTATTCAATACTTGGCTCGTACATGTCTGAAAAAGCAATGTTGTCAAAAGAAGTAACGACTACTACCAACAACAAAAAGAGATCTGTTTTGTTTTACATGTTATTTGTTTTCATTTTGTATATTTTTCTCTAGTTTTTAGCTCATCTTTTAAAATGAATATATTAAATACGAAATTGAAACGAATAATATATAAAACAAACTATATACGAGTATTAATTTTCATAAATTTCAACAATATAATATATATTAAAAGTCGTCTGTTATAAGTTATAAGAAATTAATTGAGTTTTTTTACAAATCAATTGTGTTTTTAGGGGTGGACATTTTAACCGAATCAAACCGAACCTAAACCAAAGTTTCTACACAAACCGTTTGGTTGAGTTTCTTCTCAACTCGAACCGAAAATCCATTGTGTTTATTTATTAATTATATTTAGTAAAAATATTATAGATATGTATGAAAACTCATATTTGTTTTTTTAGTATATTTATTTAAGAAATTTTTTGAGAAATGTCATTTTCAAAATCTTTGTAAAAATACCATTTTTTCAAAATTATTTACTCATTATATTATTTATATTTGGGTTAATTTTTTTTTTCCAACCAAAATTATAATTAAAATATGCCACTACAATTAACCAATTGGGTGGAATATTGCTTACAAATGAAAAATTCAAAGCTCTAGTACGTGCAAAAGGGGCTAAAAAGTCCGCCTTTAAATTAAGAGAACGAGAAATCAAAGATAAAGAGTCGGGAAAAACGGTTTTGCAAATCCCTGAATCAAACTGATATAATGGAGAACGCAGGCCATTCCTCTGGATACCGCACGATATCCACCAGGTCAGAGGAGTCTGTCTTAAACTTTTGGCACTCCATCCCTCTCTCCAGCATAGATGACATAGCCCAAATAAGAGTTTCCATCTCCGAATATAATGGAGATCTTCAGTGACTTATGTTTGGGTTAACTATGTTGTATTAAGATTTTAGTTTTAAGGTTTAGAGGGTTTTAAAGATCAACATATTTTTTAGGTTTTAAAATTTTAAGATTTAAGTTCTAAAAATTTATAATTAGTGGTATTTTTGTAAATGAACAACTTATAGTGATATTTTTACAAATGTATACACCTAAAATGATATTTTTGTAATTATTTCTTTATTTAATGTAAAGATTTGTTAGTTTATTTTTTTTAAGTCTTAAAAGATTTTTAACTTACAAATGTATGTTTCAGGATTATAGTAGTGTAGTGAAAATTAATTTCCTAATAATAAAGAAATAAATTAAACATGGATTTAGATTATGTATGACTTATATAGTTATATATAATTTATTAATTTGTTGGAATGACATAAAGACATGATAGAATGTTAGGTTGTTTCTATTTTTTTTTAATATGGCTTTTTAATTTCTTTTCATTATTCTTAAAATATATTTTTTTAATGAATTTTGTTCTATGTTATGTGATTTATTTTCTTTAAACCGAATAAAAATCGAATCGAACCAAACTAAACTCAAACCGAATTAAACAAAATCAAACATAAACAGGACCATACTAACTTTCGTTTAGTTTGCTAAGAGTTTTATCAAAAACGAATAAACCAAACCGAGTAAACCCAAACTGAACCCAAATATAAACCGAAATGACCACCCCATATTTTCTCAAATCTCATATAAACCAACCAATCTAACCTTAAAGTTAGTCAAATCATACCAAACGTAATTTTTTTATTATTTTATTACAAATTATGAGAATGGTTATATCGACGATTCTACAACGAACAAGTCTATCGCCTTGATCCATGCCAAACGATTCTACCTTGTCCTACGCTGAAAATCTCTTGCAAGTTTATCTCCATTAATCTACATATATAATAATAAATTGCAATTCTGGGGTTTGAACCCTAGATCTCCTGGTGTAGAAACATTAATGAATCTTTAATCGACTACTAGGGCAAAAAATTTCCACAAACGTAAATTTTTAAAATTCGTACTTTTTGTCGTCTTGTTTTTCTTATCAAAGGTAAACCACAACGGATTAGTCCACTAACCTATTTAACCTCAGATGAGGAAGGATGAAGTAGAACTCCATATGCCTAAGAACGTACCACTGCACCACACATGTTCTCGGCTATTCAAATATTTTATTCAAATCATAAGTTTGTTAATTAACCAACCATGGTATTTAATTATATTTAATAAACAAATCCTAAACTTTTCGTAAATATCTGTTTCAATTTATTTGTCATTCTAAACTTTTTTACACAAATTAAGAAAATAATTAAATTTTCTGTTTTACTCATAACTAATGCACTATTTTATTTTATATACGTAATTAATAAGTTAAAAAGTATGGATAAAAATAGAAATTTAATCATAAATGTGTATTGAAAATACAAAACGATAAGTAATATAAAACAAAAAATTAAGTATAGAATGAAAACTAATATGAAACATAAAGTGTATAAACTTTAAGTTAAAAAATTGTTCTTAAAAATTTTAGACGGAGCCTATCTTTTTCTTCATGTCAGATTAAGAACATTTATATGGGTCATGCATTGTATGCTTGCTCATTCACGAGAAGACGGCGGTTATTTTCCTCACAAATTATATTAAACTAATTAAGATGGTGATGCCTCCACAATACTTGCCGACGTTTGCAGTTCGGTTAAAAGATTTTACGAGATACGAAGAGCCTTCACCTTCTTCTCCTTATCGCACATCCCTCGAGATGACAATACCAAAGCTAATTTACTAGTGCAAAGTACGCTATGTTATCCAACATATATTTTGTATATAAACTATTTTTCTCCGGTTTAGATTTTTACACCATTTTGATTAATTCGTTGTTGACAAAAATAAATATTTCTAAAAGTTAGTAAGAGTTGTTGAATTAATTAAGACACTTTCTTATAATGTTATGAATCCTTGCTAAACCTAAATTTGTGGTTGGATGCATAAACTGGTAAACCTAAATTTTTGTGGTACCTTTTGAAATTTGAGGATTTTTATTGTAATTTTGAAAATTAAAAAAAAAATGTAATGTTTTTGAGGATGACTATTTTCTTTTTAGTTAGGGATAATTAGTAGAATGACCTTGATAAATGTCCTAATTATTAGAATGACATTCACAAGTATGAAAATATCAAAGTCGAGTATATAAGGCATAAAAACCAAAGTATAACTTTGTAATTACAAAAATACCATTAAAATTTGAAAAAAAAAACCACTTAACCGCGAGAATTGTTTTTTCCAAACAGTTCTTTTTCTTCCTCGATAAACAAAGGCGATTTCACTCCGACTGCGGTTCTTCAAAGGTGAGAGACAAATACGGCGGTTTAACGCTAATTTTCCGACGAACCCAATCACTAAGTTCCGATGGTTTATTTACTTTCGTTTTCCGACTGAACGACGGTGACATTGATTTTCTTTTGTGATTTTAGGGTTTCGACGAGTCGTTGACGGAAACTTCCGGCGAGTTTAGGGTTTTCGGTGGTTCGCAGAACAGGTAAATGAATTTTCGTTTTCATTTGGGTTGTTGCATTGTTCTAAAAATGTCGAACCCCTAAAATCTTCAATATATTTTGCAGATTTGTATTCGAAATCGTGTTTCCTTCAAATTTGGGACGGCAAAATCGACGGTTCTTGTGAGGGAACTTGATAGGATGTTTAGAGATTGAAATTTTATGGTAGATTTGTTATCAAAGTTGTGGTAGATTTGTTAATGTATAATGACAGACTTGATGAGTTAAGATTGGGTTATAAGTTTCATTGTTTGCTGGACCTTGATTGTTTTGATTGTATCTTTGGACATTGTAATTGATGGTAGATTTGTTATCGAATTTGATGGTAGACTTGATGAGTTAAGATTGGGTTATAAGTTTCATTGTTTGTTGGCCCTTGTTTGTTTTGATTGTATCTTTGGACATTGTAATTGGTGGTAGATTTGTGATCGAATTTGATGGTATATTTGTTAAACTATAATTACAGATTTGATGAACTAAGAATGGGTTTTAAACTGAAGTGTCATTGTTTGTTTTGGTGGTAGATTTAATTTTAAAATTGAAATGATTGATGGTAGATTTAATTCTCTTGATGGTAGATTTAATTCTCTTCATGGTAGATTTATTTCTTTTGATGGTAGATTTAATTCTCTTCATGGTAGATTTATTTTACTTTATGGTAGATTTAATTCTCTTCGTGGTAGATTTATTTCTATTGATGGTAGATTTATTTCAGACATGATTTATTTCTCTTCATGGTAGAAATTTGAATGTTGACATGATTTATCTTATTGTACAGAAATATCGAGGTCTATTGTCCCACGTGAGTATCCGGAGAGATTGATGCGAAAATCACCATCGGTGGAAAGAAGCTTGCATCACAATTGCAAGTTGGGTGACTTTGATAAGATGCTTGAAGCTGTTGGGGAAGAGGTATTCAATGACATCATGAATAATCATGGTGTTGGAGTGATTCTAAAGCTTGCTTCATCGAAGATGATATGGGCTGCGAAGCCTATCCAACATATCCTTGGGAATCAATTGGCCATTGACAGGATGAATGAGATTTGAGTTTTGGTTGGTGGTTGTCCGATGAAGTTTTCTCTACATGAGTTTGCGGAGATCACTACCATGAAGTGTGACCCATTTGATGATCAAGATATATTGGATGTTGACCACACTGATTTGTGGAAGGAAATGAAAATTGACGTAGGAGATGCACCTAGTTGGGACGACTTGATTGTTGTTTTAGACATTTGCAGGACATGGAGTTATGAGAAGAGAAAAATGGTAGCATTGCTCTTTGTCTTGCACGTTGGAATATATGGGTTTGCTTGTAATAGTAGAATCCCTCTCATGGCTGCAAAAAGAGTGTTAGATCTAGAGGCGTTTGAGAGGTATCCATGGGGCCGTGTATCCTTTAGGGAGCTAGTGCATTCGATAAATGTTGCATCCTTGGGGAGTGGAAAGTTGACAATTTATAGCTGTGTGCATGTATTGCTTGTCTGGGTATATGAGTCGGTTCCAATACTAGGAGAGAAATTTAGGAATAAAAAAAAAAAGTCAATTCCTCTCCTACATTGGGGTTCAAGCCGCGCTAGATACAACTTTGAGAGGATTTTGGAGGAGGACAAAGAAACCAATGGAAAGGTACACATTTTACAACCTCTAAATTTAACATGATAATTACTAGTTTACTACTGTGGTAGACTTATAATCTGTAGTGGTGGTAGACCTAATGATCTGTTGTGGTAGACTTGTTGATCTTTTGTGGTAGACTTATTATCTGTAGTAGTGGTAGACTTATTGATATGTTGTGGTATACTTATAATCTGTAGTCGTGGTAGACTTGTTGATATAATGTGGTAGACTTATTGATATGATGTGGTAGACTTATAATCTGTAGTCATGGTAGACTTGTTGATATGTTGTGGTAGACTTATGATCTGTTGTGGTGGTAGACTTATTTATCTGTGGTCGTGGTAGACTTATTTATCTGTTGTGGTAGACTTATTGATATGTTGTGGTAGACTTATAATTTGTAGTCGTGGTAGACTTGTTGATATGCTGTGGTAGACTTATAATCTGTTGTGGTGGTAGACTTATTTATCTGTTGTGGTAGACTTGTTGATCTTCTGAGGTAGACTTATTGATATGTAGTCGTGGTAGACTTATTGATATGCTGTGGTAGACTTATAATCTGTAGTCGTGGAAGACTTTTTGATATGCTGTGGTAGACTTATTGATATGTTGTGGTTGATGGTAGACTTATTGATCTGTTGTGGTTGACTTATTTATCTTTTGTGGTAGATTTATTTGATTACTGTGGAATTTTCCCATGCTAGACTTGTTTGATAACTGTTGCGTTTTTTGAAGGTTCATGTTAGACAGTTGGTAGTGAAGCCTTTGAGGAGATATATCCTCCATGGGAAGGAGACAAAGATGATAAGAAGGTTGATAACATGATACGAGATATTCTTGGTGGATACTTGGATGAGTCTTTTTGGGATGTTGGTAAGAGGAAGAGGATATTCAAGAAGGTTGTTGAGGTAAGTTTTGAGCAAAGGAGTTCGAAAAAGAAGGAGAAGAAGGAGAAGAAGGAGAATGAGGAGAAGGAGGACAAGAAGGAGAAGAAGGAGAAGAAGAAAAAAGATGGAAACTCGTGGAAATAGTGATAAGGGAAGCGAGGACGTGGACGATGTTGACATGAGTATTCCATTAATAGATATTGTGAAGGAAAAGAGAAGGAGGCATGAAGCGAGTCCTAGTGTTGAAGTAAGCATCTCAAAGAAGAAAAAAGAAGAGAGTAGTGAAGTGTTTTTGCTCCTTAATTCATGGGTCGATAAAGTGGATCTATTGGACCAGAAGTACGAAGGCATCAACAGTTGGAGGACATCGCTTGAGAATCAAAAAGGCAAGGCAAAAGAGCCAACTTTGGTAGATGCACAACCGAAGGTGTGCGATGAAGGAAATGCTTCTAAAAACGAAGATCCGGTACGTAAGTCTCTCTTTTAATGCAAGTGAGATTTACTTAACCTTGATGTTATGAAAAGTTCCTTGATGTTAGAAAGGTCCTTTGACGTTAGGAAGTTGTAGTAGACTTATGTTGGTAATTGTAGTAGACTTATTTATTAAATTTCATTGGATTTTGTTACAAGCATTTTGGTCAATCTTTACATTGGTTTCCGTATTTAAATATGTTACAATCATGGATGGTAGAGCAACAAGCAACATCCAAGGCTGAGTTCCCCATTAACCGTGTTGTTAGAAACAACAAATTTGAGACATAGGTGGTGACAAATGTGGAAACTGAACCACTTGCTCCGAAAGAGAAGAAGGACATGTATAGTTATTTTGTTGATACGACTAAAGATGTTGAAGAGAAGAAGGAGAATAAGGCGACTGTTGACATTGTTGATGTCCCGAGCGATGTGACACCTTCAAGAAAGAAGGAGAGGAAGGCGACTATTGACGTTGTTGATATCACTAGAGATTTGACATCTTCAAAAAAAAAAGGTAACCTACCCCCTGCGGTGCCATCTTATTCTGATCTATATGACGAGAGAGTGAACAAAGCATTGGGAGGTGCATTAGAGAAGCTTCTTGACTTGACAACGAATGCTGATTTCGGTGTCCTCAAACGTTGCAAACTAACTCTTGCAAAAATCCAAGTAGACCCATTCATAGGAGGCTCTGGAATTATGCGGATCATGTATGGTCAAACTCCTTCTCCTGCTATCTATGATCCTTTTGCAAAGGTGGAAAAGCGTAAGATGGATCGGTTGATTGAGTACGTGAAGACTGATTTGTAAGTCACTTTTCATACTTATTATTAAATTTTGTAGAATGTACAACCTCTTTTCATGCTTGTCAGCGTTTTACCCTCTCCATTTTATAGACAAAACCCATTCGAGACGAGCTTAGCAGGAGTAGAATTCTACTTGGTATTGATGACACCGAAAGAATTATGGCCAGTGAACCAGTATGGCTGGCTGAAAATGACGGTAAGTAAGAGTACATTTAATAATCTGTAGTGCTGGTATACTTATTTACCTGTTGTGGTAGATTTAATAATCTGTACTGGTAGACTTAATAATCTGTTGTGGTAGATTTAACTATCTGTAGTGGTAGACTTAATAATCTGTAGTAGTGGTAGACTTAATAATCTGTTGTGGTAGATTTATTGATTTGTTGAGGTAGATTTATTGATCTGTTGTGCTAGACTAATATAGTACGTTTCTATCTTATTTTGCAGCACATGGTTGCTGGCATGAATTTACTCCGACAGAGGTCTTTGCAAAAGCCAACTCCTTTCAAAAGTGAAAGGATTGAATTCGTGGATCCGTTGTTTGCGGCCCTTTGGTGTCGAGAATACAAAAGAAACTTCCTCGGAAAGGAAAAGACTTGGGTGTTTCCGTCAGGATATTTCAACCTCATCAATGGTACACTTCCAGATTTTGCTCCGATGAACAAAAAATGGGGGAAGGATGTCGATACGTTATACATTCCTCATAATATCGCGGACGACCACTGGGTGGCTGTTGTGGTAGACTTGGTTCAAAAAAAGGTGAAAGTCTACGATAGCATAATCAATCTCTACAGCGATAGCTACATCAAAGAAACCTGCAAGCCATACGCAAAGATGATTCCGCTGTTGCTGAAGTAGGCTGCACCCTTGGTCGAAAGGAAGATAATGAGTGAGGAGGCTTGGAATGTATACAGGATCAAAACTATACCACAGAATCACCAATCGGGTGATTGTGAAGTGTATACGCTGAAATATATCGAGTGTTTAGCCCTTGGCCATAGTTACGATGGCTTGTGTGATTCCAATGTGGCTACTATTCGTCTCAAACTTGCAGCTGAGATTATGGACGAGTTACCAGAAGATGAGGTTGTTCAGTTATCTGATCCACACCCTCGTGTTCAATAAGATATTAAAGTTCCTCATCTAACGGATTCACGGTGATGCTTGGGAGGTGATGGTAGACTTAGTTTGGGGGTGATGGTAGACTTATTTAGGAGGTCATGGTAGACTTATTTTGACAGGTCCTTCTGTGACCGTAGACTTATTTAACTTTTGACGGTAGACTTATTTAGGAGGTCATGGTAGACTTATTTTGACAGGTCCTCCTGTGACCGTAGACTTATTTAACTTTTGACGGTAGACTTGTATATTTTGTTATCGCAGACATATTGACTAAGTGCGCGGCTATTATGTGTAACTAGGTCTATACTTTCAAAGGACTATGTATGTATGGGAGTGGTAAACATGGTGGTCCTTCGAAAGTATGGTAGACTTATATGACCAGTTTTTGTATTGACACTCTTGTTGTAGTCTAAACATGATCGATGGGTTATTACATTAAACAAGAAACCAGGTCATTACGAAAAGATAGACATTGTACTACACACATACATTTAAGCTTTGCAAGTCCTCCGATTATGGCCGTGTTGGTGACAATTACCACAGAAGCTTTCATTTCTAGGCCTCTTCCGCTCCATAGCAGTTTCCAATCCACATTTTATCCGTGACAGTTTTGGTCTACCTGGTGGTTCACGGACTATAGGCGGTTTACAAACTTTTGAGGACACAACTTCCGGTACGGGCAAAGCAACATCTCTTGGCATTACACTTTGGGAGTAAGCATTGTACAAGTAGCTCTGCGAATAGTATGAATGGGCAAGGGAGATCCGTGACTTCTTCTTATTTTCGGCTGCTGCAATGGCATGGACGCAAGGTATTTTATCCAAGTCAAACCTTTTGCAAGTACACTTTTTATCTGTCAAATTGACAACATGCAATGATGACCCGTATGTTACTTGTATCTGATTCTCATTTATTGCTTGGGCAGTCCATAACTTAGCATCTTCGACCCTAGTCTGCTTATAAAAGAAGATAAATGCATTGGATAAATCTACCACAGTGTTAAATAAATCTACTATAACAGTTAAATAAATCTACCGTAGATTTGAATAAATCTACTATAGGAAGACATGAATATACCGTAGAGAAATAAATCTACCAGGTGTTCAAAAATAAATCTACTATAATAGTATATACCTCCAGAAGCTTCTCCACCCCACTGGTAAGGGTTGTGGTCATTAGACTTGCTTTTTTTCTTCTTGTAGCGAACCACCTAGTTAACATTGACCTAATTGTATCCAAAAGTTGTACTATTGGATATCCTCGAGCAGGAGAGAGAACCTGATTTATCGACTCCGCTATGTTGCTCGTCAAGATGTTGTATCTAAGGCCTAGAAAATGAACCCGATTCCACAAACGAATGTCAGCTTTTTCTAAATAGCTATGAAGAGCAGGATACAAAGCCTCAATCTGCCGAAAGAAATCATTAAACTCGAGAAGCCTATATGCGGTTGTTGCCTTCTTCACTAGTCGAAATGATTCTCGTCCTTTGAATTTCAACAAAATGTTCTTATGCAAATGATATGTGCAAATACCACGAGAAGCAAGCGGGTATACTCTCGCAATCGCATTTGCAATTGATCGATGTCTATCCGAGATAATCGCAAATCCTTCATCGTCTAGGATAACTCGGTTTAGTTGTCTAAAGAACCATTCCCAGGATTCATCATTCTCTGTATCAACTATACCGAAAACAATTGGAAATATGTTAAAATTTCCATCTTGCGTTGTGGCAATTAGCAATGTACCTTTATATTTTCCTTTCAGAAATGTCCCATCAAGGACAATTACTTTTCTCATGTACTGGAAACCATGTATGCTTGCCCCAAAAGCAATGAAAAGAAACTTGAACCTATCTTCTTCGTCGACATCAAGCTTTATAAGTGTCCCTGGATTAGCTCGCCTAATCATGTATAAGTAGGTTGGAAGTTCTTCGTACCCGTTCTCTGAGCTTCCCCCAACTAATTCTCGTGCATACTTTAATGCCCGATGGGCTTTCCAGTACTCCACCTGAACCAAAATAAATCTACCATCATTACCAAAACAAATCTACCATCATACCAAAATAAATCTACCATCATTACCAAAATAAATCTATCATCAGTATAAAACAAATCTACCATCATTACCACAATAAATCTACCATCAGTATAAAATAAATCTACCACAGTATAAACAAATCTACCATCAGTATAAAACAAATCTACCATCATTACCACAGTAAATCTACCATTAGTATAAAATAAATCTACCATCATTACAAAATACCTTAATTCTGAATCGTTTTGTTATAGCATCGGCTAGATGACTTGGCAACACGGATGGCCCAACACCACCAATGAAATCGTGGTAGAGACGCCCTAAAACCTGAAATGTTGCTTTACAAGCACGGTTTGACCGTTCTGTAATAGAACACGAGTGCTTTCCAACATAAGTCTTCACATGGAAATTGGGGCACTCTCCGACAGTTGAGGCACGAAACCTCCATGTACATCCTTCAACCCAACACGTAACCGCCAATAATGTTGGTGTTGACTTGCGGACGTTATAATCAAACTGATGTGCAACCGAAAAAATCTGCAATCTCATCTCCAAGTCCTCTTTCGTATCATAACGTTGCCCGACAGCTAGGTTTACTAACTGCATTTCCAACTTCACAAATTCAGGAATCGATAAACCCCTTTTCTTATGTGGAAGAAGTTCTAGATTTTCCCTCTCTTCCTCATCATATGTAAATCTACCACACCTACCGTATTCATCATCCTCTGAACTTGCACCGTCCGAATCTTCGCAGTAGTCAAATCTACAATCATCTTCCTCATCCTCTTCAACATGTTCATCACATGCTTTTGTTGCGTTTTTCTCATCTGCGCCAATTCCATCACATTTTCTTGGATTTCTTTCTTCAATCTCCACACACAGTCGAATTGGGTCTATCTTTAATTGTTGCAAAAACCCAATCAATTGTCTTGAATTCCTAACAAACACTGGTGGTGTATCTAAAGGTAATTTTGCCAAATACTTCTTTGCCCACATGTAACTCAACTTTACCTCAACAAACCGTTGATCCAGGCCAAAATCTTCGTACACCATAGCAAGGAATTCGTCATACGAGGTTGCATGATCTGCGCCTATAACTCTACACCATTTTGACTTATCAACAAAGAAGATCCATCGCTTTTTTGGAAAACTCCAAGTGCCACATACTAAAATTATTTGTTCCATTGACAAACCAACCAAAAATCGAGTTTAAGAAGTGAAGGTTGAGGTAAGGATTTGATATTCAAGTGAGGAAGTTCGTCGAAATGAAAAAAACAAGCTATGGCGGCGGCTACCCTAGTTCTTCACCGTTCAAGGTCCGCCTGAGGGCAAAACAGTGATTTCGCAACAAGTCTACACCTACCACAAACAAGTCTACCATGCCTAATCTAAACAAGTATACCACAACTGATTAATAAGTCTACCATAACATATAAATAAGTATACCACAACAGATAATTAAGTCTACCACCACTGATAATTAAGTCTACCACAACATATAATTAAGTCTACCACCATGTATTATTAAGTCTACCACCACGTATTATTAAGTCTACCACCACAGATGATTAACTCTACCAAAACAGATCAATAAGTCTACCACCACTACTACCTATTAGTAAGTCTACCACCACTACAGATTATTAAATATACCACTGCAGATTAATAAGTCAACCACTGCATATCTGCATGAAATAAGTCTACCGCCACTACAGATTATAAGTCTACCACCACAGATTAATAAGTCTACCACAACAGATAATTAAATCTACCACTACGTATTAATTAAGGCTACCACAACAGATAATTAAGTGTACCACAACAGTAAATTAAGTCTACCACCACAAGTTAATTAAGTCTACCACAACAGATTGTTAAGTCTACCACCACAATATATAATTAAGTCTACCACCACAGACTAGTAAGCCTACCACAAGGGATAATTAAGTCTACTACCACAGATTAATAAGTCTACCACAACATATAAATAAGTCTACCACCAATACAGATTAGTAAGTCTACCACAAGGGATAATTAAGTCTACCACCACAGATTAATAAGTTTACCACAACATATAAATAAGTTTACCACCACAATAGATAATTAAGTCTACCACAACAGATAATTAAGTCTACCATAATGGATTATTAAGTCTACCACAATAGATAATTATGTTTACCACAACAGTAAATTAAGTCTACCATCACAAGTTAATAAGTCTACCATAACAGATAATTAAGTCTACCACCACAGCAGATAATTAAGTCTACCACCACAGATTAGTAAGTCTACCACAAAGGATAATTAAGTCTACCACCACTAAAGAATAAGTCTACCAAAAAGGAAAATTAAGTCTACTACCACTAAAGACTATTAAGTCTACCACAGCTGATCAATAAGTCTACCATAATGAATTATTAAGTCTACCACAAAGGATAATTAAGTCTACCACCACTAAAGAATAAGTCTACCAAAAAGGAAAATTAAGTCTACTACCACTAAAGACTATTAAGTCTACCACAGCTGATCAATAAGTCTACCATAATGAATTATTAAGTCTACCACTACAGATTATTAAGTCTACCACCACAACAGATAATTAAGTCTACCACAACAGATAATTAAGTCTACCACCACAGATTAATAATTCTACCACAACAGATAATTAAGTCTACCACGTAAATTATGTCTACCACGTGAGCGGTAGACTTATTCGCTTTTGGCATGAAGCTCATTAATGGCAGTTTCGTAAATACGTTTTTTGTTATCAAAATAAATAAGGGCAAATCGGATATTAAATTTTTTTCAAAGTTGTTCTAGTAATTATGAAACTTTATAATCAAATTAGTCAAAAACTCATTTATTAAAGTCATTCTAGTAATTTCCTTTTTAGTTATTGTCCTAATAACTTTAAAATTCAAAAATATAAGGAAAAAGAAAAATCCCAAGTTTATTTCATATCTAACTCAATTTGATACTCACTAAACTAAACCCATCGCTCAAGAAAAGAAAACAAAAAAATATATAAAAAGTTGATAAATTGCCCTGGGACTTTGTTATAGCATCGCTGCCTTGGCTCAATTTCTGAGATCTGTGAGAGTTAACACTTTAGAACAAAGATGAGCGACGGAGACGAAGCTGTTAGACGCCGTACAGCGGCGGTAACCGATTACCGGAAAAAGCTCCTACATCACAAAGAGCTCGAATCCCGTGTCCGGACAGGTTCGATTTCCAAATCGTACTCATTCTATTGCCTCGCTTCTACGAAATCACACGGAGCTCGAAATACCCTTTTTGTTTCTGGGCTTAATTCGAAACGTCTTGGGTGAAACTGAATATAGGGTTCGTTGAATCGTCCAAGTGACGCGATTCGAATGGTTTCTTCAATTTTCTTAATTATGTCTTGATTTGGTGAGAGGAGTGTTCTAGTTGATGAGTAAGAGTTTTGATTAGTATATGTAAAGTTGATGGGATTTGGAAGATCTCAAGTTTTAGTGTTTGCCTGTGACTGCTTAATGGAGTTGAGTTTTGTTATGATTCATTATAGATTGTGATTATGGGTCTTATTCCTATGCAGCTAGGGAGAATCTAAGAGCTGCTAAAAAGGAATTCAACAAAACTGAGGATGATTTGAAGTCTCTTCAAAGTGTTGGGCAGATTATCGGAGAAGTATTGCGTCCTCTAGATAACGAAAGATGTAATTTTTTATCTATTTGCTCATTGAATACTCCATTTGGTTAGTGTTGCTTTGTACCATTCTTTGTGTTCTATTATCTAAAGGTGGAGTTTTTCTTCTTTGTTCTTTTGCTTTTCGTATTTTTCAGTGATTGTTAAAGCAAGCAGTGGCCCTCGTTATGTGGTGGGTTGCCGTAGCAAGGTGGACAAGGAAAAGCTGACCTCCGGAACTCGAGTTGTCTTGGATATGACTACACTAACAATTATGCGAGCTCTTCCCCGTGAGGTATGGCATTCCTTCTTTCATATCGTCTTAGTGTATTTATACTGGGTTTAATGCGGTATCCTTTTGATGATATAGGTCGATCCTGTTGTGTATAAAATGTTGCTTCTTTTATATCTTCTTAGTGTATTTGTACTGGGTTTAATGCGGTATCCTTTTGGTGATATAGGTCGATCCTGTTGTGTATAACATGTTGCATGAAGATCCAGGCAACATTAGTTACTCGGCAGTGGGTGGTTTAGGTGATCAGATCAGAGAACTCAGGGAATCTATTGAGCTGCCGCTCATGAATCCTGAGCTTTTCCTCAGAGTAGGGATTAAACCTCCTAAGGTACTTATTCTGTATACTCTCTTTTTAATCCTTTCTTTTGTTGTCACTTACTATCACTTTATATGTTTCACTTCGGCTGTGGTTACGGGTATGAACTGCTAAAGAATTAAAGCTCACTTCAAATGCCACTAATTTTGCCTCTCATTTCAGGGAGTCCTTCTCTATGGACCGCCAGGTACTGGAAAAACTCTACTAGCTAGGGCTATTGCCAGCAACATTGATGCCAACTTTTTGAAGGTTTGATTTTGCTGTATGTAGTTTTTTTGTTCAATTCTATTAAGCCTTGTTTGGGCTAAATAATCTCTCTTTTTGGCCTTTATGTTTAGGTTGTATCAAGTGCAATCATAGACAAATACATTGGAGAAAGTGCTAGGTTGATTCGAGAAATGTTTAACTATGCTCGTGAACATCAGGTAGGACCTGGATTTGACTAGTGTCTTGTTATTTCCACTTTCTCATAGGCTTTATATCGACATTAATGACCTTATTATGAACTCTCCTCCTGTGGCTAGCCTTGTATCATTTTCATGGATGAAATCGATGCTATTGGTGGGCGCCGTTTTAGTGAAGGAACTAGCGCTGATCGTGAAATTCAAAGAACACTTATGGAGTTACTCAACCAGCTTGATGGGTTTGACCAACTCGGAAAGGTACTACCTATAGTTCTAGATTAATAGGCATATAACATGTGGTGAAGTTATTTCACAAGCTGGGGTGTGAAACTTGTTGGGATGTACTTCAAATTGTTGCTTTCTAACTTCTCTTTCACACAAGTGGTTATACCATGAAACCATCACGAGTGTTCTTGCCTCCTTGAAATTTATTTTATTTGTTCTCCAAGATTCTTTGTACAATGGAATATCTTCTGATACTTGGGAGAATGTATATTAGGTGAAAATGATAATGGCCACCAACAGGCCGGATGTTCTTGATCCAGCACTTCTCCGTCCGGGTAGGTTAGATAGAAAGATTGAGATCCCATTGCCAAACGAGCAATCAAGAATGGAAATCCTCAAGATCCACGCATCTGGTATTGCCAAGCATGGGGAAATTGACTACGAGGCTATCGTGAAACTTGGAGAGGTGTGTTTTTTTTCCTTTTTCCACTGCGTTGTACTTGTGCCTTTGTTATAAAATAATAGATCACACTGATACTTCCTCTAAATCAAAATCCATAGGGTTTCAATGGTGCCGATCTGCGTAACATATGCACTGAAGCTGGAATGTTTGCAATCAGAGCGGAGCGTGACTATGTGATACATGAAGACTTCATGAAGGTAGAGACATTTCAAATAAATACTCGGGGTTTATAAGTATCTGTATCCAACTTTTATGCTTATCATATTCATCGGTATGTACAGGCTGTGAGAAAGCTGAGTGAGGCCAAGAAACTTGAGTCGAGCTCTCACTATAATGCAGATTTCGGGAAAGAGTAAGAATAGAACAAACTCTGAGAGGAAGAAAAGACCGAAGGGGGCAGTGAAAAGCTCTGTTTTTACTTTGACGAGCAATCCAATTTACAGAGGCACATTGCTAATGACTCTGTTTCCGCATCTCTTGGCTTTTGTTTTGGGAATTTTAAGTGTTTTGTTGGACACAAATATTTGTTTTTTTTAGAAATGAAATGACTCTTGTTATTCTATGTTTATGGATCATTTATCTAACATGCTTCAAATCTCAAAAGTCGTTTGAAATCGTCTTAAGAAAACAGTAAATAAGTTGGTACGAAAAATGAGAAAACTTTTTTTAAATTATGTTGAAACATCACATGATAAAAAAAAAAAAAAAACTGATTACAAATATGATACCTTCGATTCCAAACCAATTTTGTCAGTTCAAAGTATGAGAAAAAAGTCTACGATTTGTTCATTGAAACTTGAAAGTAATTCCGCTAATACCATTTATCTAATGAAAGTTCCAATTATCTTTACTGTTAGATCAACAATTTTTTTTTTTTTTTTTTACGTTTCTTTCTATCTTCATCAACGACAAAAAGCTTATTTCTCTAATTCTTCGTTGAAGTTTATACATCCTATTTTTTTGTTTATGGATTCATCGATAAACCCAAGACCAACATCGAATTAGCAACCTCACATTGTTCGATTGCTTCATCTTGATCTAGTTGGTTTTAGGATCCATCAATAAACCCTAGTTTTTTTCCGCACATCTTAGTCCAATTCTTTATAGTTCTTCCTTTTCAATTGAATCATAGTGATAAAATTTCGAGGTTCTTTACATGGATGAAGGTAGAACAGTGACAAATAAATGCTTGTATGCCATCAATGCTTTCTTTTTGCCACTTTCCGCGAGCACATCGTCATCATTTTTCGTTCAAGTAACCGTTCTTCTCTTCTTTCATGTCCATTTTGTTTTTTTTCGGAAAAAAACGTGTTTTCTAGGATTTCTGTTATGATACTATGATAAAGGGAGAAGAGAGAATGTTCTAATCTTCTCATCATAGATCTAGAGTATTTATAAATGATAAAAAAACTATACATCTTTAGAATACGAGAATTAACATAAACAAAATAAGGAAATAACTATATATATTTACACCAGAGTAATAGCCATTTCTTCAAAATATGTATTCCTTGTCTAGCTCAAGAATGTTATACATATTCTTTCGAAGCTAGTAACTTTTCTATTATACATATTTACATAAAATATAAGTATTACCAATATAATCTCTTAAATATAAACGGGGAATTTATAAAGAGAAATTGGAAAAAATAATTATTGAACAAAATATCTGGTGATTTAAAGAAGTTTTTTTGCGTTTCTAAATGGTTCTCATAAAACTAAAAAATAATTAGTACTATATTACTATTGCGCCATTTTGTATAACAGATTAAGTGAATATATTACATAAAAAAATTACAACATAATACATAAATCAAAAGTTACCTATAGTTTGTGAAATATATTTCTTCAAATATTTAGATTTAATTTACTATAGTAAATAGATAAATGATTGTAGATCAAACAAAAAATAAGAAAAAAATATTAGTTTGTTTACTCAAATTCAATATATCTCTAGCTACGTAGATTTTTTTCCTGACTTTGGCTTCTTAAAAAGTTTATATCTCATCATCTTGAAGATTTTATAGAACCAAAATACGCTCACGAGTTGTAATCCTGATCCCATCGCCTGTGACATAATAAGCAAATTATCAATTCAGTATCATATTCTAATTTAAAGTTTTGATATACTAGGAGATTAATCGACATAATTACTATATATAGATTTCTTCTTGATAAAGGCTCTATTTTGGAGAACAATAATTGTGTTTGAAAAATAGTGGAGAAATTGATGAAACAAAGACATGTAAAACGAAAGATAACATAAATATATAAAACTATTAAGATATCTTGATAGTGGGAAAAGAAAATACCTTGATGAAGATGGGATTATCAGCTGATAAACTAACGTAAACGAGACATGGACCACACACCATTCTCGCCAATGTGAAGATAAGAGCAAAACACACCTATCACCAATTAATATAATTATGCGTCAAAAAAAAAAAATCAACTAATATAATTATGGCTTTAGGGTTTTAGTATATCTGTTATTATAACATGGGTAATGTCATGCAAGTCTCAAAAATAAGTCATTTCTTCATATTTTTAAAGAAATTTGGCCATATATTCATAATTTTATTCATATTTTTCTAAAAGAACTGTCCCTTTAATTTAAAAAAATTAACTTAAATTTTTTTGAAAAACTGGACCCAGAAATTTGCTCCTCTTGCACATGTCAATAGCGCCCCTAGGCAATACTAATTATAACGTCCGTGAACCAAAAAGTAGATTTTTGGTGGTGCGTCGATCGACACAAGATGTGCGTGTCGATCGATACACGTTGTTTGACTTGTGAGAAGTCGGGTTCTGGGTGTTGTGTCGATCGACACAAGTGGTGTGTTGATCGACACGGATTAAAATTGGACCGACAGGTTTGGTTCAATTGTCCGGTTTGGTGGGTCGGTTTAGGGTACCCTAGGGTTGGAGTATAAAAACGCAGCTCGTGTTTCTGGCCGAGTTTTTGGCAGAAACCACTGAGAAAATCAGAAATCAGAGAGTTTTTGAGAGATTGTGAGGTTTCTGATTGTTCTTGATCCTTTGGAGGCTGAGTTTCGCGATTGGGGAGAGGATTCTCGGATTTGAAGGATCATTCTTCGCGTTCTTCGTCGTGTTCTTCCTCTTTTCAATCCGATTTCGAGGTGAGTGTGTGACCGTAGGTTTATCTGGGTAAAGGAATCGATAGGATATGATTGTTTGCGGTTGTTTGGATTGGATTTGGTGTGTTTGTTGGTGAATTCGTGTAGGAGATCGAGGGATCGCAATAGGGTCGAGCCATGAGAGGATAGGCTTGTTCCCTGTGTTCTGTGATGCCGTGTCGATCGACACAATTGCTTTATGTCGATTGACACAAGTGCATCGTGTCGATCGACACCGTGGTGGTGTGTCGATCGACACAAGTGCATTGTGGCGATCGACACCTAGTGGTTGTATCGATCGACACAAGGTTCCTAAACTGGTTCACGCGTGATTGTTCGTGTATGCTTGTTGTTTGTTCATCCTGGTATTGTATCATTGCTTATGCCTGTGTGTATAACCAGTAGACGGGATAACCGTCTCACTGAGTATTTGTGATAATACTCACACATCTCTTTTTGCCATGTAATGCAGGTAAAGAGAAAATGTGATCGTGGAATCATGGCCGGGAAGAGGAGATGATCTAGTGTGTCGTATTTCATGGCTGTTGAGTTAGAATTGCTAAGATGTGGTGATTTTGGAACTGTTGTTTAGTTGCATTTGGTTGTTATTGGAATTGAATATTGGTTTATTGGTTTGTACTGTTAGCGATTCAATAAGTATGAGATTATTGAATGATGATTGGTTTAATTGTTTAATCGTTTATCGTTCCGCATTGCTTGTGTTGATCCGTTGAGGATTATTATTTGTGATAATAATAGTCCGAAGGAAAATTTTTTAAATTTTACGGGTTAGATTGTTTCACTAATAGTTTAGATAATAATGGGTAAAAACGGGATAAAAGCATTTAGAGTGTATTTTAAAAAAAAAAAGAAGAAGAAAAGGTGGATGCAAATAACAGATAGGAAATAGTAATTCGGATAGTTAAAATTATTATTCAAATGGATAATATGAGAAACTAAATATTACTCGGACGGATAATTATAGATAATTTTGGATGACAATTAAATTTTTAATAATAGTTTTAGATAATTTTTAGAAATTTTAATTAATTTTCAAAAAATTTGGAATTTACAAAGAAAACTATATAATTTGAAAAGAAAAATGTAAGCATCCAAATGGACAATTCATATATTTCGGATAATCGTACGTTTATTTGTGTGAATAAATTATTTTGAGTCATATGAATAATTTTTACTTTTATTAAAAAATCGGATAACTTGGTTCAGATATAAAGAGAACCGGATTACTGAATCCAAAATGCGCATTCCTAGTTTCTAAAAGCTTTATACAAAATAAAATTGAGTTATATATATAGTTCTAGCTAATACAAAATTATAAACAGAAAAGTAAATTTTGATTTTACAGGAAGACTTGTTAAAATATTCAACAATTAGCCATATATTTTAACAAGTACAACTAAAGCTGCCATTCAATAAAATAAAAAGGTAAAAGAAGAATAATAATTTATATAAAAAGAATTAGCCTTGTGTATATATTATGGAATGCTTTCTTCGTAGTCAAAGAATAGATGTGTCTAGATTAAGGTTGTGTATATATTACTCACATCGGCGGCTAGATTGAGGTTGGTGTCTCTGTATCCAATCTCTTTGAGAATCTCCCTGAGGTGGAGAAATGGACTCGATATCTCTGCTACCCACAGTGTAGCCACGATCTCAGATCCAGACTTCCATATTTTATTTTCACAACAAATGATAACAAAAATCAGTAGATCTATTTATTTTATCTAGTAGTTTACCATTAAAAAGGAAAGAGAGAAAGGAATTCATGATTAAATACCTTTTGGTAGGAAAGTCCAGCTAAAAAACCAAGAATGCTAACAAAATGATGAACAGCATTATCAATGCTGATGACTTGCTCAAATTGGCAACATATGAGATCGTAGATCATGTACGACAGTGAAAACGCCATTGTATCCATCTGTTTGTTTTTTATTTCATTTTGATTAGAATCGATGCATGTGCAAGTAACTACGCCTAAAAGGAGCATTGTAATTTACCTTAATGGTAAAAAAATAGCCTTGCAAGCAACCAAAATATTGTTTTCGTTAATTTTTGGGTGAATTTGGACGACTTATCCTTCATTTTACTTTAACATGATTTATGATTTTTTCTGTAACAGATTTTCTTAAAGTGGATGCCTAACTTAAACGAATGTTAGAGTTTAAATTCTCAAATATGAGGTGTTATTTTGTTATGAGTCCATTTGATTAAAAAATCACGCTTAAATTAAAAAAAAATCTTTTGATTTAACTTAATTGGCTTGTTATCACCTTATTTTGACTAATAATGATAAACAAAATATCGTCTAATCAAAAAACTAAATTTTAATGTTCAGCACTTATATGTAAAACGATCATAAAAACGAGACTTTTTGTGAAACGAATTAGATGAATAATCAAAAGAATGAATGTGATTAAGGAACCTGTTTTTGAGATGGTTTAGAAGCAAGGGGACAAACAGGACAAGACCAATCTTTAACAGAGAGAGTTGCTAAAGTGACTGCGATTGTGGCATGAGCTGTGGAGAGAAGTCGGTTGCTGAAGCTGAAAGAGTATTTTGAGAAGATTCTTCGTGTGACGATAAAAGTCAAACCCCATGAAATTACTCCAAAAACTATGATCTTAGTTACTCTTAGGTTTTCTTCCTCCATTTTCTCCACTTTCTTGCAATTCCAAAGACCTCTTATGCTTAGTTTTGTGTTGTTTGAGTGACTAGAGTATTAAAGAGGAAGAAGAAGGTTTGAGTGTGTTCTTTAATGGACCGACATTATTGGTTGTATGTAGTATGCATGGTAGTTGGGAACTTGGGAATTCAATGAAGTGGATCCCAAAGTCATTAATACAGTTTTTTTTTTAGAGTTTCAAATTATATATAGTTGACCTAATAAAATTCGATCCAATGATTTCGGAAATATTTCCTCTAGCTCCCAATTAGTCAAGCTGTTTTTATTAAACTGGTGCATTTTGGTTTTCGTAAAGTGGACATTATATATGGGAGTGAGTAGAGACGTGGAGATCGAGACTGTTACTTGCAATTTTCTATGAATAAGTTGAGGTCAATTGGGTTAAAAAGTCATCATCTTGTAACCAATTTATTTAAAAGCTTTAGCTTCTTATTTTTTAAAAGAAAAACTTTAAGGGTCATCTTGGCAAACTTTGACGGTTGAGGTAAAGGGTGTACGGTACGGTCAAATAAGTTACCAACCAACGTTCTGTGTTTGTATGTTGTGTCTAACTGGTATAACAAGAAAATACAATTGTATCGTCCAAATAAGTTACCAACCAATATTATGTGTTTGTGTCTGACTGTTAAAACAAGAAAATACAACCTTTTAGATGGTATAATAGCAGTACGAAAATAATTATAAAGTTAAAAACAATACAAATAAAGATAAAAGATGATATTACAGGAAAAATAGTAATATTTTTTGTAACACTAGTTTACTCCTTGGTTACACAAGGAATAGTGAAAATTATACTATCCTACTGAAATATAACCAATTAAAGCTATATATATTATTAGATTTGGCAATACAAAATCGTGTTAAACATTAACGTGGTATAACCTAGGTTGCACGGAAACTTCATCGAAGGACCGATTCCCGCTTCGAAACTAGAATCATAATCGGAAGCTCTCAGAAGCGCGGTGGAAGTGCGATTCCAAAAAAAAATCAAATTTGAAAACTTTTTGGAAGCTTCTCTTCTTAGTTTTGGATTAATAAACATTTCCTCTTCTAACACCAACCTTATATCTCTTCTTAGTTTTTTTTTTATCTAGAAGAAGTTCTTCTTACAAAGAAAGTCCTAATAAAATGTGGGATGTTGGAGATGGCCAAATGACTCATTGGATGATATTAACATTGGACTTCTTGAGTTTGAATATTTTTCTCTTGATGAACCAGAATTAGAAACGGTTTTATTTGATGGAACTGATGAAAATAAGGATGAAAACGATGCTCTAAATGTTATATTTTGAATGTTACGATTTTCTTTTTCATCATTATTTTACTTGATTTGATGTTGTTCGAAAAAATTTCTTTAAATACAATTTGGTATTTGGAGTTTTATTTTTATATATATACATAATATATATACATATTTCTATTATATATATATATATATATATATATATATACGTTACCAACACGTATCCGCTTCCTAAAAAGTGTAAAAAATCGATTTTCCGCTTTCAAACGCTTCGCTTTCGTGCACCCGCTTCTAATTCCATGCAACATAGGGTATAACTCACAAAAACTAATGTAGAAGTTGAAAAATATCAGTTATATCCACTTTGATCTTTCATATGTTTGATTTGGCCCAAAACATTTTAGATAACCCTAACATTTTGGAGTAGAAAATAATAAAATTTATACTCCCTCCGTATCATAATAGATGATATTTTAGAAAAAAATTTTTTTTTCTCAAATTAGATAATTTTTTTTAGTTTTCAATGTCAAATTAATTATGTTTTTGTTGCATTTGACTGTTTAAATTCTGCAGATTATTTTTTTATTAGTTGAATTGAATTAGAATTGATGATTTTATATTGAAAAATAGAAAATTAAATGGTTTCTTAATATGTGTGTAAAAATTTTAAATATGAAAGTTTACCGTGGAACAAATTATCAATACTAAATTTTGAAGCAACAAATATTTGTTCGGTTACATATATATATAAGGTGATTTTTCATTTTTATGAATTGATTCATCACGAAACAAGAAGTAGAATCTGTGTAGGTCACGAGGATCCCTATTACGTTTTGTAGAATTAAATTCATGTTTTCCTTTAAGCCCCCCCCACACAAAAAAAAAAAAAAAAAAAAAAAAAACATGAAGCCTCACCAAAATTAGAGCTCGTGAATGAATTACCTTCTTTTTGAAAATTACCTGATGCACGAATTAGCGAATCATGCGCCATAACCCCAAACATAAAAAATGTGCGCTATGTCAGACCTCGTCACAATAAAAGGCACCACACTTTGAGATGCTTAACAACACACGTGTGTAGTTAAGGAGTTGAACATATGATGATGTCAAGGTTACAAACACTAGCAAGAGTTTCGAATCAGGGACCCACACAGGCTAACTCTAGCTTGAACTTGAATAGGTATTTTCATCTGTCAAATTTTTCCGTTTTTATTATATATTATTCATGTTTTTAACAAACAAATAATTTGATTTTGGTATTTAGTGCTATTTTTAGTGTTTTAATGGGTTATAAAGTCTTTATAAGAAATTAGAACATTTAGGGTCCAAAAAAAAAGAAACAAATCTTTTTAAGATTGGACAAATCCTAGCTTTCAGATGATTTGTCTCAATTGAAGATGTTCTTACCGCTGGATTAAGCTCATTTTTACCACGAGATAGATGAATATTTTAGCTTCAAATATAATATTCGACTGTAGAAATCCAATGGTTCGATCGCAAGATATGCTCAATATATTGAAAGTTAATCAAGGAAAATCTAAGATAATGAAGGTTCAAGAATAAGCATGCGATCGACCGTTCACCCTCCAGGCATCCGATTGATCACTCATCGGCTGTTTTGGCCAAAGAACTGATTTATGAAGGTGATCGACCGATCACTAAAAACGAATTAGATTTATCGTAATTCTTAATTTGTATTTTTATTGTGTGTTCGAAATATTTGTGGAATCGATAACTCAGATACTACAATCAATTTCATGCGCAATTACAATTTAGATGTTGTTAGGATTGAATAAAATATAATTCTTAGGACATCAGGCAACCAGAGGTGTTGCTATGTACAAAGAAAAAAAAATATTGGCATGTGGCCCATAATTTTGGGAAAATATCAAAGGTCTATTTTTTTATTAGATTTAGATTTAACATTAAAAGCAAAGTAACGTGAGTCAGATTTTGATCAAAATATTTAAATGAAGACTTTTTTTTTAAAGATAACAATTAATTAGAAACTAAAACAAACATATTAAAAATCTAGGGTAATACACTGAGTCACCTAATCAATTTCTTAATTTTTCACGTTCATCTTTTATACTTTTTCTTAATTGGAGATAATCGTCAATTTTTTCGTCTCTATATTTATGAACAAAAACACAATCAATTAGTAAGTATTATTTTTAAAAGCATTAATTTTTATTTTTTCTGATTAAAAATAACCGAAACATGATTTGAAATTTATCAATCAAAACACGATTTCTAATTTTAGATTGGAGTATGAGCATATGTTTGAATTTCTATTTGTAGTTAATTCTAAATAAAAATACATGACATTCTTAAGTGCTTTGTTTTGTTGATGACATTATTTGTTTTTTACTCTAATTTTTTTTTGGATAAAATGATTTATTATATATATAAACCGTGTCAAACAAATTCAATTAGTTAGTATCGTTTTCGATTTTTGTATATGTGGCCACAACTTTGGTTTGTTTGAATTGTGGCAATTTTTTTTTAATAATTAGTGATGCCTCCGGCCTTCTTATCTCTGGGTACGGCTCTGCACGCAACAATCCTTCTAATAGTTTTGTGATGCAGTCATAAAATTCTAGGAAAAGCAAGCATTCAACCTAGATCGAAATCAAGTTCACAAGCGATGAATTTGAAGAATAATTCTCTGACTTCCACCCAAAAAAGAGAAAAGCTCTCAAATTTTGATTAAGAAAAATAAGATATATGATATGCCTCTTGGCTACAAGGTAAAAGTGTTTAAATAGCAAAACAAAATCCCAAAAAAATATCCAAAGCCTAAAAGAAAAAAAGAAAAACACTTAAAAGTCCAAAATAAGAAAAATTGAAAAATAAAAGACAACATCTCCTACATTAGGCTCCTCCACTTTCGAAGAACTCGTCCTCGAGTTCTTTTCTGGATAACGAATCACATCTGGTTTGAATGGACAACCATAGTTGTTAGGTTGTAGCTTGTTGTACCTCAAGTTCTTTTCTGCATAAAGAACTACATCTATCTTGAATGGACTATAGTTGGTAGGTTACAACTTGTTGTTCGTACCAACAAGAAATCCCATCTTATAAGATAACATGATCACATCTTCACTCTCTTCGCAAACTTTAGTCCTCGTACACTTGGTAGGAGTGACCTCGTTCTCACGTTGATCATACGAAACCAATTCTTTGAAATCATGGGTCACTATCTCCTTTATTTCTGAAGGTGTTTCCAATAATGGAATATCAGCCATCAAATCTTCACCATGTTGATTCCCTTGATCAATCTCTTTTTTCATTGGTTCTTCTTCATTAGAATTGGAACTTTTAACAATGACAACACGACCGTCTTCATTCTTTGGAACCCTAATTGGTTCTTCTCCTTTCTGTCTTTTATGATTTTCGTTGGGGTTGTTGACTGGTTTTTCTCCTTTCTGTCTTTGCTGATTTTCATTGGGGTTGTTAATCCGATTTATTAACATCCTCATACGGTTGGTAAAATCAGTTATATCACTATTGTTTCCACTATGATGAACTCTAACTGGGGCGTCTCCTCAGTCTCTTTGTTGATTTTTGTTATTGGCATTTCTAATCTCACTCACTAGATTCTGAGTGTTATTGTTGGCGTTTCTAATCTCAGCCGTTAAAATTGCCATATGATTGGTCAAAGCAGTTGGGCATGTGGTTAAGCCACCTTCAAACCTTGAAATCTGCTTTGGTAGTTGGTTGATCTCCATGATCAAGCTTCGAAAAGAGACAGGAGAAAGCTTGCTCTGATACCACTTGACGCAGTCGGAAAATCCTAGGAAAAGCAAGCGCTAAACCTAGATCGAAATCAAGTTCACAAGTGATGAGTTTGAAGGATAATTCTCTGAAATCCACCAGAAAAGGATTTTGGAATCCACCAAAAAGAGAAAAACTCTCAAACTTTGATTAAGAAAAATAAGATATATGATATGCCTCTTGGTTACAAGGTAAAAGTGTTTAAATAGCAAAACAAAATCCTAAAAAATATCCAAAGCCCGAAAAAAAAAACACTTAAAAATCCAAAAAAAAAAAATTGAAAAATAAAGGAAAATATCTCCTACATCATTTTGTTTTCTTTTTATCTAAATAATTATAATAAGCATAAGCATTCTTACAAGAGCTTTACTCTAATATAGAGCAACACAAGCTTTCAAACTATACATTTCTTTATCCAAAAAACTTATTACTAGCCAAAACATTGCTAAGCAATCAAAGAGAGGATGATACATCTCATAATAAAAGATGTGTTGTAGCCTGTAGCTAAGAAGGATGTTCACGAAACACATAAGACTGCACTCTAGAATCTCTAGTCAGTAGTCACTAATGTTTTATTTTTATTTTTTATCATCTGATGTTATTAATAAACCAAGATTTGAAACTACATAAAGCACTAAACAAAAATTTCAAACAAAAGCTGACAGATAAATAATAATTTCCAGAACCAAATGTCGATAGTAAACAAGAAATCCCTAGAACCAATAGCCTTGTCTAAGGGAAACTTGTGAACTAATCTATAATATAATAAGAGGCCAGCAATCTCTATGAGAAGACACGTGGCTGGCCTCTTTGTTCAACACGTGTCCCAAAACTTTTGTTTTGTTCAACCTTTTTTCACCTTTCGTCTTCCCTGCAACACTTTGGACTAACAAACATTAAGCACACTCATCATCTCATCCAATCTGATTGAGAAATGATTCCTATCGACTACTTGCCAAATGATGATCGCTCTAACCATTGAATTTCAATCCTCACTCTTATTTCATTTGATCGCGTCAGTATCTAATTATGTGAGACGAAGGAAAAAATTGAGCCGAAGAATCCATGATGGCTTTCATGAAACAAATCCATTTGGAAATTTCTTTAGAGAGACGAAACGATGGCTATGGCCACTTCCACCAAGCTCGACCCTTCTCGATACTGACCGGAATTGGGATTCCCATTTTGTTGTCGCTTCCTCTTCTCCTCCAAATTCTCCAACAGATGCTTTTACGGCAGAATTGTGCGTTAATTATGAGCTCGACCTCTTCAAGAGAGGACGAGTTAGTTCTACACGATTTGGATAAAATTATTTCAATCAATTTTAGGTGAATTTATGTATGAGCTTTGTATGATTTTGTAGTTATGATAAACCCTAATTTAAGGAAAGTCAATTTCGTCATCTTTTATTGAATATTGATATATACGATATTTTACCCATTTTTCCTATATTTTAATATGTATTTAATAAAAAATGAATGTTTTTTTAACTTAACATGTTACTTTTAGCATTTTCGTGGGTTTTAAATTCTTTACATGCTTTTGGAGCATTTTGGGTCAAAAATGACCGAAATCAAGCCTTTTCAAGGCAGGACAAATCCTGACCGTCAGATGTTTCACTCCATATGAATATCTTCCCACCATTGGATCAAGTTCATATTTCACCACGAGATAGAGGAGGATCTCAACTTCAAAATGGATATTCGTTTGTCTCAATCCGACGGTTAGATCTTGAGATATCTTTGATTTAATGAAATTTGTTCGAGTGTGAAACAACCCGACCCTTTTTTTTTCTTTTTTTTTTTAACATAATCGAATTAGTATTCCCATAAATACTAATTCTCAACACTTATAAAATACCAATCAAACAACCAACAAACCACTCATATCCAACGGAAATCAACTTAATTCGAACAAACGATTATCCATTAAACTCAAATGAAACAACAAACCAATTCAATCAATTCCAAAATACAACAACTTAGCAATTCTAAAGAATCGCATAAAAGTAAATAAACGATACTCTAGATCATCTCCTCTTCCCAGCCATGATTCCAAGATCACATCTTTTCTTTACCTGCATCACATGGATAAAAGAGATACGTGAGTATTATCACAAATACTTAGTGAGATGATCATTCCATCTATCGGCTATACACACAGGCATAAAGGAATAACACAATACCAAATGATCAAACAACAATGCACAACACAAATAATCAACACAAGAATCGAATTCCAGACCAGGGGTCGATCGACACACCACCCTAGTGTCGATCGATGCACAGCACTTGTGTCGATCGACGCACGTCGCAGTGTCGAGGAGCACGAGCCTATCCTATCATGGCTCGTTCTAGGACCCAACGTATCAATCTCTTATACCAAAAACGTCAATACAGACATCCAATAACATGATAATTACTCAAATTACACAATCATTCCTCATCAAATCAATCCAAACCTCAATCAAACGCATCATGACATTCCAATTATCCAGATAGGCCATGGTCACGCACTCACCTTGATTTCGGAATGAAAAGGATGAGAAACAACGAAGAACACACGAAATCAGACCCAACAAATCCGGATTTCTTTTTTCCTTTGCGAAGAACACGGATCAAAACCCAATTCCAGAGCCTCACAATCACAATCACAATCACACGCTTTTAGGATCAACAACACAAAGAAATCAACAATTATTCTTCTCTTCTCTTAATCCTCTCTAAAAACTCTCTGAAAATTCTCTGGAAACTCTCTAGAACTCCGAAAACACGACACAACACGGCCCCTCGGCTTATATACTGAAGCCCTAGGGTTTTCCTTAAACCAAACTGAACCATGTGGTGTGTCGAACGTGTGTTGATCAAGCTAAAGGCGGTCCAGAATATTCACTCACGATCGACCGATTGTCATAGGTGATCGATCGATCGCCAACTCACGGTTTTTGATGGACAGACGCATTTCGTATTAATTTTTTGGCGATTTCACCATCAAACTCGTTGAAGAAGGATAAGCTTTGATCGATAATCTTGCTTCTAGCAATGACAACAATGCCACCGACTTCGGTCGCACGATGAAAACCCATGACGGTGAATCAAGGCAGATGGCCGAATTCAAAAACATGATGAATCAACTTCTGAAGAGTCATCATCATTCGATCAACGCCTGTAAACTATCAATGATGGAGAAAAAGAAGGTCAACAATGATCTGATAATGAGGATCAAGAGGAGGCAGTCAACTACCTTAGAACTCAAGGTTACTCTCAAAACCGTAATTTCAGTAATTAGAGGAACAACTCTTACCTTTCTTACAGGAATCCTAATGTGGAGAACCCACAAGATTAAGTCTATCCCTCTCAAGAGAAAATCCAACAACAAGGGAATTCGTATGGACGAGGAGGATCATTTGGTGGGAACAATTTCTAGCACCCTCCTTTTGGGAAAAACACTAACATTGGCGGAAGTAACTTCCAGTAAAAACTTTTTTTTAATAGTTTTCAGAGACAGAAAGCACAAGAACAAGAAGTAAGATTGCCCCATGATAGTAAAATCGAAGCAATGCTAAGCCAAGTGATAGCAAATCAAGCTGAGTCAACAAAGGAGTTCAACGCCAAAGTAGGTGAAATCTATGCAGAATTGAACGACAAGTTTGAATCAATGACTTCGCATATTATAAAGGTAGAAACACAAGTTGCACAAATGCCAGAAGCCGTTAAAAGGCAAAACGGAGTGCTTCTAGGAAAAGCAGAGGAGAACCCAAGGAGCTATTGCAACGCCATTGAGCAAGTCATAGTACCGCACCCTTGCCTAATACTTGATGACGAATCATTATCTTTAGATTCAAAGGGAGGAATCCAAATCAACAATCTTGGGCCGGGAGGATAAAAGGCAAACAAACCAAGGCCTCTACTCAAGTTGCTTATCAAGGAAAGAGACCCCGGACAATTCCCTTTCTCTTGCAAAATCGCTGGCTATTATTTCTCTAACTCCCTTTGTGATTCAGGATCCAATGTCAATGTTATGTCAACTTTTGCTGGCAAAAGATTGGGTCTTTGCACGTTTGCACCATCTAATACAATCTTGGTATTTGGAGACTCATCTATGAAAGCCCCAAAAAGAGTAGTTCACAACTTGCTACTTCAAGTTGGAAGCTATGCCGTCCCCACTGACTTCCACATTTTGGAAATGGACGAAGATCGACCCTTGATACTTGGACGAAGCTTTCTAGCTACGACTGGATCGGTTATTGATTTCCTTAATCATAAAATCTCTTTCAATAAATTTGACAAAAATGTCTTTTACCCCGTGATATGTTTGAATGGCTCTTACGCAGGAGTAACGATCACCAGAGTGAATCCAAAGTAAGAAGAGATCATACGCAAGGAGAAGTCGGTGACCGAGATAAGCAAACCTACGGTAGAAATTAAGGCGCTAGGCCACTTCAAGCCCAAACATGGGAAGAAGTTCGCAAACATAAGGATATTGGTGTTGCCAGAATTAAGGATAGCTAGTCAAGCCACAATTAGACAAATGATGGAGCTAACTAGGGAGTTCCTACACAACAACAATGTGCTAAAAAAGAAGGAGACAGAGATGTTGCAATCCAAGACCAGTCCATCGGCAAAAAAAAAGAGGAGATACACAATCTCCAAGCCCTCCGTCTCTAGCTTGAAACATGGAGTCGAGCTAAACGACTTTAAATAAAAGCGCTTAGTGGGAGGCAACCCGCTGGTAAGAGTCTAGTCTTTTTCTTTTTAGCTTTCTTTTATTTTTGATGTTTTTACTTAGTGTTTTAGGAAGAAACAAATTTCAGCTCGTCAAGCAAGGCAATCGATCGATCACCATTATGATTGATCGATCGTAGTGAAAAACAGACATCGAGAAATTCCAGAGACTTGCTGATCTGTCGATCACCAGACACGTTCGATCGATCACCGATCAAAATCAAATCCGGATGATTTCCAACAGCTCACAATCGATCGATCACCTCAATCGATCGATCAATTGCCATCAGGTCTGTACTTCATCTTCCCTGATTTTAAAAAAAACAACAACAGCAACTTTCAACCATGGATTGCAAACATCAATGTATGATCTTCATTGCTACTTTTCATTTGATTATAACCCCTCTTTGAGTTGAATCCACACCGGGACGGTGTGATTTAAGTCTGGGGGGATTCATCCTTTACTAACGGTGTTTGTTTTCTTTTGGTGTTTTTCAAGAAATTTCAAAAACTTTTTATCGAGTCAAAAACTGTTTTATTCAGTCAAAATTACTTGTAGGGAATTATGACATTTCTAGGAACACTTAGTTTCAACGACTTGTCACCGCTGCGACATATCCTCCAGGAATGGACTAGTTGAACCCCATGATCGGATGGGTCCCCAAAAGATCTTGCCTCGCAGAGTTTCGATGGAACTGATTCCGACTTTATACATTGATCTTCCATCTCACTATTTCTCTCTAAAGGAGTTAGATCGGGGAAACGAACTAACATTCAGGATTTTTTATTTCCTTTTACTACTCTCTAAATCCTGAATGGCCAGCCCATTTTTAGTTGGTACCCACCTTTTACCCATTTAAAATTAATATATAGATAAATTTATTTTGTGATTTATAAAAAGTTAAAAAAATATATATAAACTATTGAATTAATATTTTAAACTATTAAGAATATAATTTATCCAAAAAAAATGAAAACCAATTATAAAATGACAAGTGTCAATTTTTTAGGAGAGAGTGAATCTCTTATAGGTCTTTCAAATGAAAGACTCTCTTATGGGTATCTATAGGGGTGGCCAATTTGGTCAATCCAACCCAATCCAATCTAATCCAAACAACCCAGATTAGTATGGATATGGATTTATACAAAAATCCATTTAGATCGAATAATAAATATTAATTTGGATTTGGTTATTTGGATTGGTCTTTAGATAAGTAAAAAAAACTAAATATAATCCAAACTTTTTCTTACATATATTATATTAGTAAATAACTTAATATAAATGTCTAAATCAAAATTAGTAGTTTACTATTAATTTTGTAAGTATATGTAAAATTACTTATACTAAAAATAGTAATATACTATTAATATTTTCCTAATTTTAGATGTTATTCTCATTTCTATTTAATAATTCAACTAATCGAATCCAATGCAAAACCTAAACAACTTAAATAAAATTAGATTTAAGTTTACTTTGGTCAAATTATTTGTGTTCCAAAAAATTTAAATCCATCTGAAAGATAAGAAATGCAATCCAAATTTTAATTGGATTGAATTTGGTACAATAATTTTAAATTCAAATAGCCCAAACCCAATCCAAAATTTAAGACATCCAATCCAAATTTTAATTGGATTAAATTTGGTACAATAATTTTTAATCTAAATAACCTAAACCCAATCTAAAACCTAAAAAATCCAATTCAAAACCCAGTTTGACCACTCCTAGGTATCTACATCACTCACCCTTCAAGTGTTTATAATTACCCACTAAATTTTTTAAAGTCTGATTGATAAGTAAATAGTGTAAATAACCTTTAAAGGGTTGTAGAAATATTTTAAAGACGAACTAATGACACCCAATATTGTCATCCGAATAAAAAATGAGTTACCAAATATCTATACTGCAGATTATTATTGTTATTCTAAGGTAACTCTAGATTAAACATTTTTGACTTAATAATGTACTACCATTTAGGAAATATATAGTAAGTATTTAAATGCAAAGAAGAGTATCCCACTCCCAAAAAAAAAAGGAAAAAAAAAAAAAAAGTAAAGGAGCCCAGACATCAGACTCTCTCTCTCTCTCTCGCTCTCCGCCATGACCAGCTCTTCCGCAACTTCACGCAAAGTCTCCTCTTTGATTATTCCTCTTCGAATTTTCTCTGTGTCTCTCTATTTGATTTAATAGTTCTGTAATTTGGTTTTGTGTGTTGATGCGTAGAATTTAAGCAAGATCGCCTGCAATAGGTTGCAGAAGGAGCTTTCTGAGTGGCAATTAAATCCTCCCACTGGATTTCGCCACAAAGTTACTGATAATCTCCAAAAGTAAATCCCCCCCTACAAATCTCAATCTCTCTAATTTCGATTTCTCTTTTCTGGTTCTGCAATTTCGACCCGCCTCTGTGTTTTCTTTGTGTGTTTATGGAAAGATGGATAATTGATGTTACCGGAGCTCCAGGAACGCTTTACGCGAACGAGACTTATCAGCTTCAGGTTGATTTTCCCGAACATTACCCTATGGAAGCGCCGCAGGCAAGTCTGATTGCTTTTCCTCTGAAAATCATGTCTTTTTGTTTTTGTGTTGATGTTCTGAAAATTCTGTGTCTGAAATGTTCTAACTTGTCTGAATATGTGGTTGATACGGAAGATTTTCCTTATAAGCTCTTGTGTTTGGTTATTTAGAGTGGTGGTGATGCTTTTGTTATGGAATATTTCATGTTTTTGCATAAACGTAATTGCATCAAGTGTTTTCATTTCTGGTTTTGGTGTTTCTTCTGTTGCTGTTGTGGAGTATTGACTGATGATTTTCATTGTTGTTGAGAGAGCAGGTAGTTTTTGTTCCTCCGGCACCGTCACATCCTCATATTTACAGCAATGGACATATTTGTTTAGGTATTGTTGCTATATCTCTTGCCGTGATTTGCGTTATCGTTTATTGTCTGGTTTTTTAGTTTGTTTTGGGTTTTTCTTACTTCTATTAGCCCAAATTGCATGGTTGTTCTTGCTGCTATTGTGCAATGATGCCGATATACCTTGTCTATTTAGTTTTATGATATGTAGTGTAAAATTCGAATAATCTCTTCATGTCCATAGTTTTCTGACAAAACAAGAAAGTGAAAACTTGCTGAGTTTGAAGATATGTTGGTGATCATTGATAAGTGTTATCACCCGAGTTTGTATAGTTGTGGGATTTAGAAATCTTTTGGTTTACTTTGGGTATGACCCAGAAATGTTTTTATTGTATACCTCGCGTGCTAGATCGGTATATCCTTTTTCGTAGTCTGTTTTGATATTCAATGTTTGGGATAGAGTTCCTTTGACTTGTAGCAACCCTCCATGTCTGTTTTAGATTGTAGGCTGAATTCTGTATCAAATTCAAAGATCATCGTAGTATCCTCCAACCCGATAAAATATTGTGCTCTCATTGGATTTGTTATTTTGGTAGATAATAGCTCGTTCTCTTGCATATATGTCGGACTCTAAACAAAATCTTCCAAAGCTCTTATTGAATCTTAAATTAAGCAACTCTCCGATCTGTTATGACTTAGCAGTCCTATCTGGCTTCAGCATGTAAACTGGGAATAGTGATTCCTTATGAGAATATAAAGCTGTGTGGTTGGTTTGGCAGATATTCTATATGACTCATGGTCACCAGCAATGACGGTGAGCTCAGTCTGCATCAGCATTCTCTCGATGCTATCGAGTTCACCTGCAAAGGTTTCCCTTTTATTCTCTTACCTAGCTTCCCAAAAAACTCTGAATTATGAGCTTAGGTAAGAAACATATATATTCTGTGTTATTGCAGCAACGTCCTGCGGATAATGACCGTTACGTGAAGAACTGTAAGAATGGGAGGTCGCCTAAGGTGACGAGGTGGTGGTTCCATGACGACAAGGTTTGAGGCACGGACCAAGATGATGTAATGATGAATGTCATTTGAAAAACGTCAAATCCGGACACATCTTAATTTAACTCTCTCTTTTTTTCACTCTCTCCCTATGAAATGTGTACAAGTGAAGAGTTCCGAGAAGAACATGGAACAGGAATCTTGAATCGATACTGGACAAATTCGATTTTGTTTCGTTGTCTAACAAAATAATACTTTATGACCAGACTAAAACTGGATTTAGACCAGCTCTCACTGGCGAGAGAGTTGAGATAGATGGGTTTATATGGACAATAACTGCATATCAAAATATTACTGTTGGTCTGGTTTTTTTAGTTTATTCCAATATATAAAACGTATTCGAATATGCAGCTTACCAAATTTTCTAACCGAGAACAAGAAGAAACAAAATATGATAATCATTTTTTTTCTTTTTCTTTTAAATACAAATCTGTTTTGTAAAAGAAAAAAAAAAAAAAATCCGGACCGAACAAGAAAGGTTTAACCGAGAGGGAAGCTAAAGATCATTTTTGGGGAGAGAAGAGAGAAGCTAAAATCGTAGTGCGCGGGAATGGCGATACTTGTTCGTCTTCCTTATCTTCGTGCCTCTTCTCTTTCGTTTTTCTTCCTCTCACCGATTCTCTCCAGAACCGCCACCGTTTCTTTCTGTTCGGCGTCGGAGTTCGTCGTCTCCGTGGCTAAGGATGATTCGAAACGCGTAAGACGTACTCTCTCTCAATCCATCAATTTCGTTTAGGGTTTTATGGTTATTCTGTTTCTGATTACAAATTAACCTTTCAGAGTCCTCTCAAGCCTGGTCTCTACCTTGTCGGAACTCCCATCGGTAATCTCGAAGACATCACTTTACGGTACTCTCAACTCAATCCAAAGTTTTCTCTTTTTTTTCTTCTAAAATCTTACATTACATGATGATCCTTTTTTGATCAAATATGTTCCAAAGAATTGTTATTGTGAAGCAAATGCTGTGAATGGAGTGACTTTCTTACTGTTCTTAGCTGCCTTCATTTCCTTACACATTTGTTACTTTATAGTGATTTATGTTGGATGCAGCGTAGAATGTTTTTTTGTTTTCGTACCATTAAGTTGTTTATGCTTTTGGCTCTGCTTTTGTCCTGACAAATCAGAAGCTGTTTCCGGTTGCTTTTGCTACATCTGTTTATATCTTCTTCTTTTTGGTAGTGCTATTCGTGTGTTGAGATCTGCGGATGTGATACTCTCTGAGGACACGAGACATTCAGGGAAGTTGCTTCAGTACTACAATATTAAAGCTCAGCTTGTGAGTTTTCTTTTTGTAGTCTCTTGGCTGCATTTGCTTGAACTGTTTTGTTATTTTACTTGGCTTTTTATCATGCCATGTTTTGAATTTATGAGGTTTAGGTTTTTTTTAGCTCAGTTATCACAAGTTCAATGAGGCGCAGAGAGAGCAGGCGGTGTTGCAACGATTGAAACAGGGAGAGATTGTGGCACTTATCAGCGATGCTGGCACACCGGGAATTAGTGATCCCGGTACTGAACTTGTGAGTGCACAACTCTCTACATTGCTTCATTTTTTATCCAATAGGGCCAGTTTTTCTGTCTGAAAACAAAATGTTTTAGTTTACTATTTTCCTAGTCTGAAAATGTTCTGGAGACCCTACAGCCCGTGTAGTCACTAAAGCACATTTCTTGTTTCTTTCTATGAATGGAGATTATGAGAAACAACTGCTATGATCTTTCCACAGGCTAAACTATGTGCGAAAGAGAATATAGATGTCATTCCAATCCCTGGGGCTTGTGCTGTAGTTGCTGCTCTTTCTGCCTCTGGTTTGGAGACAGATGAGTTCACATTCGGTAACTTCCCTTTATATACATTTTTTGTCCTCTCAGCAATCTTGGTCAAGCTGCTGCACAGTATATAAAGTTTATAAAATTTTCGAACTACTTTGTTCTCTACAGTTGGATTTCTTCCTAAGCATTCTGGAACAAGGAAGGAGAGGCTGATGGTTTCATCAAATGAGACAAGAACACAAATCTTTTATGTTCCCCCTCATAAGTTATCACAGTTTCTTGTAGAAACCACCCCTTACTTTGGTGAATCAAGGTTAGATATTTCTTTGGATGTTTCTAGCAAATTATTTTAACAGTCTACTGAATTGATATCAATGCATATCCACTTCATTTTACTCTCTTTTTTCCTTGTTCCTTATTGTTAAAAACTACCACATTAAAGCCTTTCTCGATGCAATTGTCAAATGCCAAGAAAATGATGCGATATCTTTCTTTTTTTATTCCAGTGTTATGAGCATAGTCCTAACATATAATTTATGTTGTGCAGGCAATGTGTAATAGCTCGAGAGATTACAAAGCTACATGAAGAGGTAACATCCTTTATCACTTCTAAATGTGACGTGTTAACATACATAATCGGTTTATGCTAAAACCATGCACTCCTACTACAGTTTTGGAGGGGTTCGCTAGGGGAAGCCAAGCAAGAGTTTCTGATTCGGCAACCAAAAGGAGAAATCACTCTTTTGATTGAAGGAAAGAGAGAAACAAAAGCTGAAAACCCAACGGAATCTCAACTTGAAGAAGCATTAAGAGAGCTGATCTCTGATGGACATAGCCTTTCAGCGGTAACCATTTTGTTATGAAAACTTCTCCTTCTTGGAAACCAAGCTTAAAACATAAATTACACCAATATATGATTGGACTATAGACATGTTGAGTTCCTGGAGATGGGTATATAACTTTATGATTCTGGATCTAACATCAACCTTTGTCAGGCGGTGAAAATGGTGGCAGAAAGAACATCGATGAGAAAGAAAGAGGTATATTCGCTGGCATTGAAGAAATTCGGGAAGCAGATTCAGGTAGAAGATGAAGCTGATGAGTAAATGAGAGGCTTTTGAAGCTTTTGCTTCGACAAAGTTTTTGCTTCAAGCTCATTAATGTCAATTTGTAAAACTGTTTAGTGGGTTCTGTTATGATCCTAAGCCCTTGAAGGCCTTTAGCTTTGGATCTTGATTTGGTGGGTTTGGAGTATAATAAGAGTTAGTTCCTCCAAAACGTTGTAGGTTTTTTGGTGCTCAAGAGAAATTCACTTTTGTTAAAAGATCAAATCTGTTTTCCCCAGTCTTTGATATGTGCATATTAGTTTTGTGGGAAAAATAATTTGATCGGTTAAGAAACTAAACACAGATTGCAATAGTTCATCTGAGTCTAAATCCATAACAATAAACCATATATTTGATTAGTCTTTTTTGACAAAAAATTAAGAGACATCTATAAAAATTGCCAATTAATTATTCCAAAAACAAACGCTTAGACTTTGATTGGTAAACATGCGGAATCACATTTAACTATAAACTCTTACTCTTTAATGCTCATTTCAAAACGCGATTCCTTAAATTATTTATCAACCAACAAAACTTACATAATGCTAAAAAAATTCAAAACACAGAAGAAAACAAATTTTTATGATAATTTCTACAAATCCTAGGAAAACAAGAGGAGATTGGTAGAAACGGGTTCAACCAATTCACACTGAAGTATAAATTCTTACTCTTTAATGCTCACAACTGATGTTAATTTTTTTTCACTCTACAAAACATATGACAGAAGGAGGCTAGTAAAAACAAATAAAGATCTAAAGATACAATTTATTTCTTCAAAACACATGCAAACATAAATTCCACGGTTTGTTGTTATGAATAACTAGGACTTGAACCCCGCGAAAATTGCGGGAGTAAAGATCATCCAATTACATTTTGAAAAAAAGTTTTTTGCTAACATATCCGAAAATTCAATTTATTTCTTCGAAACACATGCAAACATAAACTCATAATCATCTTTAAAAGATTTTAAAGCATTTTTTTTAATATCAATTTTCAAGTCGAGTTAACCCAAATCGGACTATGAAAACTATGTAATAAGGAAATTAACATATATATTAAGTCAAATAGAAATTCAACAATAGAAATTATAAAGATACTTTAAAGAAAAACATAAAAGACCTTGAAATCGAAGTAAACACAACAAAGAAAATAAAAAAAAGACGCAACCCTATGCGTTAATAACCACAAAACATAGTTTTCGAAAAAGAAGTAACTCTATGATACATTAATGAAAAGATAAATATTTTTTTTGAAAGACACAACCCAATTAGTAACTACAAAATAGTTTTTAAAAAACCCAATTCTATGATGTATTTCCTAGGATTGCCATTTGAAAACAATTATTATTGATAATGTATACAAAGATTGGTACAATGCAAAAAGTAAATAATGGCAATATACGTATGAAGAAGTGAAAAAAAAAATCAAACTGAAGTCTAAATAACAATATTTTTTCTGAAAAGATGCAACGCATGATACATTTTCACATAGAATGATAGACACACCCTAGGATGCATTGTTAACCAGTAAACAGTTTTTCAAGAAGACACAACCCTATGATGCATTAATATATAATCATAAAACGAGTCTTTCCGAGAAGACGCAATCATGTGATGCATTGAAATGATTTTTTTTGAAAAGACACAATCTGAAGAAGTTTTAATAATCATAAAATTGTTTTTCGAAAAGATGCAATCCTAAGATTCATTAACAACTATAAAACGAATTTTAAGATGCAACCATAAGACGTGACATTTAGTTGTTTTAATAACCATAAAACAGTGTTTTCAAAAGGACGCAACCAAATGATGATATAATCATAAAACATTTTTTTCTATAAAAAAATGTAATCTTTAGATGTTTTAATAACCATAAAACAATCTTTTTTTTAATCGCAACCCAGTGATACATTAATAACCATAAAAATGGATTTTTTCAAAAAGACGCAATCGTATGATGCATTAGTCACCATAATTTGGGCTTTTCAAAAAGATGCAATCCTAAAATACTTTTATAATCATAAAACAGTTTTTTTGAAAAGATGCAATCATATGATTCATTAATAACAATAAAATGAATTTCTCAAAAATACGCAATCCTAAAAAGTTTTAATAATCCTAAATAGTTTTTTCAAAAATACACGACCATATGATGGATCAGTAATCATAAAATGAATTTTCCGAAAAGACGGAAGCCTTAGTTGTTTTAATAATCATAAACCGGTGTTTTTCAAAAACTAATGCAACCCAATGATGCATTTATAACTATAAAATTAATTTTTGCAAAGACACAACATTTTGATGATTTAATAATTATAAAATGGTTTTTTATAAAAAAAATATAACCTTATGATGAATTTAAAATTAGCCATAAATTTGCATTGTCTAAAGAATTCCAACATTTGTTACACAAATCAATAATTTTAGGAATTTCTACAACAGTAAAAAAATCAATACTTTTGAATAATTTGAAAATAATAGATGTTGGGGTCGAATCTCTCCTCCTAGAGAACAACAGTCAAAAGTGGCTAAGTATCAAAATGATTAGGCAACACGCAGCGATCGTATCTGCGATACGGACCGGTGCCGAAGTCAAGTGTCGAGTGGCGCCGATGTCGTGATCTACTGGCACCAAAGTCGTTCGTCGATGGTGCCGATGTCATTTGCAATGGGAGCCGATGTCGACGAGCGTTGGTTCCGATGTCATTTCCAGTGAGAGTCGATGTCGATGAGCGTTGGTTCGGATGTCGAATAACATTGGTTCTGATGTCGAAATGCGATGGGCTGATGTCGCGAGCAATGGTGCCGATGTCGACAAAGAGATGGCGCTGACGTCGATGAACAGGGGTGCCGATATCGATGGGCAATGGTACCGATGTCGACGAGCATCACACGTCGAGATTCAACCGTACCGCGACCAACCGACTTCGGCGCCATGTTCCTCGCACTGATCGTGTCGCGTGAACCGATGTTGGGCAGAGGTGGTGCTGATGTCGGGAAAAATTGGTGTAGATGTCGGGAGGAATTGGTGCCGATGTTGCCCTAGTCATCATGCACCGAAGTGGAGACATCGCTCGCCGAAGTGGAGGTGTCACGATGCCAAGGCCAAGATACGATATGGACCAATGCATATCAAAGTTAGACGATGTCGTATCGACATCGGTTACACAAAACAAGATTGGGCTGCGTTGACAAGAAGTGAGGCCTATATAGATGCAACGGACTTAAGCGCTTTTGAGAGGAATGGAAATTGGAAAAGAATGAGAAAGATTTCCATTATCGCTTAGGACTAGGCTAACCGAGATAGAATACTATATATACTCATGTACAGCCCTTTAGAGAGGGATCCGAAAATCAATTCACAAAGACTTGTACGTTAAAACTTTCTTAACAGCAATAAAGCAATTTTCTTTAGGTTTGCGTTGTTTTAAACCCTAGAAATTTAGTTCTTTACGAAAGTCTCTACAAGTCTTGATTGTGCTAGTTTCGACTCTCACAATTTGGCACCGTCTAAGGGGACATTTGAATTTTATGATACGATAAACCACCGCGAATCCAACTGGAAGGACGATGACTAGCGACGGAACTAACCCTCAGGACACCACCAGCGATGGATCTGGATCAAGAGAACCACCGACATAGGTGACTAGGGAAAAAACTCCGGAAGCCCTAACCCAGATGAAGGAAATGCTAGAGACATTGTTTAAGAAGGTGAAGGAGCATGATAAGCAGCACGCGACCGCCAACAGCAGACTGGAAGCCCTAGCGGCTGCTAACCAATCCCAAGCTGGAGGATCAAGCCTAGGTCGGCCGAGGAGACAGTTTCATCTAATCCCTCTTGAGTTTACGACACCACAAAGGACGTGGATGGGAATACCCCCGTAATGTCCTGCAGCTGCAACAGACGAACAGAACCCTGAGGTTTGTGATGCTAAAACCCGGATCGGAGTTGATCCTGAACCCGTTATTAACTTGGATAAGGATAATCCAATGCGAGGCCGTAACGTTAATGACCTTGAACAAGTTGATCCAGCGGCTGCAGCCCAGACCCGCAATGACTAACAGCGATTCGAGGATCTGATTGACCAGGAAGAGGGTAGTCTTAGGGCACAACAAACCCAGTTCGAGAACGAGCAAAGGGCAGCAGGATGTAGGACAATGCCTTATGTTCGTGGAGCACCTGAAGGGACCTGCACTTTGGGCCCTTCACTTCTATGGTTTTCTAGACTTGATCAGAATCCCATTGACAATTTCGGTCAGCTGACTGCGGTATTCCTGAAACATTACTTTATATTCATAAATCTGGAGTTTGTGATGCATGCTTATAAACAATGTCACAGGGGCACACTGTAACACTACAAAGTTTTTTTGGTAGATTTAAGCAGTGATGTCTAAAATAGAGCACGTCAGCGACAAGGCCGCATTGCTAGCCTTGAAAAGAGCACTTTGGTACCCTTCAGATTTTAAAAAGAAGATGACCGTGAATACTCCCTCTACAATAGAAGACGCTTTGCACCAGGCTGCCGGAATTATCAATCAGGAGGAAGAGACGATACTGTGTGCCGAGAGACTCAGAAAAACAAAGAAAATAACTCAACAACTACAAGCTCCACAGCATCAGAATACCAAGAAAGACAATCAAATGCCTGGTTTCGTTCATCACGAAGGAGGTTAAAGGGAACACACAATTTCTAGGTAGAGTCTACTTGACAAGGTCAAAGACAAGGAAGAGGCCAAGTACAAGATCATGACTGAGGCTGAGGCCCATGGAATACATGGACGAGGAAGGAGAGTAGTTACGACAAATCAGCTTATTGCGACCATCACCATGTCTTTAGGCATTCAAGCGCAAGTTACCGTGTTCTGGGTTTTAAACTTGCTCTGGCAGCAGGGGATCTTGGAGGAAACATTAACCTTAAAGATTTCAGTATAGATATCAACAAAGGATGCACCGATCCAGCCAGCGGGGAAGTTTTGAAACGCCTAAGACAGGGAAGCGAGACCCCGCCACCAGAACCAAGAAGGCGTATCAACATGATCATGGGCAGGTCGCATTACTACTCGAACACAGTATCTTCCATCAAACCTTTTCAGAGGCAAGCTGACGTTAGCATAAACCTCCAGATCACGTATACTTTCTCCAATGATGTCATTACCTTCGAGGAGAATGAAACAACTGGGATAGATGAGCCTCATGACGATCTTCTAGTGATCGAGTTAGCTCGGGTGCTGATTGGTACTGGGAGTACGGTGGACATAATCTTCAAGGAAACACTCAAGCGAATAAACATCAACTTGACGATGGGACTAATCACATTACCGGTCCGAACTGGAGGAGTGACAAAAACGTGGAGTTCTGTGTTGCTGATCATCCCGCCATCTATAATATGATCCTGAGAACCCCTTGGCTTAATTCAATGAGGGCAGTCGCATTGACCTTTCATCTTTGCTTAAAATTCCCTACACCGACCAGGGTGAAGACGATTTGGGAAAGCCAAAAAAGAGTCCAGGATGTGCTTTTTGACAGAGCACAAGCTTAGAAAGCCAGTCATTGACCAAGTGTCGAAGCGGAAGAAGATGAAGGTGGATAGAGAGCTGGTGAAAGGGCTCAGCAAGCTCTTATAGCAATTATAGATACGGAGGATCGCGCAAATGAAGACAGACCAACCTACGACCCTGTTATCTCAGTCTGCATAGATGATGAGCATCCAGAGCGATGCGTAGAGATCGGTTCCACGCTAGATGAGAACATTAAGAGAGAACTCATCTCGTTTCTTAAAGACAAAGTTGGTACTTTCGCATGGGCTACTGAAGATATGCCAGGGATCGATATCAACGTGACGAGCCACAAGTTGAATGTTGATCCAACCTTCAAACCAATCAAGCAAAAACGGAGAAAGCTCAGACCATAGAGGGCGAAGGTAGTCAATGACGAAGTAGAGAAACTTCTCCGTGTTTGCTAAATCACAGAGGTCAAGTATCTGGATTAGGTGGCCAATCCTGTCGTTGTTAAGAAAAATAATGGAAAATAGCGTGTTTGCGTGGACTCCACGGATTTGAACAAAGCATGCCCAAAAGACAGCTTTCCTTTACCTCATATCGACCGACTAGTTGAAGCTGGCAATGAGCTGCTATCATTCATGGATGCCTTTTCGGGGTAAAACCAAATTCTTATGAACCCAGAAGACCAAGATAAGACATCGTTCATCACGGAGGGATATATTGTTACAAAGTAATGCCATTTGGGCTGAAAAATACAGGAGCCACATAGCAGCGTCTAGTCAACAAGGTATTCGCTAACCAACTGGGAAAGACGATGGAGGTGTATATCGATGATATGCTGGTGAAGTCGTTGAGAAATAAGAACACATCATGCATTGACAGGAGTGTTTTGAGCGATTGAACTCATATAATATGAAGCTGAACCTAACAAAGTGTACGTTCGAAGTCATATCCGGAGAGTTCCTGGGCTATTTAGTTACTCATCGAGGCATTGAGGTGAATTCAAAGCAGGAGGTGCAGCGACTGGTCGGGAGAGTTGCAGCACTCAACTGTTTCATCTCACGTTCAACCGAAAAGTATTTGTCGTTCTATGATACTTTGAGAGGCAAGAAAGATTTCGATTGGAATAAAAAATGTGAACCGGCATTCCAGTAGTTAAAGGAGTATTTGGCAAACCCACCGATCCTCGCAAAGCCAGTGGCCAACAAACCCCTTTTTTGTACATCGCGGTTTCCTTAATGGTCGTAAGTGGAGTGCTTGTTCGAGAAGAAATGGGAGAGCAGAGGCCAATCCTTTACGTCAGCAAGAGCTTCGTCGCTGCTGAGATAAGATGCCCACTCATGGAGAAATTGGAATTGGTCATTGTCATGTGCGCCCGAAAATTGAGACCATACTTCCAGTCGCATACGATTGTAGTTCTCAGCACTTTCCCCCTGCGGTCTGTTCTACATAGCCTAAGCCAATCGGGAAGACTATCAAAGTGGGTTGTCAAACTTAGTGAGTATGACACTGATTATCGGGGCCGAACTTGTAAGAAATCTTAAGTCTTAGCGGATTTCGTAATAGAGATTCCAGAGGAAGGTCTTGAGGCAATAACACCAAAGTTAATTTGGAAACTCCACGTAGATGGATCGTCCTAAAAAAACTGTTTAGGAGTAGGAATAAGAATGGCATCACCAATAGGAGAACTCCTTGAACAATCGTTCCGCCAGGGTTTTCATGCATCTAATAACGAGGCAGAGTATGAAGCCCTTATTACTGGGATGAGGTTATCCTTAGGATTGAAGGTCAAAAACATATACGCATTTTGCGATTCTCAACTTGTCGTAAACCAGTTTAGCGGGGAGTATGGAGTCAAGGATGATCGTATGGGGTTATATTTGAAGATTGTCAAGGATTTGGCTGAACAGTTTGAAGAGTTCACCTTGACACGAATCTCGCATGGCGAAAACACTTCAGCGGATGCATTGGCAGTCCTTGCATCAAAATCTGATCCGGATCTAAAGCGAATCATACCTGTTGAATTTATCGAGCATCCCAGCATCATGGTATCTGAAACTGTAAACGTAGTAACTCGATCACAAGCGACTAGGAGTGAAAAAGAGGACATAGAGGAAGCTGTGCAAAGGAAGACTTCGTCAAGAAAGCCGACTTCGGGTCGAGCAAAGCCAAATGTCGGCATCGCCAGCGCATCCACTTTGGCATCAACTGCGACGTCAACAGGGTTTGATGTCAGAGCATCCACTTCGACACTGGCTCGACGTCAACAGGATCTGATGTCAGAGCATCCACTTCGGCACCAGCTGTGACATCGGCATAGGCAGGGTTCGATGTCTGCGCCTCCACCTCGGCGCCAGTTGCGACTTCGGGGCTAACTGGACCCGACATTATTACAAAAAGCGCTCCCACTTTGAAACCAGGAATGATTTTGTGGTTATCAGGACCAGATGCCATGTTATAACATACGCCGAAAAAGATGTGATGTGCGTGGATCCGACTAGCATTCCACATGGAAGTTATGACGCCTCTCCAATGGAGGAAGATAACCCACCTCAAGCTAATCCTTATCAACATTTTGATCCGTTCGCTGACGAATAGGAGATTTTGGAGGATCACGCTACTCTAACAGGCTTTGAATACGGGTGCGACTAACCATGGCTTGATGATATTCGTGGCTTTGTCTATGATGGTGAACGTCCTTTCGACAGATGGGTATCTCCGAAGTTCAAAGCTCAAGCTGTACGTTATATTCTGCTAGACGGAGAGGTTTTCAAGTGAACTGCGTAGAAGGTGAAATAGCTCGGAAGATCATGGAGGAAGTACATAGTGGGTTTTGCGGAAACCATTCTGGAGGACGAACATTGGCAATCAAGATCAAACGACACGGATATTATTGGCTGACAATGATAAAAGATTACGAAAAGCTCTCAGCTAAGTGTAAAAAATGTGAGCATCACGCTTCCAAAATTCACAAGCCAACGGAGATGCTCTCTTCAATCACTTCACCTTATCCATTTATGTGATGGTCTATGGATATTGTTGGTCCACTCCATCCTTCGTAACAAAAGCGATGCTTGTTGGTCTTAACCGATTATTTCTCCAAGTGGGTGGAGCCTACAATTCCATCAAGGATACCCTAGTTGAAAGTTTCGTATGGCAAAATATCATATGTCGGCATGGAGTGCCTTATGAGATTGTTACAGATAATGAATCTCAATTCATTTCCGTCCGATTTGAGGCTTTCTGTGACAAATAGAAGATCAGACTCAACAAATCAACTCCAAATTATCCTCAAGGAAATGGCTAAGCCGAGGCGATCAACAAAACGATCCTTGCTGGGTTGAAAAAGGGGTTTGACGCGTAGAAGGGATGATGGGCAGACGAGTTATAGGGTGCTATATGGTCATATCACACCATTTCACGACGAGCGACAGGGGAGACCCTGTTTACCCTTGTGTACGGAACCGAATGCGTCATTCCACCGGAAGTGTAGTTCTCGGAAGTGTAGACTCTATCGGTTTTAGACTTTGCTTGACGTTGTGCCTGGTAGAAGCTAGGGCTGGGCATATGGATATTCGGGTCGGGTACAGGTTCGGGTCCTATCGGGTACAGGTTCTGTCGGGTATTGAATTTTTATACCCATACAGGTACCTACAAATTTTCGGGTACAGGTTCGGGTCCGGTCACAAATAATTATATAAAAAAATTCTGGTATAGGTTCGGGTACAGATTCTTTTACGTTCAATTGTACTCAAAACTATTTTTTTCTCTAAAAACTACAAAAAATTACCTATAAAATGAAAATATTTGAATAAAAAACAATACAAAACATTTAAAATACCAAATCTAAAATTTAAACTAGTTAAAAATATGACAAAAAGTACCTAGTCCTGGGTATATGGGTATTCGGGTCGGGTATAGGTTCGGGTTCTATCGGGTACAGGTTCTGTCGGGTCTAAAAAATTTATACCCATACAGGTAGCTATAAATTTTTGTGTCGGGTACAGGTTCAGGTTTTTCGAGTCGGGTACAGGTTCGGGTATTCGGGTACAGGTTTTTTGGCCGAGCCCTAGTAGAAGCCTTCTGCATACGCCCAGGAACTGCACTTCCGGTGGAATGCGTCATTCCAACGGACACAAAACAAGATATGGATAAGGCCGTCTAGGCAACCAAACAAAAGAAAACTAAAGCAGGAGACAAACATTGAAGTAAGGAACCGTTCAAGAAGGACCGACTAGAGAGCAAGGTCTCCGTTGCCTCCATCATCACCCTCGACTTCGGTGCCATCTCCATCAGCGTTGGTCTCGGTGTCATCTTCACCATCATTGCCAAAGCCTTCGGTGCCATCGAGTTCGCCTTCGAACTCGCCGGTATCCAGAACATACCCTGGGTCAAGTAGGTACAGACCAGATGTAACACCTCCGATCATGCGGTGAAATCTCAGGGTAATGGGAATGCTACCGCATCACTCAAGAACGGACGGACCAGGCCACATGAACCCATTAAGTATTTCGTTCCATCTATTTAAGAGCGTCTCGCCCATCTGGAATGACCTAAGGCTTGCCAACCCATATCAAACCAGACGGTTTGTTTGGCCCGGACGGGATCTAAGCATCATTATCACTTGATAAAATTTTGTAAACACTTGTTTTGTACTTAGTATATTTTTAGAGAAAAACCGTTGTAAATTCTTATAGGTATACTTTTCGGATCTGAGGTTCAAATACTACATAATAAAATCTATCATTTTATAAGACCACCGAAATTTCCTATGTCTGATTATCCTATCGTCCAACAGAGCCCACTAGGGTTTCCTACCTAAGGTTACCTACAACAAATAAAGTGGGAATGAGTCATCTAAATTACATAGTGAGTTAGGATCTCTTATACGGTTAAATAAATAAACCCGCCCAAATTTCCCCAATGAATCAAGCAGCAAGCAAACATTCAATTAATTAATATTAGGCAATCACTTAGACTCTACAATGCAACAACCTACATGAATGCAATTCCGAATTCAATCTCATCACAAAGGCTTTGCAATCCCATTGTCCGTTGCCGGGCAACCTATGGAAAGCAGCCACAAAGGCCCACGAATCCAAATTCTATCATCGAAACCCTTGCATCATCGTGCATGCACGGCCAAGGGCGCTACCCCAGTACCATCTGCGCTTACATAGTTAGCTCATAGCATCTTCCATGTCGTTAACCATGTCTTTCCGGGATCATCGGAGTGCCACACAACAACTCATTCATACGTATGCTTTACGACTACATGCTAACAATCATCGTGTAATGCATTATTCGTGCACTCTCACAACATCCTATACATGACCAACGAGTGTATGTAGACATATATGCGATCACACAATATCAATTGTTTATCAATAACGAGCAACGCAATGACTTTGAGTAAACCGACAAGCAACGCAACAACTACAACCTGCCTAGATCGTTACAAGCAAGGCAGAACGATTATCATCATAACAAGACTAAATCATTATCAAGCACATAACGGTAATCAATCACACAACAAAAAAATAGGTTCAAGCATATGACAACATGCAACTTAGGCAATAGTTTTATCACGTAAGGTAAACCGGTAATCAACTAAACATCAATCCTAACAAAAAATAATGCATGCATCAACGCAGATTACGGACGGATCTAACATGCAATACAACGAAAAGCGATCAACGTATGCATGCATCGGAACATGGATTACAAGACGGTCCTAGTATGCAAAATAAAATGGATATGAGTTTCTAGGCAACCTAAGTCGTAGGCCTTGCATACCAATGGAAGAAATAGAATAACACATGCATGCGATGGCTTATGGGTGTCATGATAGGTTGAATGCGAGTATTAGGCGTAACCAAAGCAATGGATCTAGCATGCAATCAATTGGAAGTATAACATCATTTCAACACAATGGAATGAATGCCTGTAACCCAATACGTTTATATGAAAGATCTAAGAAATCAAAACAGATAATATACGAGTATTCGACTCATCAACACTCAGATCCATACTCACTTTGATTCGTCGCAGAGGATTGAGCTTAACGGAGCCATGTAGGATGAGATTCTACTTAGATCAACGAAGAAAGATGAATAAAGGCAAGAACGATCAAAACCAAGAGATCTTACCAAAAAACGCTAGCCAAATCGAATCTAAGAGATAAGAATGCGTAGCCTTGTTTTAGAGAGTATTGGGCAGAGTTTTGAGAGGAAAAACGAGAATGGGTGAGAAATGGGGGTTAAGGGCTCTATTTATAGAGAAATCTCTTATTTTTCTCGGCCAAAACGCACACAACGCATGACTGAGACGTGGCGAGTCAGTTTTGCAGCCCAGTTTGATCTGCGTGCTGCCCATCGCATGAAAAACACGTGGCAGTCTTGGCTGCTGCTCAGTTCCGACCACACGCGAACTGGTCTCGGTTCAGGCGCTTCCCAACGCATGATGAACATGTGGCAATTTCGTCCTGATGACCCAGCCACTGCCCGCCATCCCATCCACGCGCCCACCCGAGTTTTCCAAAACTTATCGCGACACTACGACCTTACCGCGACACGGTAACTTTACCTACGGCACGACTCGATCCATGACATGAGTGCCCTTACCGCGATACGAGTATCTCAGTTCGCGACATGAGTCCCTTACCGCAACACGGATATCTTTACCTGTGACACGAGTGCCCTTACCGCGACACGAGTATCTCGGTCTACGACACAGGTGCCCTTGCCGCGGTACAATCGACTCAGTCTACAAAATGAGTACCTCGATCCATGATACGGAAACCTTACCCGCGGCTCGTACCGAACTGTGTCGTCTCGACCCGCGACATGACCGACCTATCCATGGTACGTTCAGCTCCGACCCTTAGTCAATTTTCTTTGATCCAAACTCCAATTCTTCCACCCTAATCGATCCTTCTTCGATTGAAGTTCGTTTCTTGACCTCGTGCATTTTCTCCGAGTGCTCTGGCCTTGGTCCCCGATACTTGGTTCCATTCAAGTATTAGCACAACTTGGCCGTTGCGCCTAGAGCCTTAGCTCACTCAACTCCTTGTGGTCTTATCGACTTTGGTTTGGATCCTTCGGCCTAGATCACTCCCTTAATTTCCTAAGGAATTTCCCAATTTTTGACTTAGAGTCATCGATCCTTACTGTACGACTGAGACCACGGTTAGACAAGTCATTCTGTTGGCTTACCGCTTTCTTCTCTTTGGATTTTCCTTGAAACCGCAACTTTAAAAATCGTTGGTCGTTGACCATTGACCATCACTAGGGTTATTGCACCAAAAGAACCCCAGTTTGACCTAGAGGGCAAGTGAACTTCGATGTCCGACGCCTGAGCCTCGAATGGATTGACATCAAAAATGGAAGCATCGTCATAAATATAAAGAGAAACGACCCATTTTGAATCTCAACATACAACGCGTTATACTCCTTGTCCCCACCAACGAATTCTTCCCTCCATCCGGAAATCTTAGCAGCTTCGGCCTCCAAGGTAGGAGATTCGTCACTTTGAAGCTTCTAGATTAGCTCAATATTCGCGTCAACTTGGGCGAGGTCATTCATTTTATCCACGGACTTCCCAAGAGCCTTGGTCTTCTCTTTGGTCTTTTCAACCTTGGACTTGAACTTGTTCATCAGAGAACGCACAATCCTTTTCGTAGCAGTCTTGACTTTGGATTCAGAAGAATCTTTCTCCAACACGAGTTGTTCCTTGAGCGATTCAATTTCAGTATCTTTCTGGGAGCCAGAATAAGAAGCTCTCTTAACGACGTCACATTGGACTCCAAAGCCTTTCTTTGTTTCACTTCAACTGCCCACTTAACTCGAGTTTCTTCAGCTCCTTGCTCGACACGCTCAGCCTCCCTCCTAGCGCGACGATCATACTTACGTGCCAACTTGTTAGTAGAATCAATGAATTAGGGGAAATAAGCAAGTATACAAGTTAGGAACACTAACAAGGACCTAAGCGACTAATGAGGAAGATAAAGGCAATACTACCTTGGTTCCATCAAGTTATATCCTGCTCTTGACCAAGGTTTCCGTTGGAGGTGCCAAGTGCGTTCCTTGTTTTGCAATATCAGGTGTTGTCATACCACTCTACAAGGCTTTTCCTGTATCACCCCTTTTCCTTTCTTGGCAGCAGACAAGGCGTATTTCTGAGGCTTCACGTTTCTCTTTACTTTGACCCCGTCGGTAATCTCCGGAGCTCCCGTAACTTCGGCAGAATGAGCTCTACGTTCTGGTGATTCCAGATACGATGGGCACATGGGGAAGATTCCCTAAAGAGGATTTGGAACGATGCACAAGACGAGGGGCAGCTACGACATCGATCTCCATGTTTTGAACAATGCCTTCGGACTGACTGGTCGTACGACGTTCCGTAGCCTCCATCCTTTCACGAACTTATGGCCTGTTCTCCATGGCTTATTGCGACATAGTGCTTGACGAAGCGAAACCAACAAAGTAGCGGGCTCGAGCGTCCTCAATTCGTTGAAGAGAAAAATCTTCTTGCCAATTGCAACGCTCGGATGCAAGTAACTCGGCTAGCATAAGAAAGTCTAGCGAAATCTTTGGAAATGGATTGATAACTGCAAAAGCGACAAACAGAGATATTAAAAAATAATTATTTTTGAGTTAAAAAAAAAGATAATTATTTTTTGAGTTAAGAGAAAGATAATTACTGATGATAATTACTTTGACAAACCATTGTCAAATCACTGTTGTCAAATCGCCGAATCCTTGCCCCAATAAAAAAAAGCATTGAATGTAATCTCTCAGTGTGGGACCCTCACCTAACAAGAAGAAGTTAATAACTCAAAAAAAAACGTTAGCATACATTCAACAAAACGACAAAAACAAAGACACGACTCCAGCTTAAGTACCCTTTCTTCTCCACTTCTTAACTATCTTTCCGGTCCACCGGGGACCAACCGATGCTTCAATTATCGGGACATTGAAGAAGTTGTCGAACCAGTAGCTGTCTTTACTTGGAAAACCACCAATGATTGAACGATTCACCTAAGCCGAAATACAATATATGAGTTTTTTCTTGGGACGCGACACCCGGACATCCAACCAGTTCAGAAGATGTTAAACGTTAACCTATTCGTCATATCCGATGCTTCTCACGAAAATGCCCATCAAATGATGAAGGCCGAGGGGACTTATCTGCGCCAAGGCAAGCTGATACATCCACAAAAACTCGAGAATGAACTCCGGAATTGGAAAGAAGAATAGCACAAGTTGAAGCAGCTCTCGTACATGGTAAAGCAACCCGTAGGAGGACCTCATGTTCAATCCGAGGGCAAAGAGAGTATCATCTCAATCTCCTCTGAAATGTTGAACTTACGCCTCAACTTCCACAAAGATTCTTCACAGTATAATGTGGAGTATGATGGATCAGGAATATCGCATCTAACTCTTATCCTAGGAGCCTTACGCTTTGGAGGCTTCACTTTGGCAAGCATCTCGTTCTTCGTCTCTTGTCCCACCATATCCGCCACGTAAACTGCATATTCATCTTCGAGTTTCGCTCTTAAAGTATTTGGTAGGTCTTTGTAGGCTGCATAAACATTGGGATCGTCCATGAACGCTGTTCGACTTTGGTGCCAACACCGAATGACCCCTACTGCATCCCTCAAAACCCTCACCGCACCAACTGCCCTACCGCAGACCATTCCTATCGTGCGGTCACCGCCGATGGCCCGATCCAGCACGCAGCCCTTACAAGACAGCCTCAACCATGTGGTCATCGTTCCAATAGCCGAATTGGAACTCCATCAACCTTACCACTCGAGCCGCACAAGATTTGATGAGGACACACGTGCACTTCAAGGAGCCTACCGAGCCAACCAAAAGGATTTAAGCAACAAGTCAATATTTCCCAGAAACGTGACTCATCATAGGATTATTACCAACTGGATTTGGGTCTATAAGGGCTTGGAATAAGCTGCGATTAAATTTACAAACATGATGATTCCAGACCACCTTGCTAGTGAAGCTTATGCAGACCTACGTCCATTGTCCGATGTCTTCCGGGTCAATCACGAAGAATAAGAGCATGAGGCAAATTTTACAACATTCTCAGCTCACCTAGAGCCTGCTTCGAAGTTGAATAAGCTCAATCGGAGTTCAGACGAAGGAGTTATGGATATTCCAAATCAGGCGCAACCGAACATAACCGGATTTGACATATGCGCATTGATTAGACTATTCCGACCAATCCAGGAGGATTCAAGCAACAAATCCACTTGTTTTAGAATCTTAGGCCAACATAGAAGCTCCGAGAATTGGATTAATCCTAAGACCACATTTGGTTGGGAGATATCAATTTTCTAAATCGGAAGATCCCCGACTTGCCTTATTTGGGACCTTGGAGCATTAAACCCCAACGGTCACATTGTTATCAACTTGTACACATTCTAGAGTCTCTCTATATTATCCAGAATGTTCCAATGGCTCACTACTTCTTTCCCAAGCTGTCAAGATACAAGGAGCCTTCCACTTGCCTTATTTGGACGATTTGGTCATCAATTCTCCAATGGCTAGTATCTTATTTAATTTTCACGATTTGCTTCTTTTTTTAGACTTTAGATATGTTCTTTGTCGAGCCTATATAAGCTCAGTACATTTCTCATTATAAAGCAACCCTTGATATTGAATTAGTAAATAAAACGTTAAGTTTTTCTTTCACAAAAGTGTGTCTTTTGTGTTCTTGTCATTTCAAGCCTTGGTGAGATTCCATTGTCTTGTATGACTACGTTCCTAGGTTGTTTGTGAAGTTCAACAATATGGTTTGTGTGTTGTTGTGAGATTCAACAACAAAACCCTTCACTCACTCGATCATCTCTCGGTCCGGATTGAAAGTGTCGTATGGCCAGCAATTGGATCTCATCGTCCCCAATGCTTCCATACTTCATCTCTATCAATTAAAGTCAGGATCCATACGGTCAGACCTAATCCATCATCAACCATCTGTTAGCCTCAGCCCCCGCGGTTGTTTTCACCTCAGATCACGCGGTCACTGTACTGTGGCTATTCTGCCTCAGTTTCCGCGGCCACCGATCTGCGGCTGCCTCACTTCCGCTACCGAAGTTGCATCAACCCCGGTGGGTGACTTCAACTTCATGCGTACCATGACCTCGGCATCACGCATACCACGATCTCGGTTCCATGTCCCGCGACTTTGGCCTCACGCACCACGGCCTCGACTTCAGTGCTAGCACGACATCGACTTTGGCACTAGCATGACGTCGACTTTGGTGCCAGTTCCGGATACGATCCGATCGAGAAATGACTGAAAGACGAACTTGACACGTAGACTGATCCACCTCGGCACCACAAAGGACCGCACGACTTCGGTGCCAACACATGACGACTTCATAATGGCCGCGCGGCAACTTCGACTTTGGATATTACTTCGGTACCACTCCCGATGTGGGTCGACCTCGGCGGCTTTCGAGTCCGACCTAGGTAATTAGTAATTGCGGCCCCGGAATGATTCAAAATGGTTCGTAAATGCAACTGTAACTTAGACGACTAGTACGTTTTTGAATTTGGCACAAGGCAAAACCAAGACTTAACTACAGCACTGACACAACCCGATTTGAGAGCAAACAAAAAAAATACTAGAAAGAGAAGTTAGAGAGAAAAATAGAAGTTACCTTATAGAGAGAGAATGGAGAAGTGAAGGAGAGTGGAGTATATATAGCAAAAGATGATATCATCATTTCTTGGGAAACGTCCGGGAGCAGTACGGTTATCAAGAAAGTCAGTAACATTAATTCCATAAAACACTGGATTAATTCAACTCGCGGAAGAAAGGATGTTTCGCAGGATCCAGACTTCACTCCTCAGTATATCAACATGCTTTAGCAACTACTTTATGACTGATAATCTCCTGCTTAACACATACCGCTTCACCACTATTTTTATAGTACCGAGTGGAGAGCAAACTGTTGGGGTCGAATCTCCTCTCCTAGAGAACAACAATCAAAAGTGGCTAAGTATCAAAATGACTAGGCAAGACGCAGCGATCGTATCTATGATACAGACCAGTGCCAAAGTCAAGTGCCGAGTGGCGCCGATGTCGAGATCTACTGGCACCGGAGTCGTTCATCGATGGTGCCGATGTCGTTTGCTCTGGGAGTCGATGTCGACGAGCGTTGGTTCCGATGTCAAATATAATTGGTACTGATGTCATTTGCAGTGAGAGCCAATGTCGACGAGCGTTGGTTCCAATGTTGAATAACATTGGTTCCAATGTCGAAATGCGATGGGGCCGATGTCGCGAACAATGGTGCCGATGTCGGCGAAAAGATGGCACCGACGTCGACGAACAGGAGTGCCAATGTCGATGGGCGATGGTACCGATGTCGACGAGCATCACACATCAAGATTCAACCGTACTGTGACCAACCGACTTCGGCACCATGTTCCTCGCACTGATCGGGTCGCGTGTACCGATATTGGGAAGAGGTGGTGCTGATGTGGGGAGGAATTGGTGCCGATGTCAGGAGGAATTGGTGCCGATGTAGCCCCAGTCATCATGCACCGAAGTGGAGACATTGTTTGCCGAAGTGGAGGCGTCACGATGCGGAGGCCAAGATACGATACGGATGGGTGCATATCAAAGTTAGACGATGTCGTATCGACATCGGTTACGTAAAACAAGACTGGGTTGCGTTGACAAGAAGCGAGGCCCATATAAACACAACCGACTTAAGCGCTTTTAAGAGGAATGGAAATTGGAAAAAGAAGAGGAAGATTTCTATTATCACTTAGGACTAGGCTAGCCGACATAGAATACTATATATACTCATGTACATCCCTTAAGAGAGGGATCCGAAAATCAATTCACAAAGACTTGTACGCTAAAGCTTTCTTAACAGCAATAAAGCAATTTTTTTTACGTTTGCGTTGGTTTAAACCCTAGAAATTTAGTTTCCAACGAAAGTCTCTACAAATTTTGATTGTGCTAGTTTTGACTCCCACAATAAAATGTCGTTTTTATCATTGTTATGCTTTGAGTAAAATTAGTAGTCGTATATAAATACACAAAATGTTCAACAAAAAATTATATAGAGTTAAAAGCACAAATATATATAACAGACGATTTTTTCCGAAAGACGCAATAATATATGCATTCTCTAGAGAGATCCAAAAAAAATTACACTAATCAAAAATTTTAGGAACTTCATCAATATTAAAAAAGATCAATATTTTAAAATAATTTAAAAATAATAGATTGACGTTTTTATCTATCTTATGATTTAAGTGAATTATAAAACCGATAGCCATAATTAACAAAATGATCACCGGTTGAAAACTAATACATATATATATAGGCCAAACGGTTTTTTTGAAAAGATGCAACTCTTAACGATAACCATAAAACAGTTACTTAGAAAAATAACTATTTAACGGGTTTTTTACGAAAAGTCACAACCCAAAAATATTCATTTTCGAAAAGACACGACTTTTGATAAAACAGTGATAATGAAAAGACAAAATTTTTTACAAAACGGTTACAACGAAAAGGCGCAACTCTTCACAAAACGGTTTTAACGAAAAGATGCAATTCTTGCAAATAACCACGAAAAGTCACAATCCAAAAATATTTATTTTCTAAAAGACGCAATTTTTAAAGAAAACCAAAAAACAGTTATTTTCGAAAAGACGCAATTTTTGACGAAACAGTTATAATGAAAAGACATGATTCTTGATAAAACGGTTACAACAAAAAGATCTACCTCTTGAAAAAGCGGTTTTAACAAAAAGATTCAATTTTTGCAAATAACTATAAAGCGGTTTTTTAGAGAGGATGCAACTCTTCAAAATAACTATAATATGGGTTTTTTGAAAAAAAATCGACTCTAGCATAAACCTATAAATACAAGATGGGTTTTTTCCGAAAAGTCACTACCCAAAAGTATTTTTTTTATTTGCTATTATATATAGATTAATAGTAAAAAAAATTAATATTTTATGAATTATTTGAAGAGCAAAAAAGGATGTGTATTTTTTTGGTAATTATTATTTAGTTGGTGTATTTTTAAAGAAATTTAATTTAATTTTTTAATTACGTGTTTTCATAACATCATTTCTTATTTCTGTTTATCGGACTAAAGGCTGGACATAAATACTCGTTACTCGGCTTGTACTCGCTACTCGCCTCGTACTCGGCTTGGAAAAGTAAGTACTTGTGCTTGTCAAGTCAAGTAAAAAGTCAACATATTACATTACTTGCAAGTCAGGGCCAAGTATCAAGTCAATAATATCTTTTTACTACTTGGCTTGTTCGGCTTGATACTCGTGTATATGATACTCGTTAAAAATACTCGTAAAAAAATATTTCATACTCATTTATATTATTTGATATTCATTGGTTAAGGTCTTTAACATTTTGATGGTATAACCAAACCACGTCATTTCAAGTTTATATGTGTATGTGTTACGATCATTCTTACATTTGTTATGTTGGCTTAATGGTTTTATGGACAAAAAAAAAATTAAGAAGAAGACTACTATGATGTTGGAGCATTGAACCAAAAAGTTGTTTTTTTAAATATTTATATTTTGGAACTTTAATGTTTTGTGATTTTACGATGTTTGAACTATAAATATTTTGTAATTTGTATGGAGCTTATTTTTATATTTAAATATTTTTATGTAGCAAGTATATAATTTTGGCAAGTAATAAGTCAAGTCAAATTACTTGCAAGTAATAGGATTTTGGACGAGTACTTGATATAGCAAATACTTGCAAATAATGAGTCAAATATAAGCCAAATTTTCTATTACTTGAACAAGCTAAATCGAATTACAATTACTTGAAAATTAGTAAGTACTTGGTGCGTGCTCCGTGCCCTGTGCCCCGTGCCCAGTCCTAGGATTAACGCTGGTTAATTCGAAGGTGTGAAGACAATTCAGTTTTTTTCACTTCATGTAATAATCTAATTTTGTTCATATATATTTTTGAAATCTGTAAATTCATGTATTGTTTTGGTAGAACCGTAGCACTTATTTAGTTGTGTATTTTTAAGAGTTTTTTCTAATTAATTATCAAAAAGAAAACAAACAAAAAACAACCCAGCTGGGCGCGTGATGTTCACGGAAACGGACCCATTTGACAAAAAAACCACAAAACGCGTAATGTCGTCTCGTTTCGTGTAGATCAGACATGCACCACCGACGTAAACGGAACGGAGATCTAGCGGCGCCTACGTTGTTATCATAATTTTGAGTAGAGTGACAAACGGCACTTTAACGGCATCTCATTATTCCTCGTTATTAACAAACTAATCAAAATCTTCCACTGTCACTGTAATGCGCATCTTTATAATCATGAATTATCTTTATAATCATGAATCAATTATCATTTTAAATCCAGTCGTTTCCTTTTATGCTTATACAAATTACAAAATTACAAAGTACTGACAATTCTTTCTTTAAGTTTCAAAAAAAAAAACAATTCTTTTTTTTTTCTTTTTGGCATCCACTACCAATTCTTTTTTCAAAAATGTAAACTCAACTACATGTAATGCTATGATGTGCGAGGGTAACAGTAACGGTAACTGTTGAGTAAAATACCCGTTAAATGTGGTTTGATCCGTTATTGTTATTTGTTTTGATTCGATTTGAAATATTCATGTAATTGTAACTCTATATATAAGCACAAGTACTAAAAATCAATTTCCATTTAAAAAAGCAAATTACAAATATCAAAATTTTAAGAGACAGATTTTCTCTCGTGAATGTTTCCCATAAACAACGATGCAAAGTATCCTCTAGATGCAGACAATTTAATTTAAATGATAGGTTATTACTTCATGGTGACATCAAAGAAACGATTTCTGACCCATATAGTGTTTCGGCGATATTTTAACCATTTCCGTCACGTTTTTTTCTTTTGTTTTTTTAAAAAACGGCTTACTTTGTCACGATTTTTCAAATTATAAATTTCATTACTTTTCATAATATCGTATATATAGTTTCTAGTGCACGAATTAATAACGACTTTCAAATGTCATAATCCATTCACTTAGGTTTAATGGCTTGTTTTGGTTTCTCTTCCAATCCGCCATGAGTCTTGCCCGCAAGTATCTTGACTTTATATGGATTTCTAAAAATTAGTCATAGTTTGTTCGTTTAACTGAACCATATATATAGGCATGCATATGTAATTATAGGCATATTCTAGTTAGTTAAAGTGTGTGCATGTATATAAATATCTTCCTAATTATATTGGAATATCAGAATCAAGAGGTGCCACAAGTCACAAAACCGTCGGTCCATATTTGTTTATGGATTAAAGGATAATTGACGATGATGGGCACATGCTGAAATTCCTCGTGGAAGCTAAGATTTAATCATTTCGGAGTGAGATCAAAGCATATGGGACATGGATTGAGACCAAAGTATACTCTCGTAGGTCTACGAACCTCAAAATAAAAGTAAAATAGATGTAATGCGGATGAACAATATCTGCTATTTGCCTTTTTAGAATGATAGGAAAAATCAACTTTTTTAACAATATTATATGATAGATATATGTATAATGCATGGGATAAAATAAAAAGATTATCGAAGAAAGAGACGTAAATCTGGATCAAAATCACATGCCATGGAGCCCAGCAAACCCATCACCGTGTTTCTTCTTCTCCTTGTCGTTTTCGCACATGTTTCTATGGCCCGATTCCTATTAGCTTATTATAAATTACAATTTCAACATCAAACCTAACTAATTCATCATCTCATCGACTCTAAATTAGTCGGTGTGGTATTGTGAATTTAGTTTGGTTTATTTTGTTATCCGTTTTATTGTAAGGTTAAGCATGATGAGCTTGTAATACTCCTGTTTGATTCAAATATTTTCCAGAGTTAATAACTTATATATATATATTTTTTTTTTTTGAGTTTTTTTTTTTAAATAGACATTTTTCAAAGAAAAACACTTATTGTGCTGTTTATTTTTTTTTAAATCCGAAACTACTCCGCGTGAATAGGAAAACGGTGGATGCGTTGCGTGGACTGCAACACCCCTATTCCGGACTCCAAATCTCTTTTGAATTTAACTCGACCCGTTTAGCTCATTCTAAACCCAAACCATTTTTTTTACATTAAACACCATTTTATTAAGTTTGTAGCAAAGATTCTTCTAAAGAGAACCAATAGGATCACGGCGAACTTACATAATAAAATCTCGATCTTTTGCCTTCTTGGCGAGATAATACATTCGGATATCAGTATAATAAGATTAGTTTTATACAAAAAAAGAGGAAAGAAGTTTCTAAGCACACTAGAATCTTCAAGTTCGGACGCAAAAGCTGGTCACTTTGTTGGATTGATAATCGATGCGATCAACTCTGTATAATCAGTAGCTAAGAAAATGCTCGTCAAGGGGACTGACATCAAACAATCCATGGTCCAAAGCAGCAAGGTAATTACCACATATCAATGCCAAAACTTATAATCATCGATATATATATATTTAAAAACATAAAGTAAAATAAAAACGCCTATATAAAATCAAAACTAAAACTCAGATATAAAACCAAAAAATAAAATAAAATTTACAAGATCGCTCTTAACAACTTTTTTTTCAAGAGACTTATGTACACTAAATACACAATAACATCAAACATGTTAAACAGGAAGGAAAAAAAAAAAGTTTAAGAGATTATGTGGCAGATAGTGGCTCTAAAATATCTCAGTTAAAAAATCGGATATGTAAGATAAGTACACAACCCAAGATCCGTTTATTCCTTTGGCGAGCAGTTGCTGGAGCATTGGCAGTGTATGATAGATCGAGGACCAAAGGATTAGGAGTTGATACGAACTGCAAGCTCTATCAACAACAGACCGAAACAGTTAATCATGTCCTCTTTAGTTGTAGTGTTGTTCAACAGTTGTGGACTCTAGCTGGTGTACTAAACAATGGCTCTGTTTTCGGGGACTCATTGGAAGAGAATATGAACTATGTTATGTATTTGATGGATGGATCTACTCTTAATGCAGAAAGTAAGGCGTTAATTCCGTGGTCTCTTTGGAAGAACTGTAATTCGATCTTATATGCTCACAAACAAGATGCTCAAAGTAGAGTGATTCAACGAGCAAAGGAAGAAGCAACTCTATGGGAAGAGGTGAATACGGACACGGTTTTCACAAGTGATCCCTCTAGTACAACTAGACTGGATGACAGATCAAGCCGATGGTTTCCTCCAGTACATGGTACAATCAACGCAATATCAATTCCAATTGGAGAAATGCTTACTTGCATAATGGAGTTGCTTGGATCGCAAGAGATCACACATGTACAATGCTCTTTCATGCTCGGGACGCCTTCTTGTGCTCATATAATCGGATAATAGCGGAGCTATGGTGTGTAATCTGGACATTACAGAGTTTGAGAGATTTACGGTTAACTGATGTGACGATAGCCCTGGATAGTCAAGCAGGTTTTGAAGCCGTAAATAAACCATCAGATTGGCCGCAATGTCGAGTACTACTTAGGCGTATTAGTGAATTGCGTACCTGTTTTGCTTCTTGTTCCTTTGAAGCCGAGACGATTAGGCAAACTCTGTGGCTCGTGAGATTGCGAGGAGTGTTACTCGTGAGGGTAGGTTTCAGTCGTACCTTGCTCTCGGAGACCCTGCATGGCTACACGAAAGAATTCGATGTGATGCTTATTTTTCTTAACATCTTTTTGCCCTTGTCATTGGGTATTTGATGTTTTTGCTTTGTTTTGGTCCATTAACACTATGTCCCTTTTATCTAATATCATTCAGACGTTTTAGGAAAAAAAAATATCTCAATTAAGTTGGTGTGCTATACTGGTATATAGAGATTGTAAAGTATAATGATTTTTTTTTTTTTGGTCACAAAAGTATAATGATTTAAATTACGTAATATATATAGAGTCGGTATAGTTGTTACTTGTTAGAGATGTTTTCTCCATTAAATATAAATCTAATTAGTATTAGGTCCCCTACCCAAATTATGAGTTATTACCTTTTTTTTTCTTTTTGATCGAAATTATGAGTTATTACCAAAATATGGAAGTTCACTTTGGTTCGGGTAAAAAAAAAGAAAAAAAAAAGGCTAATCCCATGCATTACCTTACATTACATGTATAGTTTCTAGATCAACTGAGTTTCAAAACATTACTAATCTGAGAAATATGTTTCTAATTTAATTTATTTTCTTTGCCCCTTTCACAAACTTCAAATGCTATTATAATACTATATACGGTAAATTGCGCAAATATTAAATGAGATGATGTGACGTTGATGCTTTTTGCCGAGGGTCTTCCATGTGGATCCATTGCAAAGCTTTTAATTTTTGTCCCTTATTTATTTCATAACAAATAAAAACTTATGTTTCTCATAAGCACTAAAAAACCAATCAACATTACAAAAAAGCATAAAAATATTCCTAGGAAAAACATGAAGACCCCAAATGTCGTGTGAAGAATATGAACCAAACTGACAATAATATAACTCACTAGTTAAATTTGTATATATAACTGTTAAGTTTGATGTTTTTATGTTGTGAACATTCGCTAAATTGTTATAATGCTGAATTTCTTTTCATACATGTGTGTGTCTAAATCATTCTTATGTGTTCATTGCACAGATTATACTGAAACTCTATGAAGCAATTGGATAGATATAGTTATTATTTGAATTGAATTTTAGATGATAATGTTGAGGATGATGTCTTAGGTCTGACATGACCGCTTAAGATCAATCTATTCGAATTGAAATATTAGATGCTTATTATATTAAGAATGTCTTAGGTCTGACATAAACGCTTAAAACTAGTATGTTCGAAATGTCAAATACTGAAACATTGCCAAATAAAAACTGACTCGAAAAATTTTTGTTAGATTTCGTAGCAGAGATTAACAAACGTTCACTTTACAAATAAATTTATATACAGCATTCACAACAACCATTCAATCTCTAAATCAAATATCTTTAGACCATCTATAAAAATATAATAACTTTTTTTTTCCACAATACAGAAAATAAACATTTGTTTAAATGTTAGTTAATGCAATTAAACTACTACCGATTAGTCTCTTAAATTATTCGGAAAGCTCCAACTAATTCACTAATACCAATATATATATACAAGAATTAATTGAGAGTAGGCGACAAAACCAGACCAACGCACTCACACTGAGATTTTGCTTCTTCTCTGTCTTTCTCTGATCTTTCATTTTCATTTTTTTTTTTTGAAAGGATCAATTCCCCTCTCACACATTTGTTCAAACAATAAAAAAAAAATGAGAAGCATCTTAATTCTCTTAAAGATCTTATCTTTCTTTGTAACGACAATGCTGATTGGATCCAGAGTGATCCAGTGTAGTGTAACCTACGATAAGAGAGCAATCATCGTCAATGGCCACCGTAGAATTCTCCTCTCTGGCTCTATTCACTACCCTAGAAGCACCCCTGAAGTAATAAAAACCAAATCTTTGATCAAATCTGATAAAAAAAATGTTTTTTTTTTTTCTTCATCTTTGGTTTGATCTCTGGTTTTGGGTTTGTAGATGTGGGAAGATCTTATAAAGAAGGCTAAAGATGGAGGTTTGGATGTTATCGACACTTATGTTTTTTGGAATGGACATGAACCTTCTCCTGGCACTGTATGATTTTCTTCTTTATTGTTAAATTGAATCCATTTGAAGTTGATTTTAGATTTGATTTCGAGTGTATGTATACTGAAATTGCAGTATGATTTCGAAGGGAGATATGATTTGGTACGATTCATTAAGACAGTGCAAGAAGTGGGTCTTTATGTTCATCTCAGAATCGGTCCTTACGTTTGTGCAGAGTGGAATTTTGGGTAATCTTCTTCTTTAAATTTGAACAGAATTTTTTTTTAAAAAAAAGGTCCAATTTTTATTTATTACTCACTTTCAAAATTTTAAATTTTGAACATTTTTTTTCTTGAAAATCGTGTTAATTTTGTTTGGTTTGGTTTGAATTTGTAGAGGATTTCCGGTTTGGTTGAAGTATGTACCTGGTATTAGTTTCAGAACAGATAATGGACCCTTCAAGGTAATGAAATGACATTTTGGTTCTAATAAGATTCTTGTACTTTTTTTGTTTTTATGTTTGTTCTGTTCAATTTTGGACACTGTTATGGTAACACATGTGTGTATGTTGTTAAGGCTGCGATGCAGGGTTTCACTCAGAAGATTGTTCAGATGATGAAAGACGATAAACTATTCGCGTCACAAGGTGGACCCATCATTTTATCTCAGGTATACAAATTCACAAAAGTTGTTAAAATGTATGTGGTAGATAGATTTGGTTTAAAAGGATTGATCTTGAAAATGTAGATTGAGAATGAGTTTGGCCCTGAGTTAAAAGCGCTTGGACCGGCTGGTCACTCATACGTCAATTGGGCTGCGAAAATGGCAGTTGGTTTAGACACTGGAGTCCCATGGGTGATGTGCAAGGAAGATGATGCACCTGACCCAATTGTGAGACCAATGGTTCTAATCTTTTTTTTTTTTTTTGTGATTTAATGATAAGACTATGTTCTGAATCTTTTGTGATTCTTGTTTTGTAGATAAACGCTTGCAACGGATTCTACTGCGATTATTTTACTCCCAACAAACCGTATAAGCCAACTATGTGGACAGAAGCATGGAGTGGCTGGTATAAACAAATTACTTTTGCAAAAATATTATCTTGTGAGAGACTGACAAATGTGTATTGATTGTGTTGCTTGTTCGCAATGGTGGCGAAAAGGTTCACAGAGTTTGGTGGAACCATTCCAAAACGACCTGTAGAGGATCTAGCATTTGGAGTGGCCCGTTTCATACAAAAGGGCGGATCGTATATAAATTACTACATGGTAAATCTCATTCACCAACATTACGAAAATCTGTTTCGGTTTCAGTCTCAGTTTCCATTCTGATGTTTGATTTGTGGCAGTACCATGGAGGAACAAACTTTGGTCGCACAGCAGGAGGTCCATTTATCACCACTAGTTATGACTATGATGCTCCCATCGATGAATACGGTACAATTCCCTTACAGTCAGTTGTGCAAAACGTTTGTTTCTCTTTTACATGGTACTTAACTCGGCTTTTTGGATTATGCAGGGTTGGTCCAAGAGCCCAAGTACAGCCATCTTAAGCAGCTTCACCAGGCAATCAAGCAATGTGAAGTTGCCTTGGTTTCTTCTGATCCAACAGTTACTAAATTAGGAAACTACGAGGAGGCTCATGTGTTCTCTGCCGGTAAAGGAAGTTGTGTAGCTTTCCTAACGAACTATCACATGAATGCACCTGCAAAAGTTGTGTTCAATAACCGGCACTATAATCTACCGGCATGGTCTATCAGCATTCTTCCAGATTGCAGAAACGTTGTTTTTAACACTGCGACGGTATGTCAAAAAGAGTTTTTTGTTTTGGTGGGAAAGCCTTTTACTTGCATCATTAAGAAGCTAATATACAGTTTCCATTTTGTTGAGTAAAGGTTGGTGCAAAGACATCAAATGTGCAAATGGTGCCATCTGGCTCCATCTTGTACTCGGTAGCTAGATACGATGAAGACATTGCTACTTATGGAGACCGTGGGACAATCACGGCCCTTGGGTTGTTGGAGCAGGTTAATGTTACACGAGATACAAGTGATTACCTGTGGTACACAACCAGGTAAGTTTTGAATATCATTGTAACCTTATCTTTGCTTGTTAATAATGATTTGTTCTTGGAAAATGAATTGGATTCTTATGGGGTTTTCAGTGTGGATATCAAGGCATCAGAATCGTTCTTGCGCGGAGGTAAATGGCCGACTCTTACAGTGGAATCTGCAGGGCATGCTGTTCATGTGTTTGTTAATGGACATTTTTACGGTGAGAATCATTCTTTTGCTTAGCTCACTCCTAAAAAGACAGAAAGTTTTCATCTGATTTTTTTTTGTTTGAACAATGCAGGATCCGCCTTTGGGACAAGGGAAAACAGAAAGTTTTCATTTAGCTCACCGGTGAATCTACGAGGTGGAGCTAACAGAATCGCGCTACTCAGCGTAGCAGTTGGTTTGCCGGTCAGTTAGAAGCATAAAAACACCTCCCTTTTGTCTTTTAAGTTTCTTGTAGTAGACTGATAAAAAAAAATGTTTCCTTTCGTTTGTGTGGTTTTGAAGAATGTCGGACTACATTTTGAGACGTGGGACACAGGAATTGTCGGGTCTGTCATGCTTCACGGTCTTGACAAGGGTGAGAAAGACTTGAGTTGGCAGAAATGGAGGTATCAGGTGAGATAAAAGAAGAGAATTCTCAAAAGAAGAAATTCTCATGGATATACCCATTTGAGTAGTGAAACTAAATAACATTTCTTCGGGTAATCGAACAGGTTGGTCTGCGAGGGGAAGCGTTGAACTTGATCTCTCCTACAGAAGCATTGTCTGTTGACTGGATCAAAGGCTCATTGGCTAAGCAAAACAAACAACCTTTAACATGGTACAAGGTAAATAAGACACTCTGACTAGTCCAAGCTGCTCTTAACTCATTCTGAACCAAACTGATTAAAGTAACCCTACTAGCTATATAATCTGACTCACTACATCTTTGTTTATCACATTTGTAGGCCTACTTTGATGCGCCTAAAGGGAATGAGCCGGTGGCTTTGGACTTGAAGAGTATGGGGAAAGGACAAGCTTGGATAAACGGGGAAAGCGTGGGGAGGTACTGGATGGCTTTCGCTAAAGGAAACTGCGGGACTTGTAACTACGCTGGAACATACAGGCAAAATAAATGCCAATCTGGTTGTGGCGAACCAACACAAAGATGGTAAAGAAAAAACTTACCTCCATAACTCACCTTTTCGAATTCGAGCTCTCTTCTTGGTTTTAAAACAAGTTTTTGTGTTTGTTTTTTTGTAGGTATCATGTACCGCGATCATGGTTGAAGCCAAGAGGGAATTTGTTGGTACTTTTTGAAGAACTTGGTGGAGATGTGTCCAGTGTCTCTGTTGTGAAGAGATCAGTGAAGTAAATAACAAACAAAGTCATACTCTTTTTTTTTTTTCAAAAGCATGACTCATGCTGTGTGTTAAATTATCCATGTTGTGAATTTGATCAGAAAACCCATAATTGAATCAAAGATAGTGTTACAATACCAAACCCAAGCAACACATTTTGTTTCAACACCAAAGAAACAAAATGAGAGACTTTGGAGTAGTTTTCTCAACTTTTGAGACTTAATATTATATTATATATCATTTTTTTAGAGACTTTATGAGATACCACAAATGGAGATAGATGGCTTAATGTAGGAGAAGTTGTTCAAAGAAAGACTTTCTCTTTTGGGTCTTTTTAGTGAAGAGCTAAAATATTCCCTCTTGTTTCTTAATATTTATTAGAAACCCATATTATGATTACATTATCCATCTTTATGATTCGATGTTGTTTCAAATAATTATAAAAAATAGTCACCAATGGAAATTTTGTTCATTATAATAATGTTTTTACTCGCAATCAATATAGTTGAATTTAAAAATTTGAAAACGACCAAGAAAATTTGGAAACGAAGAAAGATTTCTGGTTAAACCGTGAATGGACGACGCTAAGGACTTTGAATTACTCCATAATTTAGTAACGCTAGGAATTTCAAACCAATATCTCAAGGTGAAGGTCCTGAGTTTTTTTGTATTTCCCACATCGATAAAAAAATGAGTGTTAGTTTTTCTAAATCGCCATTTTCTCAAAACAAAAAAATTGGGTCTAAAATTCTTTTGTAGGTTAATGAAATGTCGAGTTTCACTTTACGTTAATCATTAACTACGTTAGCGTATAGGGGTTTATTTGCTCATTCTAAAAGGCTGAGTATAAAAATTAGACCAATATCAATATTTTTTTTTTGTTTTTTTTACAATTTTCCCCAATTCTAGTAAAGTAATAAAACCGTTTAAATCCCGAACCTTTTAAAAATGGCTGGTGGCGTCATGAATCCAACATACGTGACATCCCCCATCTGATTCTTGCCTAAAGTCGCACGAACCCACGCTTGTTCTTTCTCCATCTTATCATCGAGTCGTTTGAGCACATGGTCATCTTTGCTCGGAGTTTCTGTTTCGGTCGGATAGGAGACATCAACATCGGAACTGGTCGCCAGTGATAAGTAAGCTTGTTGTTTTCGAAATGAAAAAAGAAAAGAAGAGAAGAAATAGCAGAAGCGAGGACGAGTAACATGATGAGAAACCAACCGAGACGGTTGAAAGAGAACACATCTAGCGCGAAGATGCCAAAGAAGAGTGAGAGATGGTATGACATTCGTGAACCATCTCCACCTGTGAGAATTACACAGAATTAGAGAGAATCAAAACTTTTTTTTTTTTTGCTAAAAGAATCAAAACTTATTTACGTACTTGGAAGCACTCGTCGCTAAGAGAAGTGAGGCATAAACTGTGGGAATCTCTATCTCCATCCAAAATTCAACCGAAGACAATCCGATGGATCGGAACTTTGAGAGAGAGCATAGAGTACTCCAATACCGGCGGAGATCCGACCATTCACCTCGGCCACGAAAGAGTGATAAGTTGGTATGTTCTGTTTTCGAAGTCATGTTCTTTGTTTTATCATAATCTGTTTTTCTTATGTTTATTTAAATCTAAAAAGATATAAAACAGTTTGGTATTATTTATAAGAAGGCACACGTTTTTACTCTCGCTTAGGCCTCCAATAATGTTGGACCGGCTCTGGTTTCTATTCCCATTTAGTATAAGTGCAAAAAACGAAATGAGAGTCTCAGCAAAAAACAACAAGAACCAAATGGTTTGAAATCATCAAAAACTATATCAAAATGAAATCAACTGCGAATTATATCAAAATGTCTTAAAAGTAAAGATAATCATCAAATCTCTAAAGATTTTAATTGTTATCTCCGATTCTTGGAGAAAGACACTAAGTTAAACAGAAAATATTTGTTACACAAAAAGCTATCTAGCAAGTGACAAAAGGTAGTCATATTGCCATACGTATTATCACGGCCATCCATAAATAAAAGGGATAATTAGATGTTGGACACGCCTTAATCTATATAGAAGAAAAACAACACAAACAAAATATTATAAATGATATAAAAAGTAAATACCTTCTTGTCTATGATGAAAGCTTTTTGAATGATTCTGCTATAGCTAACTTATGATAAATTTCATAATGTTTGTGAAATGTCAAACGCTATGATATGATGGACGCTGACAAGGTTATGTTGGCGCTTAGTTTAGTTTTTGGTTCTATCTTCACAGATAGTCAGAACAAATAACAATAAATTAGACAAGGGTTAGATTCATGTTTGTAGTTGTTGGGAAGACTCTGACCTTATGGAGAATTGAGAGTGCTCTTTGGTGCACTCTCTTTTTGTGTTTGTTTCACAATTACATATATCTTTTTGTTGATTAATTCAACTTGATTCCTTGGTTGTTCGACATTTACCACAAGTGAAATAGTTAACAAGTTGTCTCTCTTCTCTTTGAATCTATCACATTGGTTTTAAGATTGATACATTTTTTCTTTAATGCAGATATTGGTTTTAGGAGGAAATGATTATATAGGTTCACAAATATGCAAGTAGATAACTGAGACAAGGTTTTTTCAGTAACTAGTCGTATCATCTATTTGTATCTTTTTGTAGTTTTTAAATCTGATTGTTGCTCATAGACCATCTTTACATAACTTAATTTTTGCACTGTTGTTAGGTATAGAAGTTCTTCTCAGCATTTTTGCATTTTTTTATTTAATTTTTGAATTTTTGCTTTCTAATCGTCTTATCGATTGTTTCTCTTTTTAAGACTGTCTCTTGAAAAATCTTGTATTAGTTTCGTACTTTTTATGTAACTCATCAAAAATATTAATATACACTGTCAGTGAAACAAAAAAGTTTTAACGGTTTAATAGATTTTAGGGCCTTATGATCATATACTATTAGTTTCATACTAGCGAATCTTTTCACATCACCTACTCGAGTATAACCCCAAAAAAGACACTTCAGACCATTTTTTTTATAAAGGGTTTTATTCTTATGCTAATTTATTTATCTCATCACTAGTGTGTAGATACAAAATGATGTCATTATAACTCAAGATGGTCTACAAGCGTTGTACACTTCTCCTCGCAACACATCGATTGGTCTATGTTCCAAAGTGTATCGCTCCGGTCCCATGTACACCCCTGTCTTCTCCAACAGTCCTGTTGCTTCCTCTCTTCCGTATTTCGACTCATACAGCTTCAAGTACTCGTAATCCTGATTCATTTCATTACCCAATCAAAACAGTTTCGCTTTATTGCTTTGTTTTTTTTTCTCTGGTTGGTAATAACTCTAAAGGTTGAGGCATGCCATACCTGTAAACTACTAAGAAGGCGCTCAAGCCTAAGCGAAGCCACGGGCTCTGAGGAAGATGAGAAAACTTCACCGGGGTAGTAAAGAACTCCATCACCTGGAGGAAGACCGCGCCTGAACCTTACCTATTCGTTTCGTTTTTTTATAAAGCAATCATCAAATCATGTAACATTTCAAAGGAACCAAGGTAAAAAAAAATGAGGATTTGGTTAGCAGAACCTCGGCGCTTGGGACCGTTGCCTTCTCATAGCAGTTTGCACCCCAGTACAAGAACCCGGTTCCACCTTCTTTCCATACACGCCACATCACTGCACGTTGCTGTGTTCCACGCATCCCCAAGTGCCAATTTGGGTGAGGATCTGAAGGTCCAAGGCATATGTATGTCCACCATTCCTGCATTAGCAAGTACATTCCTCTCTATGATTCTTATCCCTAATATATACAGAACCACAAATGAACAACACTAAGATGGCCTTAAAAATAAATTTAACCATTCCTCTCCTCATAGAATAGGCGTGACCAGTGGTTCATGGGCACATGATGATTTCGTTACTACTAATGCTAGATGAATTCATGCACATGTGCAGGCTTTCTCAAAGCTGATGGTAACTAATCGATTATAGTATTGACTATAGGTGTATAGTGATGACGGTTATGGTTATTAATTTCTAGACAGTAACACATTTTTCAAGTGAATGGAGCAGACTATTTAAATCTCATAGAGATATGTAACATAGACTTGAGTCGCTGGATAATACTTTCCAATAGAGAAATGAAAGGGTAGATAAGGATCAGAGAGAACCTACCTCACCATTCTCTGGCTGCAATTTCTCAACAATATCCTTCACTAAATCTTCCCGGTTCCCAAGCACCCACTCACTGAATATTATTAAACCACATATAACAGAGTTAAAACAACTGGACTAAAACAGATTTCCCTAAAGTTTCCCAAAATTTCATCTTACAATCCTGTTTTTGCTCAACTATATCAAAAACGGAGGTGACTTTTCGATTAATAGACAGATTAATTGACAAGGTATTCCGAAGTCTAAACCAATCAGATGTCTTTTGATAGGTATAAGCACCGCAAACATAGCACACTCTTGGATATTGAAATTAAATATTGGTAATGGTTAAGAACTTGACATCCTATTAACCCTCAAGAGACAGAAAAGAGAAGCCAACTTACTACCACCTAAGAAAATTTGCATAAACAATTACCTTGTGCAGTATATCTGAGTATGGGGTCGAAGGAGATTTGGAACTTTGACAAAAGATTCAAAGGGCGTTGGAGCAAGAGGTGCATCACCCGGTCCTACAGAGAGAATAAGACTATTTGAAAAACTTCTTAAGTAGGTAACCAATTGTTAAGTTCTGAGCCGTGGTTTATAGTGCCATAATTTAACCCAGCAGATTTCAGTTCCCTTTTCATCAACACACATAAGTAAAAAATATCCATAAGCACCATATTGAACCATATCAGACAACACCAGACCAACTTAGTGCATAACCACATAATTTAGGATACTGATCAGCATACTGACACAAATTACATTCATGATTGACCGACTTTGGAGGTCATTTCAATACGAAGACAAAGCCATAATAACCAATAAAACCGAACCCCAGGGGAAAACAGAAAATAAATTTGAGAAACAGAGAATTAATTGGCACATGTGAAGTTCCAGAATCATACCACAGTAGTACGTCGTCAAAACACGAGCATCCGGGGCATAGGCGTAAATCTCACTTGCCATCTTGCGAACGTTATCAAAGTGCTCCATATTCAGTGGCTGCCAACAGTTTCAAATGGTAATAAGAAAGCTGTAAATAAGTCAATTTTCAACTAAATAACAAATCAAATTACACCAAGGATGGATCAAAATGGTATAAATTTTTCTTATTATCACCCACTAGCAATACTATCTCCTATTGATAATCAGTGGCAAAGCTGATTGACGCACTATGATACCTCATCCCACAAGTAGAAGTAAGCTTTGTTCCAATGGGGTTTACTCCTCAATATCTCAACTTCTTTCTGTAGGTAAATTTCCCTTGAATCATCCCTGCGTGCACACACATCAACAGGGTGATGAAAGTTAGTTTGGATACCAACGACGCTTAACAGAAGCTTGACTGGGATAACACATGCATACCCGGCTATAACTTGTCTATACGGTACTGCATAAGCCGCAAGCCTTGGATCAGAAAAATACTCATCAGACTTTGGATGATCAGCTGCGAAACAATGAAGTAAAATGCAAAGGGAACTCAGAGTGTGAAGCAAAATTATCAGCTTGTGCAATGCAAAACATATACAGATGGTGCATGAACAGTTCGATAGAGGATTTACAATACCAGGCCATGGTGAGGTGTATGTCAAGACACGCATGCTTTCACCCCATCTGCAGAAGTATGGACTAATCCGATACTGAAGAAGCCACTTGAAATGAAGATCCAATTTCTCGTACCATTCTTCACTTCCATGTTCAACACCAAAACGATCCTCAATTACAGTATCAGAGACGCCAATAACAGCAGGGAGTGATGGAGTCACTGGAATAATAAATTCCCAAACTGTCAATCGTAGCTTTATACGCACTGCAAGGTTTGACACAACATCTTCTTCCATCATATCACTGGATCCATTCGTAGAAATGAATTCCGCAAATGATGGAGAGAAGAGAATTCTTCTTAATGATGAACTTGCACATTTTATTCTTTCTACCTAAAAGATAAGGTGCAGATTATTGACACGTAAATATTTATTTTCGCCGAGGTCAATAAAATAGAAGAAAAGTGAAGATTACCACTTCATCCATGGGTTTTCCCTCTATTGGTTCCATAATATCAAGACAGTTCTTAAGTTCAGTACATAGCTGATCCTTCTCGTGCTTTCCCAAGTTAGCAGAACAGCTGTAACCAACCACATAATTGGACATCAGCGTGTCTTTTTACACAACACACGACATCAAGAGAGCTGTGAGCATTCTAAAGTATATAGAAGATATGGTATATAGAGGGAGACTAACCCTCCGTCCATTTTCATTGCAGAAACAGTGATCTCTCCTTCATATTGACCAGGAGGCTGCCCATTAGGAACGTCTATTGAGACCCAAATCACACTTGTTTCTCTACGATAAGGCGAGACTACGTCAGTCAAACGAAATAGGACAGCAATGTCTCCACTACCAGATTAAGTACAATGATTAGTGAGAGCTAGTACCCTGGAAGTAAGCTAAGTTGAGTAACAGGAAAATCAAGAGGCACCAGAGCGTCAGGAACACCTAAGACAGGCACCACTCGCCGCAACTTTAGAGACTGGCCAACAACCAATCTGCCATGGTAAAGAAGAGAACAGAAGGGATAAGGCCGCGAAGAGAAGCACCCATCTCAATTAATGAAAATATCTAACTAGATCTGTCAGATATCTTTTAAAATGTTTGCCTTCTTAGGTCTCATGAGTAGTCCTGGTATTGATCTCCAACGAAAAGGATTGACAAAAAAGCAAGGTAAAAAAAACTCACCTATCTCCAGCCGAAGTGCATAAGTCACTGCACTGAACCTGAACACTCCCTGAAGGGCTGGAACCAACCCAAGAAACTTTGGGACGCATGGCAATCTGAAAACTTTCTCTCTCGTTTCTAGCCGCCAAAAGATTTATCTGTAGACCACAAAATGGAAGTCATATAAAACACATGCCTCATTTCATAGGAAAAAGAACATAATATTTTTTTTTTTGGGGACTGAATTCAATTAGTGATTAGTCCCTCGAAAAGACGTCTGCTGTATCAACACCACCTTTCAAACTACTTCATAGCGTAGAACCAGGGTATCATTCCACTAAAATATTTGCAGCTCGCTCAGCAGCTACACTAGCAATGCCTATTCAGACAAAAATGTTGGGTAACACATCACTTTTCCATATAGCTCAGTTTTCTATTTTCTAAGATCTTACGTTGAGCTTTCAGCTATTCAAAGGTACAAAGTCTTTTGGTCCAGTCAAGTTCCGACCATATATATATATATATATATGGTTATCTCAAAATTCTAAAAGAAAACACATAACAGAACATACAGCGGAAACAAAGGCATGAAGCAGAACGCTTACAGGCTCGAGAGGTCGAGGTGTTTCCTGTGAACCAACGTTAATTGAATTTGGCATACACCAGACATTAACCAAATCAGCAGTTGGAACTTGTGCAGGATCTAAAGATTGTTTAAGAGGTTCTGCGTTTAAACCACCATCGTTAAATCCATAAGCTGTCCCTCCACCAGCCACCCCTTCCACTGGCACAGTCATATCTTGAGATTCTACAAAACGATTAAAATCCCTTCAACAATACACACTTGTTCATCTATAAGCTAGATTCAAAACTCCAAGAAACTTGATCAGATAACGAATCTAATTCCAGTTCCTGAGAAATTGCCATTGACAATCAATAAGCAGCACTAAACCTTATAATCGAGCACATAAAGGCGAAACAAAAACTAGTTCAACAAACACAAACACATACAAATTGTGCAAGTGAAGAAGATTAAAGAAGACGGAAAACGAACGAACACTAGGTAAAGGAAGATTATGTACGGAGGAGGATCGAATCATACCATTGTTGTCCATTTTTGTTTTCCCGGGAAAGAAGCAGAGAAAATCTGGACGACTTGAAGAAGAAGAAGAGACCTACGATCGCGTATCCGAGATTTTTCTGAATTTCCCTTTTAACTCTTTTTTTTTTTTTTTTTTTTGGATATTTGCCAAAAATATGATTTTATATAAACAACAACTCAAATAAAATTTTGTTCATCTAGATTAGAACCATTAATTAATTATGCTTATGTAAGTTTCATCTATAGATTCTTAAAAATGATTACTATATAGTTTAAGAGACATATATGAATTCTTCTGTATCATTTTCTTTTCTTTTACAAGTGCATGTAAAGTCTTGCTGCTTATATAGCTTAGAAGGTTAAGGAAGTTTTATTTATCTTTGATGCAACCACAGTGTCTCTAAGTCATGATCAACTCAACCCAAAAATTTATAATCACATCAATTTTAACTCCTGTATTAGACACCGACATGAGTTCATTTTTATCTCGCAAGAAAAGAGCCATAATCTACTACAAGTAATTTTCAATAATAAGGTTAATTGGTCCAATACAAAAACAACAACAAACGACACATAAAACCAAAATGATTTTACAATAGAGAGAAATCAAATGCCCATTTTATAGGCTTTATTTGTTGGACAACACATAAAGCATAGATAGACTCGTAGAAAGAGACTTTGAGAACCAGCTTGATTATTCAGAGAGTGCTGCTGCTGATGTTGTGGAACTATGGGGATTGAAGTCGACGCACATTATTGCTATTGGGTCTCCCTTCTTACTATATCGTCCATTATCATCATACATAGTTACACTAATCCTGTCATAGTTACACTTTACAATTTTGTAAAGTGTAAGAAGGCTTACGGTGAGTTCTTCGTCTAAAGGAACTTCTTTAAGTGTTAAGACAAAGGTTGTATCAGGTTTAATAGGTAATACATCCGCCACTTCATCGAGGCCGTAAAGGCTTCCAGTAATGCTTTCACTTGCGCCAACAAAAAGCCTCACGCTTACATCTCCTGCAATGAGGCTTCTTTCTGTACGCAAAAAAAAAACATTATATCCACACACACACAAAATATTGAAGTTGAGAGTTGAAAGCTTTTTGTTTTGTTTAAAATTCGGTTTAAGTTGAGAGTACTTCTAAATAAGTTCAAGTGATTATTGCATCAGAAAAAGGTTCAAAACCAACAAATGAACACAATAAGTACATTTTTGCATTCATAATTAAGAACTTAAAAGTGTGACCAAAGAAAATAAATTAAAAAGTTAAAACATCAACTGAAATATCCACTAAAAATAGAGTTTAAATTCATATTGAAACTGAAATGTCTAGAAAAATAAAGATTAAGGTCTATTGAACCAATTTTGTTTCGATATATTAAGTGGGGAAGAGGATCTAGGAGGGTTTTGCTTTGGATTTCGGATAAGGAAAGGGGAAAGACGGGAGAAAAACATTTAGTGATAGATTATAGGCGTATACATGTTTGGTTTGTTTCGGTTTTGACTTCGTTCTCGGGTTTAATCCAAACCCGAACGTAAAACAACATGAAAACCATTCGGTTATTTCACTAGAACCGATACCGACCAATACCGCCTACTTCGGGTCGGGTTCGGGGTCGGATTTCGGATTCGGATAATTTGCCCACCCCTAGGCATATTATCAATTATTACGTACTACTTTACTCAAAGCCTACGCATGAATCTTACACGATAAGGGAAAATCTTTATATGTTAAACTAGATTTATACCCAAGCGTTACGTGAAATTTTAATTTTGAATTACTAACAATACAACTAATTGATATAAATATATTTGTTTTAATTTTAAAATCGTTTACAGCCACATAATAACAAAAATAATTTGCAATGTTTTCACGCCCGACCCGACCCGGTCAATCGATCCGGTTATCCCGGGATCCGATCATTACTCCGGTTCGGATTTGGTACTCAAATCCGGTAAAACTAAAACCGGAAAAACCCAAAAAACCGCTATTAACCCGGAATCCGGCAAACCGGTTGAACCGGCCGGATCACGATTTTAATAAGTATTATAAAATCTTAATGTAAATCGATGTTTATGTATCAAAAATAACAGTTATAAAACCTAAATGTTCATAATCAAAATAAAATTTGAGTCAAAATTGTAAAACTGATCGATAAATAGAATCAGTTCATTTATATTTTGAGACACTGATTGTGTAATCGTCTCCTCTTTAACAATTTGTCTTCTCCTCTATGTATGACTTCTCTTTTTTTGTTTACTTTTTTTTTTGGGTGTAAAATGTCTTTGTATTATTAATTATTTGTGGTTTAATTGTACTATTGGTTTGTGTTTTTGTATTTTTGAATGATAAAATAGCTAAACCGAATCGCTTTTTCTTATTTTCTTGTGCTCTACATAATAGTATAATCTCTTGTATCGTAAATAATTTATTATCATGTTTGTATATCCATTAAAAATCGATTAGGTCTCATTGTAATTTTTTTCCCTATTAGTTTCGTATTTTATTTTAAATTTACTATGTTTAATCTATTATTATTGATAGACATCATATTTAAAATATATTTTGTTTTATAATTATAGTTACTATATATATAAAAAAAATATTAACTTATCGATCCGCGGTTGACTCGGATCAACCCGGTGACGTGGAGGTTATCCGATTCGTAATTCGAATCGGGTATAAAAACATTGGTAATTTGTAAACCTCATGGAAAAAAAAAACGACTTTGGTGATAATCTCATGACCATATATCGAGTTCTTATACTAAAAAACTTAGAAATTCATTCTAAATTTTGAAATGGTGAACTTCAAATATAATATTTGGATCTTAAAAGTTATTTTAGGAGTACAAATCAAATCTATCATATTCTTGTATTTTCTATAGTATTTAAATTGTTTTATTTTGTATACAATTAACATTCAAATTTTTAAAATTTTAAAGATGTATCTTTCGATCAAATTTTGTTATTGTTCATCTACGTGTTCATAGTTAAATCCATATTTCTCCAATTCAAAATTATATATACTTTTTTTTGTCAACATCCAAAATTATATTATTGTAATTACTTTCATTAGTACATTATTTGAATTATTAAGTTCATTAGAATTTTATCTCATTCTTCATATATTAACATAAATGATGTTAACTTTTAAGTTTTATTTATTTTACTTAATTTTTTGTGTTTTGAATTATATAAATTTAGAGTTATTATACATTAAAACTACAATAAATATGAATAGATATAAAATATGACTTGCGCATCTTGTTTTCAATTTTATTAAATGGAATGATGAAATTTTGATTTATTTAGTAGTTTAATATTTATAATTGAAAAAAATCATTTATTTGTAGACAGAAAATTAAATTTGGTTTAATTTGATACATTTAGTTAAAGGTGGAAAAAGATAAATAATAATATCTCTTTTTATATTTAACATATCTATTTTAATTATTATAATATTTTTTTGTACTGTATTTTTAATTACGTTTTCTAAAAATCAAATTTGTGTGGTCATTAATAAAAAACAATAAATAGAAGAATGTTAAATTTATTGAATCATTAAGTTTAATTTAAATGTAATTACTTTTTTTAATGATGTGAAAATTTTAAAATGATGATGTGGACACTTTAAAAGGAGAGAAAACTCTCCCATTATATAATAGGTTATTGTCAATTAATATATATTACCACCTTCAATGGCCAACGCAAAAACATTTCTCATGGGGCGCCATTAACTCATCTTTAAAAAAATTATGGGAAATTAGCTTCTATATTACCTAATGGTAATCTAATTAATTAACTAACATCTAATAAATTAAAATATAGTAACTAACAAAATTAGATGGTGATCTTCAATTTTTACTCTTAATGAAAAACAATAAAAAGAAAACCCTAATTCATTCTCCTTTCTTTTTTTCTTTTTTTCTTCCAGCGTTTCTTCTCCTTCTTCTTCTTCCAGCGCCTCTTTTTTTTTCCCAACGCTTCTTTTTCTTACAAAAACACCATAATCGATCTCATCTCTCTTCTTCTTCTTACTACACAAACACCATAATCGATCTTATATCTCTCTAGTGATCCATAAAATCAACTCTCAATCACTTTGTCTTACGTTGTTGCTATAGGTCAAAAATCTCCAGCCATATATTAAGATTGTGTTTCTTCTCCTCCTTTAAACTATCCATTATTGTCCCATCTTCTGGTTATACTGAACTGCCGCTGGAGATTGATATAGTTAACTATATTCAAAAATCAAGTAAGTATATTTCTGATAATAGTTAACTATTTATGTTACTCTTTTTCATTATACAAACTATAGTAGTTAACTATGTATTTGATAATAATTAACTATGTATATATTCTTTTTCATTATCCAAATTATAATAGCTAACTACGTTCTGAACATATAGTTATATGTTTTTTTAAATAATTAACTATTATAACAATATTTTCATGTAGTCAGCTATGTTATGAAATACGTAGAGTAGATAGCTATGCTTTAAAATAGTTAACTATGCTTTTAAATTATAATTATTTTCTGGATATAGTTAACTATGTTTTAAATAGTTACAAAATAGTGAGTTAGTTAACTATTTTCTTAGATCAATATAATATGTAGTTTCGAAAATAATTAATTATGTTATTAAATAGTTAACTATTATTTTTTGTCATTTTATTCTTTACGATTGTTTTCTGACCTATTTTTGTTTTTTGCAGGACAGATCTATTTTTTTAATGATAAAGACCAAAGATGAGAGTAAAAGATTTTTTAAAATTTTTTTCATATTTATTTTAATTATATCTGTAGGAGCAATTTTGTCTAATATTTATTTACCTAATTTTTTTCTTGATATGTTATTTACCTAATTTTGTTTTCCAAAAATGTTATTCAACTAATTAACCCAAAAATTATTGGGACCACTTCACCAACAAATTTTTATTGTTTAAAGAAAATTAAGAATAACAAAAAAATGGTGGGCAAATGTACCGCACCTCCTAGGGCTATAGATTCCCCATTGATCACCTTTCCTCCATTCACAAGGACGTGCATAGTTGTCGGACAAAATAAGTAGGGAAGCAAAATACTCAGGCACACTGGTGATACGTATACAAAATGTAGTGGTGGATTTAGGAGTTATTTAGAACTATTTGTGTAGAATTGTCTACAATGAAATATGTGAAGAGAGTATCACCCAATCAAAAATATTTTAAGAATGCTCCACTTTTTTCAATAAAACACACGTTATTCTTCTTTCCATTTTTCTATTTGTTGAACTAATTATACAATTTTACAGGAAGTTGTATAAATGTCAATTTTTTTTTTGTTAAAAAAAAGAAAAGAAATATCTTTTGTATAAATGTCAAGTTGAATCTAGTATCTCTATAGTCTATCTTCTTCTCTATCTGTATTTTCTTATTCTCTATTTGCGTCATATTTTCTCTGTTTATTTTTGAAACTAGCTTATATATTTGCATGATTGATTTAAATTAGTCTGATTTTTGTATTTGATTTCGAGTACTAAATTTTGATTGATCAGAGGATTCGTGAAAACCGGTTCATCAAAACACGAATAACTCTAGGCGGTTATGAGCTTAGACGAATTACAATATTTCATTTTCATAAAAAGAAATAAAACAAAGACGGATTCCAAATTGTTTATTCAACCATATACGAAAGCGTTTATACCAATTTTTATAACTTAAATGGACAATGGAATTTTAGTATGAATTTTTTCTCAAAAAAAAAAAAAAACTTTAGTACGAATGCATGTTTATATATGATTTTGTCTGCGAGACTTAATTAATAGAATATTTTAGGCATGGCTGATTATCAACCATGAGAGTGAGTTAGTTTTACAACAATGATTTGAGTTCTAAGACGAAAGAAAAAAGATGTCAATTGTCTCTAGGAATTAGCTGTGAATCCCTAAGAAAAGTCATAAATGCCAACATTTTAATATTACTTCTTTACAAGATTTTTATTTTGTTGGCATCTCAAACCCCACTCTATATCCCATTTTAAATTATATTTTGGAGTAAAATCTTCTCCAACTCCACTCTATTTCCAACTCCAAAATAGAGTAAACCCATTTTTTCCTCCAAATATAGAGTAGTCTCATTTTTTACTCAATTTTGGAGTTGAACTTTTTTATTTATAAAATGGTCTTTCAAATTTCAAATGATTTCATTTTAAAAGAAAAAAATTATTTTGTTGATAATTTTCTGTTTGTTTGATAAATTTTTAATCAAAGATTTACGAGTTTATCAAATCACAAAAATTTGGAACACAATAATTATATTATTTTCTAATATGCAAAATTGTATTGTATGTGTAAGTTTTTTTGTTAAAAATATGTAGGTATGTCCAAGTTAATATATGTTATTACGAATCAAATTATTCAAAAAGTGCATATTTTAAAGTTAATACGCATATAGTTGTAAGTTAATATAACATAACATAATTTTACATCTTTGATTTATAAAATAAACAAATAATGGGGTTAATTTGTACATTTTATAAATAAATTGTATTATTAGTACGTAATAATAAATAGAAGAAAATAAATATACTTAAAAAAAAAATTTGGAGTAAGAAATGGAGTAATATATTGGAGTAAAATCCAACTACATTATGGAGTGACTCCATTTTAGAGTGAAAAATGGAGTAATACATTGAAAATGCTCTTAGTTATTTGCACTAAACCCAAAAAAAAAATATTTTGACTTCGCTCTATCCTTATTTCTGTGGTTACCATTGTGGACTCTAAGCAGGGCCATCTAAGAGGGGTGGCAAGTGGTTTTATCACACAGAGTTCACGTGAAATTTTTTAAAATTCTTTAAAAAAAAGTCTCAAATTAAATTTTTTTTTAATTTCTCTTGAAAAAAATCCAAAAAAATTTCTTTTGCCTAAGGCCTTACAAAAAATTGAGACGACCCTAACTCTAAGTGTCTGCGGGATTTGATCCTTAAATAATGTAACTGATTTGTTGAGCATTTGCAGTTTTCCGTTGTTCATTTTAGGGTAAACCTTCTCTCATTTCACAACCTCACGAGTTTAACGATCACAATAATGAAGTGAACATTAAATTTCTTATTTGTGCTACTTCTTTATTTTCACTCTCTCAGTTTGACCATTCAAAGTTAATGAAGTAATCTACGTTTTACCCATACAATTTTAGTCATAGAGAGTACATATCTCTTAAGCAACAACTAGAATATCTACATTGATATTGTTCAAAGTGATGAAAGGTTTACTCTCTGGACTATCTATCTATATTGGTACGGAAGGAAGTGTAAGTATCTGATATGCTCAAATTTGCCCTGAGCTACTTTCTCAAATTAAGAGATCGTATTAGTACTTAGGGATCGAATCCACAGGGAATCTGAACACACAATCGATTAGAGAATTCAAATTATGCTAAGTAAGAATGTATTAATGTAAAATATAAAGCTAAAGTGAACAGTGAATGATGTCAAGGATCTAGAAATCAATTGGATAAAAGAGTTAGGCTTGGGTAATTCGCAGGAATGAATCAAAATATGATCGTGTCGATCGACACACAGGTATGTGTCGATCGACACAAAGATGAAAAACGTTAGGATTTGTTAAGTGCAGTTCTAGAACTCAAACACGAATGTAAAACCAATCAACTTTCGTTGCAAAGATTATCTATGACTAAATTTCTAAATTCCAAAATTTTTTTGCAAACTTAGTGAATAAAATCAAGCATTAAATTCAGGTTCAATTGTTCACAAAATTACTAAGCCAAATTTCTTTGCGAATAGATAATTTTGCTCATCTAAGATTATATCAGGTTGTTAATAATACTTTCGCATCTATTAAAGCAACCTAGGATATCCAATTTCAGTTGATCAATCCTAAAATCAGAGTTAAATCAATCTAGATGAAAAACATAAAGATAAATCCTAACAGGGTTTCAATCCTATTAATTTCTCATCAAACCCTAGAATCTCCTAAACCTAACAAGCAAACTACTCAGACATGGATGAGGAAATCATTATGAATTAATAATATTGCATTAAAAAGATAGAGTAAGAGATACAGAGAGTTGAAATCGATAAAGTCTGGAAGTCTGAAATCTCCTCAAAGCTCTCCTCTCTCAAGTCTCAATTAAAAACTAGATATATACATGAAAACCTAAATAAAAACTATATATAGTGTCTAAAATTCGGACTGGACTTTTCTGTAAACTTATAGGCTTCATGGGCCCAAGAGGAAATTCTTCTATTCTCGTCAGATATGTTCGTGTCGATCGACACACAGGACCGTGTCGATCGACACAAACCTTGAAAACTCGACTCCGACTTGATCACTTCATCTCTTCTTTCCTCGATGCTCCAAAATGCTCCAAAAGCTTCTAGTAAACTCCAATCGTCCTTTAACCTGCAAAGACTCTAAAAGACTCGAAAAATACCAAAAGGACTCGATAAAAAGGACTTATATCATGGTAAAAAACGGGTAAAAACATGATATATCAACTCCCCCAGACTTAGCATTTGCTTGCCCTCAAGCAAAACATACACCAAGAATGTGAAAGAGGTTTGAAAACGCAGAAACTTATCTTCCCTTTGAGTACCGGACCGACCATTTCAACTAGTAATCCACATAATGCAAAACCAATTCAAAATCAGACCACCATGTACTTTTCCATAGACATTCGCAGCCTCCCAAATTCATCCACGACTTATCAACATAACCCGCTAGTCCTCATTGCTGGGTCTCGTCGCAGATCTCAATGCCAAGAACCTTCTAGACTCATTCCCATACTATACCATGTCAAGTGAACCATACAACCTTTGGTACTCTTTCTCTCCCCGAGACTTATTCGATTCAAAAACTCAAAAACAGTGGTTTCACTACTATTGTTCCTTGTGAGGAGACAGGGTCGTGAGATCGCTCGTCCTCTACATCCGTTCTAAGGAACTCAGACTGCTGCTTTTGAGCTCCAGGTGATCACCTCTTGAGTACTGACTCACTGGAATTTCATTTCCTCATCTTATACTCAAGAACTATCATATCACCCCAAATCATTCATTTTTTTTCTTTTTTATTGATCGAAGGAGATGAGTACCATTCTTTTCAACAGAGATTGCACTTGTCAGGTATGAATGAGAAGTCAAGCTCTATGAACACCAATCACCGAGGAGACCGCATAATTAGCTCAAACCCTGGGCGGATTATGCTGGAAGTAACAGACGTCTTTAGTTAACTGGTCAGCCTTAGGATTTCCCATTAGTCTAACTCTGAAATCGATCCTGGAAAAATGGTCACACAGCTTAAAAAAAACAATCCAATAATCCAAAAGAAGGGTCATAGTTTCCATCTGACTATTTTGACTCAATAAAACGTTTTGGACTGACTGTAAAAAACGAACACAAAGTTAGCAACTACCTCCCCTAGACTTAAACAACACTGTCCCCAGTGTTACCAAGCCTGAGGTTGGTGAAAGAAGTCAAAAGAAAAAGAAAAATCAAATTGAAAAGAACGAGAACTTACCTGTTGCAGGGTGTGTCGATCGACACGAGTAGGTGTGTCGATCAACACATTGTTGTTTCCTCGTCTCGTAGTCTTTTTTTTTTTTTTTTAAATCTCTGAAACACTTTAAACAAAAACCAAAAGTTAGTAAAACAAAAATAAGTAGACTTACCAGTGGGTTGCCTCCCACTAAGCGCTTGTTTTCAGTCATTAGCTTGACTGTGTCAAAACTCAGGACTATGGTGGATCGGTGAAGGGAACAACTCCAGGAAAGAGCTTCATGGTGTTTTGCAGCATCTCTTGGAATAACTACATCTCCTCTCTCTCTTAGCTCTAAGGGAAGGATGATTCTGAACTTAGAGAAAGGTTTGGAGCTCCCTTTTCGTCTCACCTTTGGTGCAGCCAAGTCTCCATCAGATCTCAAAGAGGGTGAAGTCAAAAGTGGAGCACATGAGATCTTCTTCGCGTCATCTCCAAGGTCTGAACTCGGCTCTCCTCCATTAGTAATGGTCAGACAAGAATTCTCCTTAAACCGAACAGCAGGGTAGAAGATATTCTCGTTGATCTTGGAGAAGGAGATTTTCTGATTGGAAAAATCCACAATTGCACCCACAGTGGCAAGGAATGATGACCCAAGAATCAATGGTCTCTCCCTATCATTCTTCGTCTCCATAATTTGAAAATCCACCGGAACCAGATAATCTCCTACTTGAAGCATCAAGTCAGGAATGAACCCTTTCGAAACTGTTGAAGAAAAGTCGGTCAGCGCGAGAGACATCTTCGAAGGTTGCAAATCCTTAATCCCCAGCTTCCTTGCAACAGACTGAGACATGACATTCACATTAGCTCCAGTGTCACAAAGAGAATTTTTGAATTTCATACATTTGATCGAACAAGGAACAACGAACATCCCTGGATTCGGTATCTTTTGCAACTTCCTCAGCGATGGTTGAATATGTCCCCCTTTTTCCTATGGTGGTTTTACACTGATAACCCGTGGGTATGGAATCTTGGGCCTGTAGACCTTTTCCTCTGCTTGAACTGAAGGTCGCGAAGTGGTTAGACTCGTCTGGGATCTGTGTCGATCGACATGCGATTTTTGAGTGGAAAATTCACCGATTGCGTAGACTCCAGTGTTGCGATTTACGATCCGTGTCGATCGACATAAGGCTTTCGTGTCGATCGACATAAGGCTTTCGTGTCGATCGACACGGGGTCTGGAACGGAAATATCTTCGTCTTCAACCTCCTCTTCACTCCCCAAGGTGATGGCATTGACGTGTAGTCTCGGGTTTGTTTCTGTCTTGGCTGGGAGAAATCCCTCTTGCCTTATAACATTCTCCGCAATTTGAGTAACTTGGGTGTCTAGCTTCTTCACATGGAGATTTAGGGCCTCGATTTTACCATTCAGATCCTGGTACATGGCATCCATCTTCCCGTTGAAGCTTACTGTCATCTTCTGTTGACCCTCTAGGAGCTGCTCCAGCATAGATTTCATCTCGCTGCTCTCTGATGATTGAGCAAGAGGCGTCTGGTAAGAAGAAGAACCATAGTTCTTAGTGTAACTGCTCTGGAAAGGCTTCTGATATCTTTGTTGATTACCATACCTCTGACCCTGAAAACCAGCTCCACTGATGTAGTTAACATCACTATCTTCAGGCTCAAAAGTCTCCACTTCTGCAGCAAACTGAACTGACTTCTTCCCAACTAGAAGGTTATGCACAGAGTCTAACTTGGCTTTCACCTCAGCAATCTGACTTCCATCCACATTCCCACCAAGCTTCTTCCTCTCGAAGTCTACATTCTTGGTGCTATTGCTAGAAGCCAAGTTCTCTATAAGTACTAGTGCATCCTGTGGATATCTAGTGTTGAAGTTCCCGTTGCTCGCAGCGTCAAGAGCCATCTGGTATCTCCAATCAATCCCTCTGAAGAAAATACCCAACAACTGAACATCACTGAACTCGTGATGAGGACAATCTCTCTGATAAACCTTGAATCGTATCCAAGAATCCTTGAATGCCTCAGTCGATCCCTGCTTGAAAGTAGAGATCTTGGTCCTCAGATCCTCGGATCTCGCCTCATCGAAGAAGTTGTTCAGGAAAGCATTCTTGGTGTCCTCCCAAGTGGTCAGCGAGCCCGGCTCTAACTGCTTCAGCCAGTAGGCTGCTTCTCCACTAAGAGAGTAGGGGAAAAGCTTGCAGTAGAGGTAATCGTTAGACACTCCATTAGCCTTAATGCTAGATGCTAAGTCCTTGAACCTCTCAAGGTGGTCCATGGGGTGCTCAGAGGATAGGCCATGGAACGGGTGCTGAGCCACAAGTGAGAAGAAAGCAGGCTTCAGCTTAAAATCGCTCCTCTGGAACGCATGAGGACGAATCGCAGCCCTGTTAGCGTAGAACTCATCTGGTCTGTTGTACTCTCCCAGAGTTCGCCCACGCCCAGCTGGCTCTTGGCGATGTATAATATGCTGCTCCTCCAGAATTACAACTCCATTCTCATCCAGCCTCTGACCCTGAGCATAGCGTCTACGACCCTCAGCATCTTGAAGAAACCCATCTTCACCTCTGATAAGAATCAATGGATTCATTGTGGCTGCCTTTCTTGCTGCTCGGTTAGCTCGCTCCAACTTTCCAATCTCAAGGTTGAGATCAACAAGCTCTTTGTTCTGGTTGCTCCTGGTAATGCGATTAGACATAAACCTAAAACACACAAGACAAAGAGAAAATAACAAGTATCAAAACAAAATAAAATAAAATAAAATAAAAACTTAGACAAAACTCTAAAATCAAAAATCGAATGGTGATTTTGATTCCCCGGCAACGGCGCCAAAATTTGATATCCTCAAATTTGCCCTGAGCTACTCTCTCAAATTAAGAGATCGTAGTAGTACTTAGGTATCGAATGCACAGGGAATCTGAACACACAATCGATAAGAGAATTCAAATTATGCTAAGTAAGAATGTATTAATGTAAAAATAAAGCTAAAGTGAACAGTGAATGATGTGAAGGATCTAGAAATCAATTGGATAAAAGAGTTAGGCTATGGGTAATTCACAGGAATGAATCAAAATACGATCGTGTCTATCGACACACAGGTATGTGTCGATCGACACAAATATGAAAAACGTTAGGATTTGTTAAGTGCAGTTCTAGAACTCAAACACGAATGTAAAACCAATCAACTTTTGTTGCAGAGATTATCTATGACTAAATTTCTAAATTCCAAATTTCTTTGCAAACTTAGTGAATAAAATCAAGCATTAAATTCAGGTTCAACTGTTCACAAAATTACTAAGCCAAATTTCTTTGCGAATAGATAATTTTGCTCATCTAAGATTATATCAGGTTGTTAATAATACTTTCGCATCTATTAAAGCAACCTAGGATATCCAATTTCAGTTGATCAATCCTAAAATCATAGTTAAATCAATCTAGATGAAAAACATAAAGATAAATCCTAACAAGGTTTCAATCCTATTAATTTCTCATCAAACCCTAGAATCTCCTAAACCTAACAAGCAAACTACTCAGACATGGATGAGGAAATCATTATGAATGAATAATATTGCATTAAAAAGATAGAGTAAGAGATACAGAGAGTTGAAATCGATAAAGTCTGGAAGTCTGAAATCTCCTCAAAGCTCTCCTCTCTCAAGTCTTAATTAAAAACTAGATATATACATGAAAACCTAAATAAAAACTATATATAGTGTCTAAAATTCGGACTGAGCTTTTCTGTAAACTTATGGGCTTCATGGGCCCAAGAGAAAATTCTTCTCTTCTCGTCAGATATGTTCGTGTCGATCGACACACAGGACCGTGTCGATCGACACACAGGACCGTGTCGATCGACACAAACCTTGAAAACTCGACTCCAACTTGATCACTTCGTCTTTTCTTTCCTCGATGCTCCAAAATGCTCCAAAAGCTTCCAGTAAACTCCAATCGTCCTTTAACCTGCAAAGACTCTAAAAGACTCAAAAAATACAAAATGACTCGATAAAAAGGACTTATATCATGGTCAAAAACGGGTAAAAATTATGATATATCAGTATCTTTAATGTTCATTGTACGTACAATGTATAAAAGATTATATCCACCCAAAAAAAAAAGTAATTTGAGAGCTGAAAACATTTTTTTTTTGCCAAACAATTGAAGAGTTGAAACTTGGGAAGAAGATGATGACCAATACTATTACGTACTGGCGTTACCGTATACGATTATTGTTGTGTCTTCGTCCTTAGTGTTGATCGCCACACGAGTTATGTTACCAAATTCATATCCAATATTCTCTAGAACACTCAACAGATTAAGTCATGGTGCCGTGCCCAGACTTATAGGAGTCTGAAGCGAATTTGAAAATAAAATAACTTATATATAATTTTTAATAATAACTATAATTTAACTTCAAATGATTGTTAGAGTGTATATAAAAAATTAATTAGATAAAAAATACTTTTATTTTTGCATCAAAGTGGTTTTAAACTTGGGATGAGAATCTAAAAAATTTATATTACCATATTTTTACCACTATACTACAATTAATCTTTGAAATATGGGCCTCTAAAATTATATATCATCCGGGGCCGAAGCAAATACCTTTTTAATTGTATGGTAGGCACGGCCTTGGGTCAACATGATCTTTCTTTACATAAACGAAATATATATATACTATTAACAAGTTGGTGCTTATTGTTGCAGTATTCGAATTTGATGGTGCACAAAACAGGTAAAAAGAAGAGTGATGCGAGGAGAAGAAGCAGAGGCTTGACACGGGATATCGCCATGGATCTTTTCCAAAGAAGAAACGATATTTTTGTTTGATTTAGCAAACAAAGTATGTGATGCTTCCATACAAGACTTTCTATATAAAATATAATAACTTCCACTCGGATAAGAAAAAGAAGATAATGATAGCTTCCTAAATTAATGGATCGAACATTAATTGATCTTATATATTAATCTTTCAACGTTATAAGCGATAATCTTTAAATATTGGCGTAAATGTCATTGCCATGTTGCCAATTATTGTGTACTAGTTTACTCGCGCGGCTATGCTTTCATACAAGTTTTTCTATAGTTTATAGATTATAAGTGTATTGGTTACAAAATAGAAGAAAAGAAAAGAAAAAGCTAGTTAAGAAGAAAAATAAATCTACCTTGTTTTTAAAGAGGGAAGAATTCTAATTTCTTAGTTATTTTTTTACCTCTTTAGTATAAATTTTTTTCTTTTCAATTTTCTTGATTGGTATAAGTAGGATCTTTTTTTTTCTTCTATGGATGTTAATCAATCACACCCATAGCTTTCTAAATTAGTGGATCAGATCATAGTTGATATTCTGCCTATATATTAATCTTACACGATAAATCGAGAATCATTATATATTAGTGTAAATGTCATTGTTTTATTGTCAATTAATATCCGCGCTATTTGTGAATTTTTTTATATAGAATAGTGCAGTACCCGCGCCTTGCGCAGAGAGAGTAAATTTTAAAAATTTGATAAAATTTAAACTTAATTTAAACATTCGAAGACATCTGATTATAATGTTACATAATTTTTATTTTAATTTATATAAACTATGGAGAGAATATCCATATATAAAAAGTCGATGAGAAAGCTTTGAGATAAAGAAAATAGCTCATAAATATTTTGGTTGATTACTAAATATATGCAAATTTCAGTGTCAACAAATATGTTAATTGTGGTTGACTACTAAACTTATTTATTAATCATTCTATCAATTACAAATACTGCACATTGTATTTACATTATGATGTCATTACTAAAGAATTTCAAAAAAATATCATTAATATAATTTACTCCATTTACTTAAGACCAACGTTCCCAATATTAGAAAATCTACTCTCTTTTCTCCTAAAAAAAGTAACACCATACTGCTCTTTGTTTGAAAAAGAGAGATAAAGAGAATATAACTCGAATATAAGAAAATCGAGAGATCTAACAATCTATTTGATTGGTTTATAATAAATTGAAGTGTTAGGTTATGTGATTAGTGCATATATTAACAAAAGGTATTATATCCAAACAACTTTCATGCCATGTATTTTTTTTGTAAGGTTGATTCTAGTATTCTAGAGCAAACACATAAATCTTTCATCAAAACTCAATTCATTGTTTTGAAATCTTAAAAAATGAATAACAAATTTTAAAAATATGAAGTATAATTCACATATTATTGTAGTTTCTATTTTATTTTTAATGCACCCAATGCATATTGCCCAGCGCGAGAAGTACGATTCACAATAAGCGACTTAAGAATAAATTGTTGCTTTATAGAAATTGGTACTTTTGGTTGTAAAAATGTCTATTGTTTACATTTATAAAAAATTAAAGGGAACTAAAATAGTGGATACTAAATACTAATATGTTTAGCAAATTATATTGTATATAAATTTATTAGTAGATTATTAAGAAAATTAAAGGGTTCTAAACTCTAATATAGGAGCCTCAAGCTTCACAAATTTATTAAATTATTTAATACAATGGATTTGACTAAATTGGACGATTTTAATAGGTATTAAACCCTAATATGGAAACATAAACCCTAACAAATATACATAAAATACTGAATGATCTAAAACAATTGATTTTATTTAGTATGTCTATTTTAAGGGATATAAAACCCTAACATAGGAGTTTAAATCCTCATGAATGTATATAAAATAATGAATGAAATAAAATGATTGATTTGATTAAATTTATCAACTTTAAGGGTACTAAACCATGATATGAGAGCTCAAACCCTCACAAATGTATATAAAATATTGCACGATATAAAATGATAGATTTCGACTATATTTACTAATTTTAAGGGGTACTAAACCCTAATATGGAAGTCTTAACCATCACAAAAGTACATAAAATACTGAATTATCTAAAATAATAGATTTGACTAAATTTGTCATTTTAAGGGGTACTAAACCCTAACATGGGAGTTGCAACTCTCATTAACGTATATAAAATACCCAATGATCTAAAACAATCGATTTTATTTAATTTGTCTATTCAGTGGGTATTAAACATTAACATGAGATCCTAAACCCTAAAAATTGTATTTAAAATATTGAATGAATTAATACGATCGATTTTTAGGGGTACTAAACCATAATATGGGAGTTTAAATATTGCATGATTTGACTATATTTATCGATTTTAAGGGATACTAAACCTTACTATGAGAGTGTCAACCTTCACAAATATAGATAAAATACTAAATGATCTAAAATGATAGATTTGTCTTAGTTTATCAATTTTAAGGGGTATTGAACCCTAACATGTGAGCCTAAACTCTCACAAATATATATATATAACATATTAAATGATTTAGTAGGATCGATTTGACAATTTATTGATTTTAAGGGGTACCAAACCCTAGTATTGGAGTCTAAACTCTCACACATGTAAATAAAACATTGAATAATTTAAAAAATTCGATTTGACTATATTTATCGATTCTAAGGGATATTAAACCTTAATATGGGGGTCTAAACTCTCACAAATATAAATAAAATTCTGCATGATTTAAAACAATAGATTTGACCAAATTTATCAATTTTGAAGATACTAAACCCTAATATGAGAGTATAAACCCTTACAAATGTACATAAAATATTAAATGATATAATACGATGAAATTGACCAAATTGGTTGATTTTAAGGAATAAAAAAGCCTAATATAAGACATAAATCTTCGTAAATGTACATAAAATGTTGAATGATTTTAAACAATCGATTTGACTAAAATCGTCGATTTATTTTACTAAAAACGAATATATTTTATAGAGAAAAAGAATATTATAGAGAAACTCAAACTTTAAATATATATTTAGCTAATAATAACAATTTAGATCATTAACAACAATGCCAAAGCTTCAAAGGTTTCGGTCAAGCTTCAATCTGAAATTGAAATATCAATCTATCCAATTCAACCTAGATTTTATATAGTCTCTGGGTTTATAGACATGATGAAGTTCTACTAAATAAGTTTTATAATCCTTCGTTCCAGATTGCAGTGCTAAAATCATTCTTAGTTTTTTTTCAAAACCCTAAGATTTTATAAATTAGAAAACAGTGAATATAATCTACAAATATACATAAAATATTAAATAATTTAATACGATGAAAATTGACTAAATTGATTGATTTTAAGGGGTACTAAAACCAAATATGAGACATAAATCCTCGTAAATATACATAAAATATTGAATGATTTTAAACAATTGATTTGACTAAAATTATCAATTTATTTTAGTAAAAACGAATATATTTTATAGAGAAAAAGAATGTTATAGAGAAACTCAAACTTTAAATATATATTTAGCTCATAAATAACAATTTAGATCATTAACAACAATTTCAAAGCTTCATAGGTTTAAAGAATAAACATATTATAATGTTACGTTAAATTAAGAAGCCATAAAGATTAACTTCACTTAAAAGATCCCAGGAACCCAGTTTGGACATTTATTGATCAAATTACCAGCTTATATAACTAATGTTAGGTAGCTTATATAACTAATGTTAGGTAGCAATAGTATAGAGTAGAGAGCTATGTTGCTTCTTTGTGCATTAACAATCCAATACTACATAAATTTCAATTTAGCAGAGGCATAAAACTAATTTAGAAGAGGCAGTGCCTAGATTATACCATATGCAATCCCAGAAGCCGCACCAGCTGCAGTAAGAGCTATTCTCTTTTCTCTATTGTTTTCCATCATTAACGCAAACCCATTAGCACAAGATTTTCCAATGTTGACGCTAGGTCCTTCAGGATCCAATGAACATCCTGTACCAAGAGTCCCAGCAACTTGGATAACTTTTATCACTGGAAATATCCCACCAAGAAAATCAACTCCTTGTCTCTGAGAAGAAGTAGATTGGCTGATTTGGTCTAAGATCTCACGCAAATCATGCATCATTCATACTATAACACCACCAGTGACCGGAATCAAAAGAATTTGATGCCAAGTATCAGCTAATCTCTGTAACCGAAGCCAAGCAGCTCCTTCGTTTGGAGTACCAGCCCATGCCCTGAAACGACCCGACCCAAAAATTTATAATTTTTCTAACTTAAAACCCGGATTATCATTATCACAAATGATAATCCTCAACGGTCGAATCTCAACATGCGGAAAACAATAATAATCAATCAACAACAATTTTCAATTCAATAAATCCCATACTTTATTAAGTTACTAATCCAGTTCAATTCAATCAAATTCCAGAATAAACCCAATGACAACAAGTTCAGAATTCACTAGCACCCTAGCAATTCTAACAATCCAACCATACAAGCGAGACCCTAGATCATCTCCTCTTCCTGGCCATGAATCTACGATCACATTTTCTCTTTACCTGCAACACATGGCAAAAAGAATTGCGTGAGTATTATCATAAATACTCAGCGACGTGGTCATCCCATCTACAGATTATTTATACACAAGCATAAACAAAAGATACAATACCAGGATGAGCATACACAAACATTCACGAAAACAATCAAACACGAACCAATCCAGGAACCCTGTGTCGATTGACACAACCTCTAGGTGTCGATCGATACACATCCCGTGTCGATCGACATACAGCCCCGTGTCGATCGACACACCACCCTGGTGTCGATCGAAATGACATCGCAGAACCCAGAAACGAGTCTATCCTCTCATGGCTCAAATCCGTCGCGATTCATCGAGTCTCCTGGACAATTCCATTCACAAAACACACGAAATCCAACAAGTAATCGCATTATACCCATTCCTTACACTTATGTAAGCCTACGGTCACGCACTCACCTCGATTTCGGATTGAAAAGATGAAGAACACGAAGAACGACTCGAACCAGCCACTGATTTTGTTCTCCCAGATCCGAAATCCACCCAGCAACAATCCCCTTTGCGTTCTAACACCTCTCGAGATCAATCCTCCTCAAGAACACTCCAATTTTCTCTCAATTCCTCTGATTCTGAAAGTTCTCCCCAAACCTTCTGGTTTCTCTCTGATTTTCGGCCAAGAACCCTCAAAAGCGACTGCTCACGCCTTTTTATGTCAACCCTAAACCGGCACGCCAAACCAGACAATTAAACCGAACCTGTCGGTCCAATTTCCACTCGTGTCAATCGACATACCCCACCTGTGACGATCGACACCCACCAAAAATCCATTTTTTGGTTCACGGGCGTTACATGCCCACTCATGAATATGTGAGCTCTTCAGATTTTCTATTCGCAGCGGATGCCATGGTAATGCAACCGGAAAAAATGTAGCCAAAAACAGAGAGTTAGAGAAGATGCCAAGTAAAGAAGTTTCGAGTTTATGATCTAAAAAATACAGTACATCTATATATAGTTGAATCACGAAAACATTCAACTTCTAATTAAATTAGGATATTATCAAAGTGAAGAACTATCAACACATAAAACATTTACATAAATGATTAACATTTACATAAATGATAATCTTGACTATGCTATATTTTTTAATTATGAGTATGGATTGTCGAAGATTATAGTCATAATTTCCAAAGTGCTGTGAGAAAAGATAGAACAAAAGAAGACAAAGCTTTATATGAGGGTTATTGCATAGAGAGATAAATCAAAAATTGATGTGCCTTGTTGAAGAGAAAGAAACTGAAAGATAGGGAGAGAAAAGAGATACTCACGCATAAGGAAATCAAGAGGATTGCGGTGAATTAGTTCTTCTTCCTCATCGTTTGGTCTTCTTCCTCATCGTTATAGGGTTTTAAAATTTAAACATGAAGGGTTGAGACTCAAGCTGTTAGAGTTTCCAATTTTTTGCCTTTTTCAAACCTATGAAAACCTTATTTTAGTATTGAGAGCTGAGACGAAAATTATGCAAAATGATGAAAAGGTAATGAAAAAATAAAGTAAACATTCATAAAAAACATGAGGATCTAAAATTAAACAACCACCTGGAAGCTTGAATGTATAGTTTCTATATTCATGAGAAACATGAGAATTCGGTTCTCTTCCATTAATGATGAATACGAAAAAAAATAGTCACAAAGAGTTAGTCGTCATGATATGAAAATACGGATAATTGAACTCTAGGCACAAACATGCCCAGACATGGAATAGAAGAGCGAAGAAAACAAAATTTCAATGGATTTTTGTTCAAATTAAAAATAGAGAAACATACCTACAAACCCTACAAACACTAAAAATCACGATTAAAAAATATGAAAATTACAATAAGCAATATGTTGCAATTTACAAAATAAAATCAAAAAATTAAACACCAAAGAACAAACCTATAGCTAGAATTTGCTTAAACTACGTTTTTACGTGTTCCATGCAACTCACAAGACCAGATATTATAATATCTAACATCATAAAAAAAAAACAATTAGAAAGAAAATACCATTAGAAACTTGAAGAAACTCTTAAATTCGAGCTGATTTCACAAATTTCAATCATAAAAAAATTATAACCACAAAACTATATAATAAAACATCATCAATGATTAAACCTCATCAAATCGAATTGTAAAGAAAAAGTGAAAAAGAATGATACCCAAAGAAGAACCAGTATGCGATTCATGATCAATTTCCATCCGATCTAAAGCGAAGATAAAAGGGTTTGAAACCAAACACACATTATAAACAAAACTCATCTATTTATTGAAGTTATGGATGAAAACCCAAAAAAAAACCGATAACAGAACATATATGAAACGACCCAACCCGTAAAATTTAAAATTTGTTTCTTCGGATTATTATTATCACAAATAATAATCCTCAACGGGTCAACACAAGCAATGTGGAACAAGGACGATTAAACAATTAACACCACATTCAATAAATCTCATACTTTATTAAATCTCTAATCAATTCCAATACAATAACAAAAATCCAATAACAATCCATCCAATAACCAGTTCCAGAATCACTACATCATAGCAATTCTAACTCAAAGACCACGAAACCGAGACACTAGATCATCCCCTCTTCCCGGCCATGATTCCACGATCACACTTTCTCTTTACCTGCATCACATGGCAAAAAGAGATGCGTGAGTATTATCACAAATACTCAGTGACGCGGTCATCCCATCTACTTGACTATACACACATGCATAAGGGACAAACCACAACACCAAACAACAACCAATCATCACACATGATAAATACGTCAAACTGACGGCATCGATCGACACACGCCTTGTGTCAATCGACGCAACAATTGCTTGCGTCGATCGACACACAACCTTGTGTCGATCGACGCATGCTGCAGAATCGCAGAATCAAACCTTCTCTGGTTCGATTCTCGACTGCACCACGTCGATTTTCTGCAAAACAAACATCAACAACCACACCAAAACAACACGAAATCACAGAGGAAACATCCTCCAAACAATCAATCATCTCAATCCACACAATCAACGCATTATGATCCATCCTTTTACCCAGATAAGCCTATGGTCACGCACTCACCTCGATTCTGGAAGGAAAAGAATGAGGAAAAACCTGAAGAACACGACGAACAGATCTCTAAATCCGAGAATCCTCTTCTCAAATCGCGATCTACCAGCACGAAACTCACACCCAGAGTCTCACAATCAGTCACACGATTTCTCAGGATCGAAAAGGCAAAGAAATCCACAAGAATCCTTCGATTTCTTTCAATCCTTCACAAGAACACTCAAACTCTTTGTTTCTCTCTGAAAACTCACCAAAAAGGGACCACAACTCGTCTGATCCGCTTTTATATCGAAGGCCTAGGCTTCCCTGAACCGACCCGCCAAACCGCACGATTAAACCAAACCTGTCGGTCCAATTTTAACCTGCATCGATCGACGCAACGCCCAGAACCCGACTTCTCACAAGTCAAAACACGCGTGTCGATCGACACACACACCTCGTGTCGATTGACGCACCAACCAAAAATCCATTTTTTGGTTCACGGGTGTTACAATTCTCCCCCACTAACAGGAATTCAACCTCGAATCACGCGACACCGTCTCACTACGGTTGACACTCCCGTCCGAAACCTGACCGGATTCTCCCGTAAACATCAACAGTGCAACGCTCCCTGATCGCACAACAATCAAACAAGAACATGCACGACCAAAGACGCTACATTTATTTACCAGGGTCGTCTGATCCGAGGTTCCACCGCAAGTAAAAAACCTAGACTAGACATCCACTTACACATCCTTATCAACACTCCTTACCCACCAGGCCAGCACCACCTGAGGTCACTTCCCGATCTCAATCACAATCACCGTCATCCTACGGCCCACACACCTGATTTCAGCCCTCTAGCCCAACCCGTCCAGCTCCACTGATATCATCACCCCTGGCTCCACCCAGCCAGCACTATCTGAGATCGATCCTCGATCCCAGAACTCAACTAGTCTCAACTAGTAACATTGCACCTTCTCACCACGGCTGCAATCCTGACCAACCCGGTCAGCACCACCTGAGATCATCTCCCGATCTCTGAAGCTCATCTAGTCTCATACTTACAATCACATAACAGACATTATTACTCGTAACTCATACTCATAACTCATATACATATACACCATACCAACTCTCAGGATCGTCACCCCTTGAGTCATCGTATGCAGGGAACCCACTATCCTCTGGAGAGAACCACTATCCCTCAAAGTATATGTAGGGAATCCACCGTTCCCCAGAGAGAACCACCATCTCTCGAGTATATGCAGGGAACCCACCGTTCCCCAGAGAGAACCACCATCTCTCGAGTATATATATATAGAGAACCCACTATCCTCTGGAGCAATCACTCTGTAACGTGCATCATAAGCACCTGTCGACCAAAATCACTTCTCGTGGTTCCATCCTTACATCCCTTATCTCGGAATGTCACCTAATGGCCAATCACCAGGCCATCCGGAACAACCCAATCATCAGGGTGCTCCCACAGAGTCCCTAGAAAAGACAGTCCTAACTAACATAAGACTTCTGTTTCTAGACTCCTCCTAGGAAATAGACAAGTTCTAACTCACATAAAACCTCTATTTCCCAGTGCCATCCAGGGAATAGCCAAGTCCTAACTCACATAGAACCTCCATCCCCAGATACTTCTCTTAGGACATAGATAAGCTCTAACTCGCATAGAACTTCCATTCCTAGCCTCAATAGAAAATAGACAGTCCTACTCACTTAGAACTTCTATTTCTAGCTCCCTAGCCGATAAACAAGTTCTAACTCCCATATAACTTCTATCGCTAGACCTCCACATGACCCCACCAGCCATCAAAACACATGACCTACCAGTCATCACAACCCATGACTCCACAAGTCATACCATAAGAATCACATATTATAAACACATTTAATAAGGAAAAACTCATCTTATTAAATCTCAACAATGTATAATCGTTACAACACTAAACAAAAAATGGATAAGCTACTGGTCCCACCCATTCCACAACCTTGAACGGACCCATAAACCGCGGACTTAGCTTATTCTCTGAAATGGATCTGTTAGGACCCCTCAACATCACTGCCTTGAGATACACCAGATCTCCCAACTCAAACTCCAACTCTTTTCGTTTCTTATCAGCATAACTCTTCTGCCGATCCTCATGTTCAGCCTCAAGACACGGATCTTCTCCTTCGTCTCCTGAAAAAAATCTGCACCAAACATGCTCATCTCTTCCATTTGAGTCCACCATAATGGTGTACGGCATGACCTCCCATATAGAGCCTCATATAGAGCCATCCCAAAACTCGTCAGGTAGTTATTGTTGTACGCAAACTCCACCAGGTTCAGATGATCCGCCCAATGAACACCATAATCTAGCACACACATCCTCAGCAAATCTTCCAATGTCTAAATCATCCTCTCAGACTGCCCATCAGTCAGAGGATGATACGCTGTGCTCATATGCACCTTAGTGCCCATCTTAGCCTGGAATGCCCTCCAGAACTCTGAAGTAAACCTTGGATCCCTGTCTGAGACAATACTTGCTGGCATCCCGTGCAGCCTCACTATCTCCCGCACATACTTCTTAGCCAACACCGCCGCACCGTCGGTCTTCTTGATGGTAAGAAAATGTGCTGACTTCGTTAAACAATCCACAATCACCCAAATCGCATCATAGGTCTGCAACACTAGCAATCCCATTAGAAAATCCATGGTAATCATATCCCACTCCCACTCCGGAATAGAAAAACTCTGCAACATACCACTCGAAACCTGATGCTCAGCCTTCGCTAACTGGGTTTTCACTAACTGGCATACGTTGAACGCTGCAACCCAGTTAGCGACATCCTTCTTCATGCCGATCCAGTGATAATACCACTTCAGATCACGATACATCTTGGTCACTCCCGGATGAATCGACAGCATGCTCGAATGAGCCTCCCGCAGGATCTTTTTCCTCAGATCCTCATCCTTGGATACACAAACCCGCCCGTTCACCAGTATCATCCCATTCGCCGAGATCGAATACTCTGAACCTGCCACCTTGGAAGCATAAATCAAACCCTGATTCTTCTTCTGAGCTACTCGAATCCTGCTCAGCAAATCCGCCTGGTTAGCTGTCTCTAACCCTAACAGCTCCTGTGAGATAACACACAATCTTAACGTACCAAGCTCGCTCACCAGAACCTCCATATCCCACTCATGATTTGAAGCAACCCTCTTTTGACTCAACACATCTACAACCAGATTGCCTTACACGGATGGTACCCAATCTCCAGTTCATAATCTGCTACCAACTCCATCTAGCGCCTCTGTCTCTGGTTCAGCTCCGGCTGAGTGAAGAAATACTTTAGACTCTTATGGTCTCTGAACACCTGTACCTTTCCGCCATAAAGATAAGACCTCCAAATCTTCAGAGCGAAAATCACCGCAGCCAACTCCAAATCGTGGGTAGGTAATTGCAATCATGCTTCCTCAACTGCCTTGAAGCATATGCAATAACCTTCCTCTGCTGCATCAGCACACAACCCAGTCCAACTTCTGAAGCGTCTGTATACACCACGTAAGGCTCACTAGGCTCGGGTAACGCCAACACAGGTGTACTCGTCAACATCTTCTTCAGCTTCCCGAAACTCTCCTCACAAGTTGAAGACCACACAAAAGGGACATCCTTCCCCGTCAACTTCGTCATCGACTGCGCCATACTCGCAAATCCCTTTGATAATAACCCGCCAACCCGAGAAAACTCTGAATCTTGGTGGCATTCCTTAGTCTAGGCCACCTTCTGATAGTCTCAATCTTGGATCCACAGAAACTCCCTATGCAGACACTACGTGGCTAAGGAAACTCATCTCTCGCTACCAGAAACTGCACTTACTCAATTTCGCGTACAGCTTTTGCTCCTGCAGCTTTTCCAGAACCACTCTCAAGTGAACCTCATGCTCCTCAGGACTCCTCGAATACCCAGGATATCATCAATGAAGATGATCACAAACACATCCAGATACTCCTGGAACACCCCGTTCATCAATCTCACGAACGCTACTAAGGTATTCGTCAACCTGAAAGGCATCACCACGAACTCATAGTGCCCATACCTCGTCCCCGATGATAATCCAGATGGACTATGTACCGATCCAACCCAGGATGACATCGTACAGCTCCCCGGACTAATGATCAAATCTGCTAGCATCAACTCTCCCGCCACCAGAATATTCACACCATGAGCCCGCCTGAAAGTAGCTAACGACTTGCAACCAGCAACCCTAACTACTCCCGACTGCTCACCGAAATCGTTTCGGATACCACTACCTTCCGCATACTCCGGAGTAATGAACCTATTCGTAGCTGCAGAATCAAATAACACGTGGGACTCACATCCGCCCACTACTAATGTCCATGTACAACTCCCATGTGCCTAAGAACCCTAACATTCTAGCACAGACTCACAAATTCCAAAACAGAATAAATTTAATCACATTAGAATTTAACAAGTCAAGTTCTGAAATTACCCGTGATCGGTCTGGCGCTAGAACCACCCGCCTCCACCAGAGTGAACACCCGCGGTGCCGCTGCAATCTGAACCACCGGCTGCACTGCTACCACTACCATCTGCTGCAGTCTCGGACACTTAGGCTTGAAATGCCCTGGTTCTCTGCAGTGAAAACACACCCGCGTATCCCGGGCCTCAACCCACGTATCCCAAGCCCCAGTCATCTTCGGAAAACTCGCCACCCGACGACACGTGCTCCCACACCCGAAGCAACCCGAACCACCCTGAATGGCCCCTGAAGTGCTCTCCCACTTCCTCTTCTGTCCCTGCGCAGGCTTGCCGCCCCTGCTCGGACCCACCTGCTGCTGCACCGGTGGACTAACCACCACAGCCTGCTCCCTGAGGTCCTCCTCAATCACAGCAGTCGTCTCAACCAGCTCCGCCCTCGTGGCGAACCTGCTCGCTCTACAACGAGTCCTCAGATCTAGTCAAAGTTCCCTCAGGAACCTCTTTACCTGGGCCTGCTCGCCCTCTAGATCCCTACCAGTATGTACCAGAAGCCGACCCAACTCCTCGTCGAACTTCCGGACCGACCAGTCACCCTGAGCCAACTCCAAAAATCGCAACTCCAGCAATCCACCGCCTCATGCGGAAGGTACTTGGCGTTGAACTCAGCCACGAAGTCCTCCCATGCCATACCCGACTGAGCTCTCCTAGCCACCACACCTTGCAACCAGAGAGGTGCATCACCATCCAAGTAATTTACCGCTAGGTCCCCCCGGTATCTCTGGACACCTGAGAGATTGGAAATTATGCTTCAATCTACTCCTCCACAGATCTACCTTCTTAGGCTTGGCACCACCCGAGAAAAACCTGGTGCCAATCCTCTGCATCTGCTCCATCATCCTAAGGTAGGATGGGAGCTCCTCTGCATACCAGCCATACCCGGCTACACACCAGCCATACACAGCTGTACACCAGCCATACCCGGCTGCACACCAGCCACACCCGGCTGCACACCAGCCACACACGACTGCACACCAGCCACACACGGCTGCACACCAACTATACCCTGCTGCACACCAGCCACACCCGGCTGCACACCAGCCACACACGGCTGCACACCCACAGCCTGAGCCTGAGCCGGCGTCCCACCTGGCAATAGCTCCAAGATCAACTATAGCAGACCCGCCAGACAATCATCTCGATTCTGGGCTCCACCTGCAGTAGCACCCCCACCTAGGCCCGCTGCACCAGGACCTATACCCGTCCCACCAGTCTTCACACTGGCACTCACAGTGACCACACCCACGGACCCCTCCTGATACGCCTGCAAATCAGTCACCTGCTCCCGCATGGTCTCATGGGCCACACTCGCGGCATCAGACTCACTCTCGAGTCCATGTTCGCGGCCACGCCCACCACGACCACCTCGGCCTCCACGGCCCCCACGACCTCTGCCTCTAGTACCTCTAACCAGCTTACTCTGCCCTACCCAGCAGAACACTAAGAATACTAGAAAACAGAAAAGTCAAACAACACTTACCGTGGAATCTCATTGAAGGCTCAAAAAAGATGATCTAGGACTCCAAACCCACACAGCAATCAATCGACTAACTCACATAATCAACTAAATGCACCCGCCCAAGAACCATAAGGCCCTGATACCAAAATGAAGCAACCCAACCCGTAAAATTTAAAAAATTTCCCTTCGGATTATTATTATCACAAATAATAATCTTCAACGGGTCAACACAAGCAATGTAGAACAAGAACGATTAAACAATTAACACCACATTCAATAAATCCCATACTTTAGTAAATCTCTAACCAATTCCAATAAAATAACCAACAAACCAGTTCAACAAAAATCAAATAACAATCCATCCAATAACCAGTTCCAGAATCACTACATTCTAGCAATTCTAACTCAAAGACCACGAAACCGAGACACTATATCATCCCCTCTTCCCGGCCATGATTCCACGATCACACTTTCTCTTTACCTGCATCACATGGCAAAAAGAGATGCATGAGTATTATCACAAATACTCAGTGATGCGGTCATCCCATCTCTTTGGCTATACACACATGCATAAGGGATAAACCACAACACCAAACAACAACCAATCATCACACACGATCAATACGTCAAACTGACGGCATCGATCGACACACGCCTTGTCTCGATCGATGCAACAATTGCTTGTGTCGATCGACACACAACCTTGTGTCGATAACGCATGCTGCAGAATCGCAGAATTGAACCTCGACTGCACCACGTCGATTTCCTGCAAAACAAACATCAACAACCACATCAAAACAACACGAAATCACAGAGGAAACATCAATCAATCATCTCAATCCACACAATCAACGCATTATGATCTATCTTTTTACCCAGATAAGCCTACGGTCACGCTCTCACCTCGATTCTGGAAGGAAAAGAATGAGGAAAAACCCAAAGAACGAGAAGAAAACGACGAACGGATCTCCAAATCCGAGAATCCTCTTCCCAAATCGCAATCTACCAGCACGAAACTCACACCCAGAGTCTCACAATCAGTCACACGAGTTCTCAGGATCGAAAAGGCAAAGAAATCCACAAGAATCCTTCGATTCCTTTCAATCCTTCACAAGAACACTCAAACTCTTTGTTTCTCTCTGAAAACTCACCAAAAAGCGACCTGAACTCGTCTGATGCGCTTTTATATTGAAGCCCTAGGCTTTCCTAAACCGACCCGCCAAACCGCATAATTGAACCAAACCTGTCAGTCCAATTTTAACCTGCGTCGATCGACACACACCTTGTGTCGATCGACGCAACGCCCAGAACCCGACTTCTCACAAGCAAAACACGCGTGTCGATCGACACACACACCTTGTGTCGATCGATGCACCAACCAAAAATTCACTTTTTGGTTCACGGGCGTTACAATATATATATATCACAAGTAACTACATACAAGTAAAAACAATGATGAGAATAATATATAGAAAAACAATGAACAAAACATATATATACAAAAATTTACATGCAACTCAAAAAAACACAATAAAATATGGAGTAATAACATATATCACAAGTAAAAATATCTGATTACTAATCGAACAAAAGCAATGATGAGAGTAATAAAATTCATACTTGGATTAGTGGTCAAATATCTGAGTAAAGAAAAAATAAAATCATATCTCTTATATATTAATAGAGAAGTGATTAGCTTAGGTATACTCTCTAGAATTATTCTCCCATTTTTATTATGACATGACATTGATAAAAGATGACATGGCAATTTGACTTTTTAATTAAACCCACTAATCATAATTACTTAGCCCATTATTATTTTTATTAATTCTATACATAAAAATATTAAATGTTTACACGAAAATATTCCTATGACTATTAACACTGATAGCCCAAAAACCAATTTATTATTCTTGAAACCCTAATAATCTACTTCTAGCTCACGTTAATATTGAATAACATACGTCTAACTTATATTATATATTGGATTCGTTTACATTCAATTTACATTTAGAACTATTTTTCCATTCTTCTCTTATCAACAAATAAAGTTTTTTTTTAATGTTTTTGTCTATGCTAATGATATTATAGATTTAAATAATTCGAAATATTCGTAAGACATTCCGGTGAAGGTAGTAATCAATTTTTATTTTTATATTGAAATAAATATCTGCATTTTAATTATATCTAAAAATAATATTTTATAAAGTTATATGCACATTGTATCATGATTCATGTACTTCTTTAGCAATACTATTATCATCTTGTCAAATTTATGTCGCAACCTTTTCCATATTTTTTTTTGTATGTTTGATTATATGCAATTAATTTTTATTATTTTTTGAAGGCGAATTCTATACAATTAATTAATTGACATTCTAATATATTATATAATACTTTAAACAAATATAAGAAAATGATAGTATACCAATGCGAATATTTTTATAATTTACGTAAAATTAGAAAATTGTTTAATCTAACTGCCCAAATTAAATATTACATCTAACAAAAAAGCAAGCAATATTCATCTAAAATCTATTCGAATAAAAGAAACCAAAATCAAACCATACAATATTATCCATAGTAGATATTTTCATTTTAGATATTGTTATTCACAAATAGAATAATTCACACGGGTTTAACCATATGAATATTAAACACAATTAAACATAATATGTCGTGTTTTGTTTTGTCAAATTTTCATGTTATAAAAAAATTTAAACACAAAGTAATAATAGTTTGGTACAAGATAGACACTACAACATCAATGGAGATAGAAAAAGTTTTAGAAAAAATAAATTTTTACTTGGTTATTACGATATAAAATTAGATCCAAAGACCAATTCAATTGTTTTTTGTTAATTGAATCGTAAATGAAGTTTGACACACAAAAAAAAATTGTAAATGAATTTATATTATTAAAATTAGAATTAGTGCTAACAAACGGAAAAAAAATTATTTCATACAAAAATAGAACTGAAATCTAAATTAAACATCATTAAGAACTTTTAACAAGAAAATAATATTCTTCTGATTTATTTAATTTTTAATAGATATTTAACCGCGTATAACACGGGGAGTCACCTAGTTAGTAACAATATATAAACAATAATTAGTTAATAATAACACATGATAATATGTAATACACGAGAGAACTGTGGGTAAAACACAACAAACCTTGAAATAAAGAGATGAGATTATAATATCTTGTGGGGTACGATGAGATGATGGGAAAAACATATATATAGGATGAGAAATTATTAGGCTTAGAGAATTTCAATTTAACATATATTTTAATATATAGAAAATTTCTTTTTAATTTTCTTTATATAAATTATTGGGGAAGATAAATATGGAAGAATAAATTATTCGGGAAGATAAATATGTAAGATTAAGATCTCGATATAACAAATATATTTTAATATATAGATAATATTCTTTTAATTTTCTTTATATAAATTATTTGGGAAGATAAATATGGAAGAATAAATTATTCGGAAAGATAAATATGGAAGTTCAACATTATACAACATTATATGAGAGGAGAATATCAGTAAAATATTAAAAAGAAAATAAATATGGAAAATAAATTATACAACGTATAACGTAAACATGCATGCATGCAGGGGCGGATCTACCATGTTAATGTTAATGGGTGGGGCAGTTGCCCACCATAGAATTTTCAAAATTACACAAATTAAATCAGAATTTTAGCTATGCTTCTGTTGATATTTTATTGCATGTCTCCTATCATGGTAAACAAAAATTTCTATCATGTAATAAACACAAGACAAGGTCTAATACATTTTTTTTTTGTCTACAAGCCCATGTAAAATACCAACATAAGTCATTCATGTCTACTTTTTTGCAATTTGTAGACAGTTTTTGTTTAATATGTATTTTTTGCCCATGATGACAAACATTTCTACATCATGCATGCATGTAAACATCTTATCAACATACAAAAATAAAGTAATATTATCATAGTAAATAAGGCCTATTTTTGTTAAAACTAAATAAGAAATCTCAACATCAATTTCCATTAGAACAAATAAATTAGACAGGTTGGTTTTTGGTCCATCGAAAGTGATTGCGTATTAGATATATAGATTGGCCTAATATAATTTGCTAATTTGTTTTCGTTTTTTTTTCAATTATATTGATTTTTTTTCCCCTAAAATCACTCTCAATGTGACACCTAAACAAACAAAGTAAGTTCATGTTTATAAATATAGATTTGTTATTTTGCTGTTATTTTATCTTGAGTTTGTCTCTGGCGAGGTTTGAGTCGAAAGAGTTCTTTTCTGATTTAGGTTAGTGCTGGTGGAATGCCCATAATTCAGGGTCCCTCTTATTTTCTATGGTTGATTTCACTGTAACTTACTTACATGCAAGACGATACTGTTTAGTGATCAACCTCAATGCACAAGCTGATACAACTTTGTATATATTAGATATGCTGTATTGTTACCACACAATTAATTTTGGGATTTGCATTTGAACTGATTTCAAATGAATTTATGACAAAACTCAAAAAAAAAAAACAAAACCCAAAACCTTTAAGGTAACAATTGCAGCAGAAATAAAAGAGAGAAGAATAGTAGCAGCAGCAGCTACAACAGTCAAACCAGGCGTGACCGCGGAAAGACTAAGGCCTGCTTTGACGGTTGTAGCAAAGCTCTACGTTCCATGGCTTTTAAAGGGTGAGCCTCCTCCTCCTTTGGCTGGATCCTTTTGCAATAGCACATCATGATTGATTGAAGCCAATTGTGACAAATTCTGCACCATAATATTCACTTTTAACGAACCATATCTTATATTTTAACAGTAAATATTATCTCAACACAGACATTATGATTCCCCTTCTCTAGTTATCTCTACAAAGCTTTCCCAAGACATCTTCAACCCAAGTAAATTGGGATTCATATTACGGGTTTTAGCTGTCTTTTGTGTAAATTCATAAACAAGAAAAAGGTGGAAGCAGTGACTTTACCTTGAACGAAAAGTTAATGAGGGAGAGATAATAAGGTGGAGAATCAAAATCCGCCAGGTTGGTGCATTCATCCAACTAAAAAAATAAAAACACAAAACAATGACTAACAACAGTTTTGCTATTTTGATGGGTTTTGTGAGTAACTAAAGAGAAAAGGATGCAAGTTTCTTAGATGTTTACCTCATCTCCTGAATTTGGATATGATTCGCTGTTGTTGTCACTGTCAGTATCGCTGCAACTCTTTTCACTGAACCGTGATATGAAATAGCTTGTGTCAACGATACTCTCTGTCAGAGGTACAAATGCAGCCTGCCAAATAGCAAGAGGAAAAGAAACGCAGCTAGACTTTAGAAGTTCACCCCCTCATTCATATTGCGCATTCGTGAAGACTTAATTTAGCAAAAGTTCAATTCGATCAAAACAACTTCTTCTTTATTTTTTACTCTTTTCTTTCTTCATCCAGCAACTAACATTTATTTTTTTTGCATTATTTGTCAATCAAATATGTCTTGAATGCAAAAAGAGGGGCCGAGTTGATTTCTTACCTTTTGCAAAGTAAGATTCTCCCAGTCAACTCCTTGAAAGAAGGGATGTGCCTTTACCTGAAAATGAGACAAGAGCTATTACTGAGAAATTTAATAATGACCACAACAACAGTATCCTTCTGTTGTAGCATGCATATAGAAGCATTCGCTTCACATTTCTATGGCTTTAATACAAAGTAAAGGAAAATTGACTGAACCTCTGCCGCCCCATTCGCCCCCAGTCGCTTTTCCGGCTCATGGACAAGCAAACTATTATGGAAAGAAAACGAATTTAGATTAATAGAAATTAGTAACACATCAAACCTACACAGTGAACATAGAAAAGATTATTATAATACTTATTTTGAACCAGTACCCCAATGTAACAACTCCTAAACACCGGGCAGAGTGAAGTCTAAAAACGAGATGATGTAGACATAACCACAATAAGCAGAATCTATAATAGGTATCTACTCATTTACATAGATAAACATGAATAGGACTGCTGGAAAGACCAATGAGAGGAAAACAGGAGCGGGATTGCAGTTAAATGGATCCTCTATAAGAAGAAAAAACTAAGGTGGAGAGTATAGTTGATCCTTAGTTAGCTTCTAAATATGAAATGGAGGTCATGTTGTTGAAAAAATCAAAAGAAAAAAAGTTCACGAATTGAAGCCAAAACAGACCTGTTAATCAAATCCTGAGCTTCATATGACATTTCACCAGGCACATCTGGCCACGGAATTTTTCCATTGAGGATGTTGTCAAATATTATCTGTACAGCACAATTTAAAAGGTGAGTCCACACTCATTGGAAGCTAGACTATGTGTATAGCTCATCTCAATTTAAATGATCCCAAATGAATCTTTCAAATCCTTTGCTAAGAAAACAATACATAGCTACTATGGTTTAATAAGATATATGCCTACAGAATCCTCAGTGTTATTGTGAAAGGTTAATAAAGCAACAACACCTCAATAATAACAAAACCATAATCACCTGTATACCAAAATACCAATAAATTGCTGTGATTTAAATGTTCAAGATGCCTAAGGTACATTGGACTACCAACTATCAAAATATATGATTATGATACCACTAAGCTTTTATGATCTAAAAACTTGCTGGCAGGTCAAGAACAAAATTTGATTCAAGCAAAAACATGCTTGAACATCCAGCTTTTAATTAAAATAAGTAGCCACCTCTGGGCGGGATGCTGTAAAAGGTGGGATTCCAGTTATCAGTTCGAACAAGATGATTCCTACAGACCACCAATCCGCAGCATAACCTGAAAACAACACCAATATGATAAATATAATTTCCTCATACTCGAAAGTCTAACTTTTAAGGCTGTATCCAAACCGTGTTCAGTTCCAAGAAGAATTTCTGGCGCCAAGTAGTCAGGTGTCCCAACAGCTGAACGCCGAACTCTTTCTTCTTCTTGGCTCTTTAGAAAATGATGAGAACTTGTTCTTGGAGCTGCATCTGACTCATGTCCAGATAAATCAATTGTGTTGTTTATAAGACCGATCTTCGATAGCCCAAAGTCTGTTAGCTGGTGACAAAAATAATAATAAGTTCAATGGTTAAATAGCAGAACAAAGACAACATGTTTGAGGATTTTAAATCGAGGTAAAAGTGTGGCAGGAAAATATTAGGTACTTGAGGGCTTAAACAACAGACCTTGATGTGCCCATTATGAGCGATTAACAGGTTATCAGGCTTTAGATCACGGTGCACAATTTTCAGAGAATGGAGGTACTCCAATGCAAGAACCTGAAATAAATGATAATTGTTTATTCAAGACTCCAACTAAATTGGGTATTCACACACATATGAAGCCTTCAACAAACCAGTTCCGCAATGTATATACGGGCAACGTCATCTTCAAGGCAGCCAACTTTCTGGAGCAGAGAGTATAGATCACCCCCATTTAGATATTCCATTACCAAGTAAAGGTTATCTCTGCAGGTGAACGAATAAAAAAACCGAACCTGCAGAAATAAGATCAGGTGTTCAGCCTTTGGGAAGGAATATTACAGTTAGACAGTAGCAACGAAGTGAATTGTTTACCATAAAGGGATTTCTGACAGTTATTAGTATATTTCGCTCCGCCAATATCCGCTCAATGTCGTTTTTCCGTATCATATCTAATTTCTTCAGTACCTGTATATTTGAGAAATAAGATTAGCACATGGAGTAAGCTGACTTCGAACAGTTCAATTAATGAATAATAGAACAATCAGGCAATATAAGGGGCCAGCATTACACTTCTAGGAGCTTTCAAGTGTAAATATCATTAACAAAATAAAAATTCAACATTAAGAGTATCATCGTTCTCGGACGTTTTAAATTATGGCATCAACAACTAGGCTGTCTAAAATTCGAGTAAAAAAACAACTCTTTTAAAGAGAGGATTTAGAGAAGCATCAGGTCAAATTAATCAGAAAATTAAAGATGATAAACCAGCTATATACATGGTTCGAATTTATATACGCGTATACGAACAACTTATATATTTTTCATAATTTCAACCGAATTCAAAAAATTATCGTAATCAATTATTAATGTTTAACTGAAAGAAGAAAGTAGACTTCAGTATCTTTCCTCAGACAGTTAATTCTATCTTAGTCTTAGCAAAGCTTCCTTAGTATCAACTTTTCTGCAAACATATATTTTCTGTTACATCAATTCTTCATATGTAACAGCCATTGAGGTCATGACAAAGGTTTCTTTTCAACTGTTTTTTAGCCAATATTGACATCTTATCCTTGAAATTCTATGGTTCACACCACACCCATTATAGAACATAAAGAAGGCTAAACAAACACCATATATTCAGCAAAGCGAAAAGAAAATATCTACCTTAATCGCAAAAAAGTCCCCTGTTGTTCTTTTGCGCGCAAGAAAGACTTTACCGAAGGCCCCTCTGTTTATTCGTTTGATAGTCTCAAAGTCATCGATGCTTGTCCTATCTTTTTGCAGTAAATGTGGAGTAGCCACTGAGCAACCTTGAGATGCATGCTCCAAAACAGTTTCACTATCTTTTACGTCACCCATTGAACTTTTATCAGCATTCAAATCACAAGCATAAATATATTTTTCGCTGCAGATAAGATCGGAGTTAATATTACTTATAGGATGAGCTCAGAAACTACTAGTTTATAATACAGTGAATTTACCAAAGAAGTTTCTCGATCCGCCCACCAAAAGTGTCTATTACAAGTGCTTTGAGCTTGCCCTGCTTCAAAACAGCCTGTACGTCTTGCATGCAGGCAAGCAAATAGTCAAAGGATCCCTCTTTGGAGATATCTGTGCTTGCTCCACAGCGGGCAATATCTGAAAGATCCATCATCTACAAGACGAAAAAAAAAAGCAAGAATAGATTATGCTTCTAAATGGGTTTGATAAAAAAAAAATCAGAGATATAGGTAAAAGCAAAGCTATATATGTGATTTGGGTGGAGCACAGAGACCTGCCATGGTCAAGTAACAAATCAAAAATCTAATGACGTTGAAGCTACCAAAATCTCAACCCAACAAAACATATTAAATTGGCATCAGTAAAACTCAGCCAGACTCATGAGCGCCTAAAGTTATGTTAATTAAAAACATCAAGGATAATAAGATTCTTGCAACAGCACATGACTGGGTTAAAGCGATTGACATTTCGAAACTCATTACGACATGCTAGATAAAAATATAAGAACGGATACAGCATGGCACAGTAGCAAACTAGTACAGAAACATATAATATCAAATCATTACTTAATCTACCCAACACGGGAATCCAGTGGAAGTAAACAACTAACCAGTTGAAGATCCTCTTGCTCTGGACTATGCCGTTCTAGCCAATAAGAGTCAAAGTGACTTGTTCTGGGGGTATTTGTTGAAGATACTGATGTGATGCTACCAGTTGATGATGATGTGCCATGATTGCAAAATTTAGCCCCTACATGGCTCTTCAGATTAATAGGATATGTGTACGACTCATCTATGAAAGCCGTGTCCATCTCGTGTAGATCCTCAAACATTCCTTCAACACCTTTATTCCGCCATTCATTCATCTTAGGAGAACAACCTTCTGATGCCACTCCAGAATTCTGCAAAACTGAGTTTTCCAAGCCACCAGCTTGAGCAAAGGAGTTTAAACTTCGTGAATCAATTATCTGTTCCAGTATCTCCTCAAGTTTCAAAAGGCGCTCATCAACATCCAAACAGTTTATTTCACATTTATCTGCATAAGCACATATGTAAGAGTGCGGTTCCAGATGGGAGAGAGGAACTTCTTCCTCGCATATCCTGCAGATTACAGAATCAGATCCACATAACTCTTTTCCAGGCTCATTTGGCATCTTGTCTTGATACTCATCACTTAAATAAAATCTTTGTTCTACGACTTTACTATCAAACTGGGGTTTCTGCAATCGACGTCCCTGTTTAGAAGCGGCATAACCTCCTCTAGCTGCATTATTTCTCTGATCGTCTGGTATAGCATAACCAAAAGTTGTCTCTGATTCCAAAGATTCTTTGTCCCGCGTCTTGAGAGTAGGATAGCTGGAACCACAATCAGCCACTCTAGAAGTGGAAACCCAATTTGTTTCCACAGCAGGGATGCTTTCTAAACATTCCTTAAATTTTCGGAAGGAACTCTCATCAATTGGCTCAGTCTCCTTCTGAAACATCACAACCCTTGTACAATGAGTCAATATAAAAAGCAACTGAGAAAACAACCACTTCACAAGTCCTGCTTGGCACTGTTTCCTTTTCCTAGTTAGGTCTTGGACAATAGATTCACAAGTAGCACGAAGTTGAGCAGATGTCATCTGTATACAGGCTTGAGCCAGATTTAGTAACTCCTCTGTCATTTCTCGATCTTCAGGACATGATGGGTCGATTTTCTCTATAGCCTCTTCCACATCTATGACAAATTCATCTAGCTTCTTATCTACAATCTCCTTAGCAACATCAAATCTCGAGTGAAGTGAGCCAAGAAGTTCCTGAACATCATCTCAATTGAAAAAAATAAAAACCAGTTAAAATCAATTAGACAATCAAAAATAAATCGAGCCATTAGGTTAGCTAAATGGCACACATAATTTACTTAAAATTCTGGAAATTTTAGATCAACCTCGAAAAGTTTCATCAATTTGTCTAGCAACATCTTCAAACTCAATTAGAAAAATAAAAGAAGAAACCAAATTACAACGACAAGAAGCAGCACCTTCAGATCGTTGTAGCTGTGTGGGCGAGGGTGGGAAGTTTGAACACCACCCCTTGGCCCTAATTCATGGGAAAAGCTCTTTATACCAATTGACACCTTGCTAGAGGGAAGGTTGGTTTCAGATAGCTTGATCATCCTCTCCTCGTCTTTACGAGAGGTCTTGCCTTTCAAGTTAACATCCTGTAGCAAAACAACGCAGTTAATCCAAAGCCACTGCTTCCATCGAAACCCTTTTATGGAACATCCAAAACAAAACCATTACTTACCTCACTACTAGAGCAACCATCTTTGGGAGGGTTTCCAGAATGTTTGGGTTTATATGAAGCAAGCCACCTCGACAACTTTTTTCCTTTACGCTCTGATGAATAAAATGATGAAACAGAGAGTTAAAAACAAGACTCCTCCTAAGAAGTGATCACCAGCAAGAAATCTTATCAATATGTGAATCTATATAGAATTTCTGAAATCCAAGCACATCCTCTAATTATGATTCTCTGAAACCGAGTCAACAAAATTACTATGAGAGAAATCAAAACCTTGTTTGGAAGAGCCAGTGGTTCTGCGAGGAACAATAGTTTTCTGCGTACGGTTTAAAGGAGGCTGCGGAACGGAATCGGAGGAATCTTCAGGTCTCGGACCTGAGGAAGCTAACCGAGTCTTGATCCGGTTCAGACCGGAGGGAATCGCGACTTCAGACGAAACACCGCGATCCTTTCGATTCTCTCCCGCCATAAGCAAGCTCCAATACGTTCGAATAAATTAAACAAAAGAAGGAAAATCGCCGTTCGACGAAAACCCTAATACCTCCGACCTCAAGCTTCTCCGGTGGCAAGAGCGGAAACGAACGCTTGCATCTCCGGAAAAGCACGACGAGGAAGCAAAATTAGGGACGGCGATGAGAGAATCGGAGACCGGAGTGAAGCCGGCGAGAAAGAAGAAGATGATGAGAAGAAGGATTCATGGTTTTGGAGAAGCTATCAGAGTGCTAATGGGGTTGGTTGGTTAATAGGCTCAACGACCCGTGGCCGTGACATATTTTCGTTAATTAACTTTTTAATATGTTACCTTTCAAAATTCAAATATTGGCAATTACAAAAATACTATTTTTTGTATGTATATTTGTAAAAATACTATTTATAGATGTTAATTTATAAAAATATTATTAGTTTTGATTCCTAAACCTCCTTAAACCCTCAAAACTAAACTATAATAGAACATAGTTAACCCAAACATAAATAATATAAAGAAAAAATAATTTTCAAAAAGTGGCATTTTTGCAAAGATTTCAAAAATGTGACATTTTTGTAAAATGGCATTTAAAAAGTGTCATTTTTAAAAATTTCTCTTAAGATATTGTAATCTTTTGGTTTTTTTTTATTATAAAAAGGTTTTTTGTTGAGAAAAAGTCATTCTAACGTCTTTTCTATTAAAAAAAATGTTAATACGCGTGTAAACACATTGAAAAATATTAATATCAAAATTTGAATTTTAATTAGTAACCAGTTATATTATAAAAATATTTTTAATATTTAAACATTGGTCTTTAACCCATTAAAATTTAATTTATATCTTAATTCTCATGTTTTAATTCATATTATACAGATCCAAAAATATATATACATAAATGGAATTCAAATAATATTCTTAATAACAAACAAAATATTCTAGTCTTACCCATTATGAATTTATATTAACTATATGATAAAATCTTATAATAATTAAAATATCATAGAGTTAAATCATAAAATAATAAATTTATGTGAATAATCTAATAAAAAATCTATAAAATATTTTATAAATCGTTTTATCAAACATTATATATAAATCTATGATTGATAAATGACATTGATGTCATCGGCCTATTTTTTATAGAGATCTATTTATACTCTTCAAATCTTACATTGAAAAGTATAGGTAAATTTATATTTTCTAACATGTATAAATTTACAGTAAATATATTATTATTATTTTATAATATGTATAAAGTTTCATTTTATATAAATTTTTTTTTACATTTTCATTTTATATAATTTTATATATATTATCATTATTTTATAACATGTATAAATTTATTTATTTATTTGTTTTTCAATCTATAAACTTTTTTTGTTTTATCATTCATATATTTTTCTTAATTAAAATTTCTATTTTCCCTCTACTTTTTTGTTTTTTTATTCTTTATAACTCTCTATATATAATGCTTGACAATTATTTTGTTCGTTTTCTATTTTTAATTAATTTTAAGTTTTAACACATGTCATCATCTGATCAATATTAAACATATATCACGATCTGATGAATTATAATTTTGTTTACGTGTCAAACTCTTGTTGATAATATTTTTTCTTACTCGATTTTTTTTTCTCTATTTTCTTATGGTTTACACTCTCTCTATTTTCTATCTTAATTTATGTTTATAATTAGTTTAAACTATTAGATTTTTTTTAATCTAGCTAGTAGGAACTATTAGAAATTTTTCGTGTTCTCATAAGTAGTTTGAAAAATAAGAAATTTTTCTTTTTTACTATGTGGTTAGTTATTTGAAACTTACTTTTTTCGTTTTCTTTTTTTTGATTTTTTTATTTTTAATTAGTTTTAAGTGTTAACACATGTTATCATTTGATTAATAGTGGTGAATTAAAATTTTGCTTATGTATCGCGTTCTCATCATGCACATCCTCCTTTATATAATAAGATCGGTCTCTGTTTCACAAAACAAATTCACAAAGATTGGTATTATATAATTTTTCTATTGGTCTATTAAGATTAATGAGATTAAGCATGTGTTACTGAGATATTCATGGTTCGTATACTCTGAAATCATGGTACTTTATGCAAAGGCAGCTAATAGAGGCTTAGACAGAACAAGTACCATCTAATATTATACCCTTAGAAGTTAGACATATTTTTCATAAGCTTTGGAACGTTAGTGTGTCACCAAAGCATAAGGTCTTTTGGTGGAGATTGGTGCACAATGGTCTGCGTGTTGGCTGTTGCATATAACTTAATAAGAAGGAGATTAACTGTCCCTGAAAATTCTAAAGTCACAAACGAACAAAAAAATTTGGCCAACTATTATTGATATTTTATAAAGAAAAAATGAAGCTAGATGAAAGATACAGGAATTAAACTCACATTCTTTAGCTCATAGCTTCCAACCCATTATCGACTCGCCTACATACATTTTTTGTATTTTTTGGGGGTTTAAAATATATTAAGGTATAAATAAAATAATTTGGGTCGGAAGCCCATGCTTCATCTGCTTACGTTCAAGACTGACCTGACAAAAATGGATCCATATTGTCAACTTTGTGGAGAGAGTGAGAAAACTATTAATCATCTAATGTTTCAGTGTAGAATAGCAAAGAAAATTTGGGACTTAGTTCCTCTTTCATTTCCGGAACTAGCTGAAGTACATCATAATACTCTGTTTCAAAATGTGCAGTTATGGTTGAATCATCCTAGACACGAAGAAGATTAAGATATGATCTGCTTTCTAGGATGAGGATTGTGGAAAATGTGTAATGCACTTCTATTCAATAATAAAAGAGAGCATATTATTCATGTTATCAATGTGGTTGTGCTAGATAAGCAGATGTGCGCTGCAACTTTAAATTCTCATACTTATATAGATATACCAGTCTCAAGAAATAGACCACAGCAGAGTACTACAATGTAGATTATGCTTGATAGATGCAATGCTTACTGCTGCTTGGTTGACGCATCATGGAGTTCGTCTGATCGAAGAGCAGGTTAAGGGTAGTCCTTGTTTAGCAAAGATAATTTTCATCGTGTGTGGATTACCACTAAAGACAATTTTTTGTACAAGCAAGGAAGAGCATGATATTTTCTTAGAACTTCAAGAGATGCGAGAGGGTAAGGTTGAATGACTTCAAAATCGGCATAGGCGGAGAAAAGATCTTGGAGTACTCTCCAACAAACCTAGGGCCTCTGTATACCGAGAGAGGAGGCGGAGTTTGGATGTCGGCCAACTCCAAGGCCTAAATCTTGACCTTTAATCGTAGCCGAAGAACCAAGACGTACACGCATACCCACAGTGAATCCGAGCGAAGGGCTAAAGAAGAAGACTGGCCCTGGCCTTCACATCAAGCCATGCCGCAAAATTGTGGAGTCAAAGCCTCTCGCAACACTGACATAGTCGGACGCCGGAGAGGCAAACACAATTAAGATTGGACAGCGATACTAAGGCGAACTACTCTTTGCATGTTAGCTATTGTTTGTCTTTAAGGTAAAATCTAACACATAAACAATCTACATCAATTTTTCATGAACTCTTTTTTATTTACATTAACTTTATGTTATAACATACTTTTTAGCACAAAATTCTTTTTTTGTAATAACTTATGAATCAACCGAATGTGTGACTAGTGGCAACACTTGGGGGTTGATTCTTCAAACTTCTTTTAGTATGGAAAGTTATTTTTTAAATTGAGATATCCGAAAACTGTCTCCAAGTACCAAGAAGATTATAAGCCAAAGATTCGGAACTCCCACGGTTTATAAAAAAAAAAAAACACTTATGCATCAAACATTCGCTTTTAATTTCTCATCACATACTCATGAGAGCATTTTCGTAGATTTGACATTATCCCCATCCCATTCATTCTCGATAAGCACCGCTCGAATCATACACCGCCATATCATGTACGTCTTAACCAGATCATCAAATAACTTATCCCAATAATGACATTGGTGACTTTGGGTAAGTCTTATATTAAATGATATAATTAAACGAGTTGATTGATAACACATACTTTTCATACTGCCCTTGAAATAGATATACTAAACAATGCATATATTTTTCTTTTTTTTCTTTTATTATATTTATGGCCAAATCAAAGCGTTTGGAATTGTCTAACCTTTTTTTCACAATTAGGTTAGCTTTGGATTCGGTTCAACTTTAATTTGTAGAGTGAATAAAAGAAAAGATGAGAGGCAATAGGCAAAGACGACGCGTGCGTTTGGTTGGACGTGAGAGAGTGAGAAAGAGTACATAAATTTTTTAATTTAATTTTGGGGTTAATTAGTAAAAGCAGACCACTAGGGACAAAGACAGCTTCTGGTTTTAATTTTGCCAACTTGCTTTTTCTTCACAATCTATACATACACTCACGTTATGCATGAATGTACATATGTATATACATGTTTTCTTGTGATTAATTCAATTTCCTCTTTGGAAACTGCTCTTTTGATTGACTTTTTTCTTTAACCCAAAAATCAAAATTTCCCTTTTTCCCCCTATTGAATGATATTGTCAAATTTAAAAAAATATCTCAAAATTTATATTGAATGGTTTTAATGTGAATTTTCTCCCTAATATCATATTATTACTGTCTCTTCCTAAAAAAATCCGGATTCTGTTCCCATTTGGTTTGTGTGCTTCGTTTGCCTTTCCTCATTTCTCAATTCTCATAATCTTTCCTCTGCAAAAAAAAAGTGGTTTGTTTTCTCATCTTTCCCCTTTTAACTTCTTTTCTCCGCAATTCGGTTTCCTCTTATTAATGTGTTTGATGAAGAATCTAGCCTTAAGTTTCATTTACCTGTCCGTTTCCTGTTCATACCTCACCAAACCTTCTCAGATCGATTCCTTTTTCTCCATCTCTTTGTTTTGATTTTTTGTCTTTCTGGGTTTTCTTACAAGCTCGATTGGAAATCGGTTGGTGGGTTATATAATCAAAAGAATCTCTTTGCGATTAGGCTTAAAAGTTGTGATGTTTTGAACGGATCTCTGTTTGTTTGGCCAAAAGGTTATTGTTTTCTGATTCTTATGTGGCGTTTTTGGAATTTGTTGTTCTGGGTTGTTGATTTTCTTTCCTTTTGTCTGGGTTGTGATTGGTTTAAGAGTTTGCTGGTTTGTTGTTCCTGTTCTTAGATGTGGCAGTGCTAGTTTTGGACTTGAGGTTTTGCTAAAGTTTGGATCTTTTTTCTTATTTACTGATGAGAATTGTTTTCATTTGTTTCAACTATGTAGCTCATGTCTGTTGCAACTGCCACTGGTTTCTATCCTCTATAGGTTGCTTGATTTCTCAGGTGTGAAATTGATAATGCAGCTTTTGTATCTGATTAATCAAGTAAAAAGCTTAAAATGTGATTTAGTTTGTGGTCTTAAGATTAGGCATTTCATATCTGACTTTTGCTTGCATCTTGTATTTGCTCAGTTGCATCATTTTTTGGCTGAGTGAGAGCTTTCTGCTATAACCATGTATCTTCAATCTAGGATCACCTTTTCTTCTTCTAATTGAATGCTTAAGTGCGCTTTTTTTTTTATGATCGAAGTCTTCCAGTGATATGATTGTAAAGCTAGTTTCTTTGTCTTTGTTACTGAAAGATGTTTACTCTTCTTTTTTTATTGTAGTTTCCAGCATTAGCCACACTGTGGAAAGTGGTGAGAGTTTCCTGAATTCTCAAGTGTTAAGTGTGGTTAAAGCTAAGATGCAGGGAGAGAGAGCCAGTCTCGGTTCTTTATCAGAGGCCTTGAACTTTGAGCATGGTTCTACATCTAGTAATGCTGGGACAGAACGGGAGTTTCGTTGGGAGGATATTCACAATATTGATCCTAATGAATTCGAGGATTACATGAATTCAACTGCTGATACAAATACTACTTTTCCAAACTCAGTGTATCCTGAGCAACGCGACTTACACAGGTTTAGCCTAGGTGAGGCTAGCTCTAGTGGTACGAAGAACGAAGGCGCTAGTCACAGTGGGCAATGGATGGAAATTGGACGCTTTGAGGAACGGAGAAATGACAAGCTTGAGTTGAATCCTATGTTTGTGCAACCGACTAATGAAAGCCGTGCGGTTCAAAATGTCAATCTGAATGCCGAATATAATGAGCATACTGAGCATATGAATCAGTTCATGGGTCATCCTGGACTCAGGTCTGGGCTTTTACCGGAAAACAGTGTTAGAGCGGATGCCTCTGTAGATGGTCATCGTGCATCCTGTAAAAGAAAAGCTCTTGATGGGGGCATTGGTCAGTCCTCTTCAAACAGAGGTTTTCGTGAGTTCCAACGTGGAGAGAGCTGTTCTTGGGCCCCTGTTCCTGCGTTTTATAGCCCAGCAAATGATTTGAACATATCTCTTGACCATGGTTCAAGGGGATTGGTCTCAGGCGCTGTTCCAAATTTGTCTACTCCTTCCATCACAGAGAGCTCCAGTAGAAACTTCTCTGTCAGGGTTAATCCCACAAATCAGCAAGAAACTGTAAACCCAGCTGTCTTTTCTGCGGGAAGTGTTATCAGGCGACCGGTTGCTCCATCCTTTAGCACACCAGGACTTCTACCAGCAGATCAACATCCGATCGACTTGGGATATGGAAATGCTTTAGGCAGTTTTGGTTCTCAGAACCCAAATGCTTCTGCTACTCGTATCCCCCCTGTTTCAAGAACTATGGTACCACCATTTCAATGGAGTGTGAGCCCCATATCAGCGGGTGGATCATCGAGTTCTGCTGCTTCTGTTGGCAGAAATGTCGTTCATCGAGATGAAACCAGATCAAGAAGCAACATTCTGGAGAATCCCTTTTTTGTTCCGGCTCCTGAATTGAGAAATCTGGCCCACAGTCATATTATTAGAAATGCAAGTGGTGCTGGACATGTTGGATCGTCTTCATCCAGGACAAGTGTTCAGCCATCACCGTCTAATCCACCATGGACTCCTTACCAGAATCACTCGCCAAGTAATCAAAGAAGATTATCTGAACATTTCCGTAGGTCATTGCTTTCTTCCCTTGCTACAAACCAGAGAGCAGCTCGTTCCTTAGTCCCTCCTGCCTCTCCGGATGAGCATGTGCTTCAGTCTGGTGGAGATAACACCTTTCAGGGGCAGAATCGGTCTTACTCCAGAGCAGGTCCAAGACAAGGGCAAAATGCAATTGGCACTCCTCATACTTTGCGGGGCTTGGCATCCGCAAGTCGAGGAAGAAGCAGACTGGGGGCATCTGAGGTAGTTTCATATAAATATTAGTGTTTCTTATAGATAGTTTGTCTGATTTTGGTTCATATTGACAGAGTTGACACTGCTTCCCTTTTGAAACAGATCCGCACCGTCTTGGAGCACATGCGTAGGGCAGGGAACTTGCGTTTTGAGGTATGGTTTTTGCTTATAAACAAAAGGATATTACTGAAGCAGAATCCAACTAGACGAATGAAAATTCCTTCAGATGCTACTTTCTCTTTTATCTAGTAGATGAAAGCTAGTCAAATTAGAAAACTAAGACCTTAGTTTTACTACCTTAATGGCCGTTTAATATTAGTGTGGTTCTTTATTCAGGATGTTATGCTTCTCAATCAATCAATGGTGCTAGGTGGCGCTGATATTCCTGACCGATATAGAGACATGCGACTTGATGTTGACAACATGACATATGAGGTAAAGCCAGAGAAAACCCACAATCATTTATTTGCTCATCATATAACCATGAGTATCATTGAATCTGCAGGAGTTGTTATCTCTAGAAGAGCGGATTGGAGATGTTTGTACTGGTCTGAATGAGGAAACCATATCAAACCGATTGAAGCAACATAAATTCAAAAGTACTACCAGATCTCCACAAGAGGTAGAGCCATGCTGTGTTTGTCAGGTAAGAATATCAGATTTGCGCTCATCTTGCATCCCTCTTGTAGGATATGTGTCACAGCCCTGTTAAATATTTTGAATTGCAATATTTGCTTGGCTAAAACTTGGTGCAACTACTGCAGGAGGAATACAAGGAAGGTGAAGAAATGGGGATGCTGGAATGCGGGCACGACTTCCATAGCCATTGCATCAAAGAATGGCTAAAGCGGAAGAACCTTTGCCCAATCTGCAAAACCACAGGATTAAACACTACCGAGAGAAGAGAATGAATTAAAGACCTGAAAGCTGTTGATTTATACCATTCGCTGAAACTTCCTTGAATCTTCTATACCATTGCAGCCTCATCAGAACACCGCAGGCAAGTTGGTCTATGCCCTTTTTTGTTTATTTGGTGGTTGAGTTTGAGGGTTTGATGATTCGGAGGTAGCGATTGGGTGGTCAAAAGATAGGAGGAATGAAGAGAAGTACTAGGAAGGAAATGAGGAGAATCAAAGAACAAACTTTGGTTCTTCAGAATTTGTTTGGATAATTAATTTTTTCTTCTTCTTCTTATGATTACTCATTAAAAGAACCAAGAAGCTTGTAAGCTGATTTGGCAATTTATAGATATTTTATGGATGTTTGATTTATGTAATATATCTTTCTTAAGTGCATTAGCAGAAAGCTATTCACATATATATATTCTTTTGATTCAACGAGGTAGCAAGGTATTGAATGGTCGCCCGGATTGATGATAGTGTTCCTTTTGAGTATATACATCTTTAGGATCAACTTCAACAGAACTATGAACATATGTTTCATCTTCTTCAATGTCTCATATTTCACCCTCCAAGGCAAAAATGTTGGAATGAGACGATGATATCAAACTTCACACAACATGGTTTTGTGGTTTTTAACCCATTTTGAAGACGAGTATAGTGGATTGGAAACTTCAACGCTAACTCTTAACTTCAACGATATATTATGACCAAATTGCATCAATTCTAAGTTCGAGGAGACCTCCAACGAAGAGCAAACATCATTTAAAGAGTTAAGTGATAATTGGTTGATACTTTTGACTTCGTAAAGTGGTTTGATAGTGATTTAGTACTCTTTTGCTCCATTTTCTATCATTTTAACAATTTAACCTCTAAAGACTACTTTTTCAACAAAAAAAAAAAAACTATAAAAATTACAAATACGAAAAATATTTCTAAAGACATAAAATAGTAAAAACCGTATATTATATAGTTTTTTGTTTGTTTGTTTGTCGACGTATTCAAGTGGAGATCTCAATGGTGGTGTATTAGTTTCACATACCATTAGTACTCTAGGTCCCAAAGGAAGTTGACATCATTTGATTTGCTTCTAGCCCTAATGGTTTTTTATCAATTGTATGTGGTTCTTGTGGTTTCAGTCTTCAACATATATAGCATCATAACAAATGGAGCGATTCGAACTTGGGCAATGGGCACATAATATTCTATTATTTTTTCTGTTTATTTAAGAAAAAAGTTAATTATTTAATGGGTCAAATAGATTGCTAGCAGCCCAAACTTAATTAATTTCGCTAAAGTTTAAGATTATTTGATTTCAAAACAAAGTAACTGTTATAATCAAGCGTAGATTGTTTTTAAATTCAAAAATTTAATCGACCAAGGCTTTAAGACCGTTATAATTTCTTAGATTCAGATCACTATATAAATATACGAGCTACAAATCGAGTAGGGTTTATTTTTTTATCTCTCTCAGTTTTTTCTTCACGCTCTCTATCGTTTTCTTTCTCATCAATATGATGAGTACTGAGGGGCTTTTGCTCTTCCGAAAAAGGTAAGAAATCGAATCTAAAATTGGCAATTATCGTCTCTTTTGATTTCTATCAAAAAAATTTCTTCTTCATCGTTCTGATTTTGTTTTTTTTGTTCGGTATTGGTGGTTTTGATTCTTCCCCTGGGTTACGAGAGGGCACTCAAATTTATAATGGTAAGAAATCGAATCTGGAATTGCTAACTATCGTCTCTGTGATTTCAATCAAATTCGATCTGATTTTGGTTTTTGCCTTCCGTGATCGTTATTGATGATTCGTCGCCATATTTATAGAGATGAGTGTGATGATTTACTTTTGTTTAATTGTTAACTATGATGCGAATTTGATACTTCTCTCTGAAAGATTACCTTAATTATAGTTTTTTGTTTTTCTTGAATCTGGATTAGTTTTATTATACAGTTTAGGTATAGAATGTTTGGTTAAACATATTCGTATTCTCTTGGTTTCTTTAAAAAAAATAATTTAGAATAGTTGTCTCAGTTTTTGTTTTATTATATGTTCTGAGATTTAATGCCGTTTAAGTGTTTGTTAAAATGCCTGACTGAAATTTTCCTCAGTTTTCTTTACCTTCTTGTTTTGTTTGTTCTATCCACTATCATATGTCAATTCGATGGTTTTATTTGCTTAAAACATTAGTTGGAATGATCTGTCTCTAATTTTGTAATGTATTGTTTTTGCTTGGTCTTTTAATTTTCTTCTGCTACATCAATTTTCATAGTTTTTATTGGTGGTAACCTTACAAGTTGGTTTCTGATTTCAACTCAGAAACCAAATAAGGAAAGCCTAAGAATTTTATTTTATTAGGAGAATACATAATCTACTCTGCCTAGAAACGAATTGAATATGACTAGATCTGTTCTAAGACTTCTCCCTCGTATTAAAGGACAGTTCTTTTGAGTTTATTTATCTCTGTTGTTTCCATGTACAGTTTTGTTACTTTGAATCACTCAAATGCATATTGATCAACACATATATAAGTGCATACATCTACATACATACATACATACATACATACATACATACATACATACATACATACATTATACATACACACTTACATAAGTGCATACATACATGGTTTTCATGGTTAAATTAGTCTTGGAATGCATTCAAATGGCCACACGACAAAGACTGTTTTTGTCAAGGTGTGAGGACTTAACTCAGATATAATTACTACCTAGCCTGATTTAAAATATCTTCCATGTTGGATTCGGTGAAACTGATGTTCTCCAAACATAAAACGAACCAGTGATTATCAAGTAGCATCAGAGCAATGATAATTTTTTTTTTTTTCTTATACCCAAATAACTGATTTTATTTTACTCTAGTATTTAATTTTTCAGGGACAAGATTATGAATCGTTCGCCTCTGAACGGGAAGAATCTGAAACTGCAAGAGCTCTGGTCTTACAATCGAGATCATTGCGATAAGTATTTGGTAAACTTTTTTTCTCTCATGATCTTGTCCAAACATTGATTACAAGTTAGTATTCAGTTTTTCAGGGACAAGATGATGAATTTTTTGCCTCTGAACGGGAAGAATATGGAACTGCAAGAGCTTTGGTCTTAATTTTGCGATAAATATTTGGTAAACTTTCTTTCTCTCATGATCTTGTCCAAATATCTCAGCCACTTTCTTTGTGAAATTCAGAATTTTTATTGATCTAAAAAAAACTTGGTCACCCATTTCACTCATGTTTCCTTTTTTTTTTATGTTTCCAAAATTTATTACCGAACTCAGGCATGAATCCTTAGTCCCCCAAGCATACCAGAATTGATTGGAACATCGTAAAGGTATGTCCTTATTCATGTATGTCCTTATTTATGCATGTCCTTATTCTTAAATATTCGCACCTCACATACTTTTCCCCCATAAACATGAATTTTCAGGAGATGCTTGATGCTCTAATCGCCGAGATATTACATTATTCATTCCAGCAACAATGTTTGCTGTTCAAAAGAGTTTTTGGTAAGAACATGTACGAGATACTAGATTTGTTTTTGCTTAAGTTTTCAAACTACTCAAATCATCATCAAACTAATCTCATTGTTTGCAGATCTTATTTCATGCTCTACTTGAAATATCAGGTACCTCTCTTTCTACAATTATTTTTTCAATTTCTCTTAAGCATCATGATAAGGACTTGAGTTTAGTCTTCCTCCAATTTTGTTTTGCTCAACAGAGGAGCTTCCTTTACTTCGCTCATGTTGCAACAGATTTTTTACTTTTTGTTAGACTTCAGAATATTTTTTCGTTAAATGCAACAAAATAAAACTCTAACAAAACATACATATACATACATACATGCATGCATGCATGCATACATATGCATATACATTCTGAAATTTTCCTCAGTGTTCTTTTCCTTTCTTGTTAGTCTATGTCAATTTGAATTCCGTTGTTGGATAGCTATTTAATGTCTTAATTGCTCGTTTTATTTGCTTAAGCATTTGTTATAATGATTGTCTCTAATTTTATAATGTTGTTATGAATGAGAGAAAGAGAGAAAAGGAAAATCTGGAAAATGTGCTCGTAATCTTATCACTTGAGCAAGTAACTTCGCAAACGCTAAATTGCGGGTTGATAACAAGGATACATGTGACCATCTAGTCGATGCGTCAATCATAACCATAAAGTATCTAAAGGTTCCACATGGTGGGTGAATCGACCCACAAATATCTCCTTGTATGCGTTCCAGAAAACCGATAGATTCAGAAGTTACTTTGGCTGGTGAAGGTCGAATGATCAATTTGCACACGTGAAATCATTAGGAAGAATCTTTTGGTTCTTTAATGAATGTTCACGTGAATTGTTGATTATCTTTCGCAGCATTGTTGAATCGGGATGGTCTAACCGGTCATGCCAAACTAATAAATTTTCAATAAACTTCTGGTTTACTATAGCATTTGCCTCAATTGTACTAAGTTTAGTGTAGTACATTCCAGTGGAGAATACTGGCAATTTCTCTAAAGTACGTTTGGTACCTTGGTAGTATTTATTATTTGAAGGTATTCAATATTTTCTTCATTCAAAGTCTCAATATGGTATCTGTTCTTACGAATATCTTTAAAGCTCAATAAATTTCTTTGAGACTAGGAGGAATATAACGCGTCAGTGATTTTTAATCGCGTTCCCATAGGCAGCAATATTCTTGCTCTTCAAGAGCCTTTAATTATCTTTGAGCTACCCAAAATAGTACTCACACTAACTCTTTTCATTGTTAAATGAGAAAAAAATATCTCTTGCTTTTCAGAATGGTATGAGTAGTTGCACTGTCTGTCAAACATAATTCTTCACGATTCATTGCCAATTGAACTTGAGCAGTATTCATGTTCTTCAAATAAAAGTATAAACATAAATTAACTTAAAGAAAATAACTCAATAAAATAACTTAAATTTAACCATGTCTCAAAACACACTAAAACATAAAAACCAGAAAGTAGAAATCAAAGCCAAAATAATAAATAAAACGACAATACTTTATAATTAAATTTAGAGGCTAGTTATTCCCTTCAGCAACTTCTAGGGCAGCTTTATCACCAAAAAAATCATCAAGTCATAGTCTTTTTCGCCATCTTCGTACACGTGGTTTGTTTCCACATTCTTTCCTTTTTGTTTTAAGGATTGCTGATAAAGCTCTACTAGAGCTTTGGTGTACGACATGTTTTACCCCAATGATCGTTTTCTCCACAACGATAACATACACTTCCTTTTGGCTTTTTTTGTTTGTTACCAATTCTGTTTTCCCACTTCTGGTGAGAGTTAGCGTTCTTAAAAGAGACACCTCGGCCTCGACCTCAACCATATTTGTATCCATGTCCGCGACGATCATATCCACGTCCATGATTGTGGCCACGTCTTTGACCATTGTTATTACCATGGTCTGTTTCTTTTTTGTATGATAACACATTCGCTTTAGGGAATGGTGCAGAACCAGTTGGACGTAACTCATGGTTTTTCATCAAAAACTCATTATTCTGCTCAGCTACAAGGTGCGTAGAAATAAGTTCAGAGTACTTTTTATATCCCTTTCATGATATTGTGTCTGTAAGACAAGGTTACTCGCGTGAAAGGTAGAGTATGTCTTTTCCAACATCTCATCATCGGAGATACTTTCTCCACACAACTTCAACTTGGAAGTGATTCTGAACATAGCTGAGTTATACTCTATTTACAGACTTATAGTCTTGTAATCTTAGATGAGTCCACTCATAACAAGCTTTAGGTAAGATCAAAGTTTTCAGGTGATCATACCTCTCCTTTAGATTTGTCCAAAGGGTTTGTGGATCTTTCACGGTCAAATACTCAATCTTAAGACCCTCGTGGAGGTGATGGCGAATGAATATCTTTGCCTTTGCTTTGTTTTGGGTTGTTGCCTGATTCTTTTCTTTGATAGTTTTACCAAAATCTTTTGCACTCAGGTGAAATTCTGCATCTAGTGCCAATAATAGGTAGTTGCTACCGCTTATGTCAAGAGCCTCAAATTCGAGTTTTGTAAAATTTGACATGTTTACTGAAATAATAAAAAAAATATAATTAAGTTTTATAATAAATAAATAAATAAAATATTACGTGACTACAAATAAATCAAACATAACCATATAACAATATTTGTAACTATAGCAGAGCCGTATATGATACTAATATTTTAATTGGCATAAAAGTCAATTCATATAAATCACTAGCATAAACCAAACAGTAGAATAAGACAAATCTATGAGACACCTCGATTTATACGCATAATTTGATTAGAGCAATTGAATCAAGTTATTATACTATAATATGATGAAGCAAACATGTATAATGACTCAAGTGTAATATCATGTTATTATCAAGTCATTATACAAAAATCGTATAAGCTAAATAAGTTAACCTATATAAAAACTAATTGAATAAGTATAAGACAAAGAGAAAATAATCAATATGTGGAGATTTTATCTTAAACATGATTCATGAGAATTCTAGAAGTAGACATGTTTATACTATCAAAATCTTAATAATCAAATTAAATAACATAACCTATATTTGATCGATTCATATAAAGTAATCTATCAAAGCAATCTTTCAATATTAACATAATACTAAAACAGTATAGCCGCCGACATGATTCACAAGTTATTATTTAATGAAGTCTGCATAATTAATATGCATATGTGTCGTGAGGATTATTCGATCAACAAACATACATGTGTATGCTATCAATCAAATTAACTCATATATAAAAGATGTATAAGATAAAACGAGAAAATAATAAGCATGATTTGTTTGTGTTATTTGATCAACAAGCATACACTTGTATGTTATCAATCGAATTATAAAGTCAATTCATATACCTTGGTTTTAGATCGGATCGAAGATGGAAAAGAAAAAGAGGCGGCTAGGGTTTACTCAGTAGCTAGAACTATTCGTGCTGATAAACGTGTTATGAATGAGAGAAAGAGAGAAGGAATTGATGATCTTTATTCCATAGAGAACAAATGTATATATAGGATACAATAACTTGGAGAGGAGTAATAAATTGGAGAAAAAGTTTAACTTGAAGAACAAGCTAGAATCTTCTAAATTATGGGTTTCTAATGGGCATCTACTAATTGAGTTTACAACAAATATATTGTTTTGCTTGGTCTTTTTATTTTTATGTTTTTTCTTCTGCTGCATCAATTCTGTGATAACTTTATAAGTTTTTTTTTTTCTGATAAACTGTGTGAGTTCTTAAAACTATCAGAAAACTTTACAAGTTGATTTCTAATTTCAACTCATAAACTAAATAAGAGAAGCCTTAGAATTTTGTTCTACTTGGTTCTTTTGGTTAGGCGAAATACATAATCTACTCTTCGTTGTAACGAATTGGATGTGATTAGATATGTTCTAATTGATCTTTGAAAACGTGCTTCTCCCTCATATTAAAGGATAATTTTTTGAGAAGGTTGTTGAAATAACCTCAAATTTGAGGTCAATTGTAAATGTAACCTCCTCTTTATTTTTCCTCAAAATTTGAAATAACCAACCACAAAATTCAACTTATTCATGGAAATGCCATTATATTTGAATTAATTTTTTTTTTTTAAATCAGACATTCTAAACTATAAAATAAACAACCAGATATATTAACCTATTTACGAAAATGCCATTATCATCAATATTTTCAACCACCATGAACAACCAAAATGAAGCTCTAAATGCTTTCCCAACTAATTAGGAAAGAATAACAGCTTCATTTGTGAGCTCTTAACTTCTTCCTTACTCATTTCCTCTCCAATTTCATCTAAAAAACTAACTAAATTTGGTTTTCAAAATTCTTTCTCTCATAATCTATCGATTTTTAATGGTTCTTTCATAAATAACGGCTAGGCTTTTTTGTTAACGGTCATATTAGAAGTTTCAGGTGCTTTAAGGAGCTGAAAACCGAGCTCTACGTGCGAAAAAGAACAAAAAACCGTGTTTTCCGATTTTGTAGACTGCACCAGAAGTTTACTAGTCAACGAAAGGTTAGATTTGCAATTGACCTTTTTTAAAAATATTCAAAGTAGACTGCTCGTGAAGTCTACCTGTTTTCCTTTGATAAAAAAAAAACACTCGTAGACTTCATGTGCAGTTTACTTGAAAATGAGTTAGTTTTGTATTTGACGAAAACTTTGGCTTTAAAGAGTAGACTTCTCCGTAGACTTCTCCAGTAGACTTCTCCAGTAGACTGCAAATAGAGTCTACTGCAAGGTTATTTCTGGCATTGACCACATTGTTGACTTTTTGTGTAGACTGCATCAGAAATCTGTTATGTACGGACGGGTTAGTTTTGCGTTTGACCAAAATCTCAGACATTGACCAAAAAAAACATTTATTAGTAGACTTCTTATGCAGTCTACTACTTATTAAATAAATCAGTAGACTTCTTAAATTAGTAGTAGACTGCATGAGAAGTCTGCCGATAAATGTTTGGTCAAACACAAAACTAACTTTTTTTAGAGTAGACCTCTGGAGAAGTCTACTCAAGAAGTCAACAATATGGTCAACTGCAAATGTAACCCGGCCTTTTGAGTAGACTTCAGAATGAAGTCTACACATTTCAACAGACTTCTATTGCAGTCTACTGGTAGACTTCCCAAGAGAAGTTTACCAGTAGACTGCAATAGAAGTCTACTAAATAAAGTCAAACTTTAGTCAATTGCAGAAATAACATTTTTATTCAGTAGATTTCTCTAAGAAGTCTATTTGAAAAAGTCAAATTCTAGTCAAATTCTGGTCAAATGCAAAAGTAACCTAATAGACTGCTGCTGAAGTCTACTAGCGTTTGTCGTAATTGCAAAAATAACCCATTACGTAGACTTCTCGATGAAGTCTACTGGTAGACTTCTCTAACTTCATAGAGAAGTCTACCAGTAGACTTCAGAGAGAAGTCTACTGATTTAATTTTCTTATAATTGCATTTAAAACTTATTTATAATGAATTTTTTAGATTTTCTTTCTCCCACATGTGTGTTATATAATGTGTTTCCTTCTGTGTTAATTTGACATATTTAGGTTCAATATTTATTGTATAAATCAAATTTCTTGTTTGAGTAGTACCTACATGTTGTTCGTAGACTTCTCTGTGAAGTCTACTAGTAGTCACTTAGTAGACTTCAGTACGAAGTCTACAGCAGATGTTCGAGACCTAATGTGTTTTCTATTGTTTTTTTTTTTATAGAGAATGGTTCATTTAGTTGTTGTCTATGGAGAATGAGCTATTCAAGATAAGGCGTGGCAATTTGTGGTTGATAATCCAAAAGGAGGAAGACTGTTCTTTTTGAGTGATGATTGCACCCATTGTGATCTTCTTGAGATGGCCAAAGATGAATATAAGCTGGAATCAGACTTGGCGGAGATCACTTATTCACTACCGGAATCAATGTTGCAACATATGGCGTCGGATACTCCTCCAATGCATGTCACAAATGATAGACAAGTTAAGAATTTGATTGAGCTAAGTAAAACGCATGTTATACGTCTTTATGTCTCGAGTCGGTTGGAGAAGGATGATGATGTCAACAATGATTGTGATGGAATTTTGGCCTGTGGTGGTGAAGAATATACAGACGTAGATGCTGAGGAATGCGAGGAAGGAGATGGTGACCACTATGGGGATGATACGGGAAATGATGTCAATGAAGAAGATCATGGTAGTGAATATGGTGATGGGCAAGACGTTGAAGATGGTGATGGGTAAGACGAGGATATAAAAATTGATGGTGTTGGTATCAATGAAGATTACAGTGCATACGGGAAAGTCAAAGATGAGGATGAAGATGATATTTCATTTGATGATGTTGGTGGGAGTGAGCGTTGTTTTGGCGAAGGATTAGGATAAAAAACGACATGGTTTGATGGTATACTTGTCGGAAAGAGTTTTGGTAGCAAGGATGAGCTGTTTAGAGAGTTGCGATTGACGGCCGTGATGTCAAGATTTGCATTCAAAACATACAAGTCTACTAAAACTCTGTTAGTCGCTATGCGTCGTGTTAAAGGATGCAAGTGGAAAGTCAGAGCTGCCGTGACGAATGAACCAAACCGTTTTTGGATGACAAAGTATATTAAAAAGCATACATGTTCACTACCGGACAGAGTCGCTCACAGGAAACGCTCTACTCCAAAGTATATTGGTAGGTTATTTATCGAACGCGTCGGAATAATTGATGGAGTTACGCCAAAGCATATACAAGATTCAATGAAGGTGATGTTTGGTATGAATCTGGATTATTCTACTTCATACAGATCATTGTTATACGCCCAAGAAATGGTGAGGGGAACTGCTGAACATGGATATGAAAATCTCCCATCTTATTTACATATGATCAAGAAAGCAAATCCGGGAACATTGACCGCTCTTGAGGTTGATGCTCACAATAGATTTAAATATCTATTTATATCGTTCGGAGTTTCCATAGCTGATTTTCAGTATCTTAGACGAGTAATCGTGGTCGATGAGACTCTATTGAAGTGAAAAGTATGAAGGTGTTTTGTTAGTGGCGGCCGCCCAAGATGGTAATTTTCAGATTTTCCCTTTGGCGTTTGGAATTGTAGATGCTGAGAATGATGCTTCATGGCAATGGTTTTTTACCAAATTGAGAGGTTGTATTTCTGATCAATACTCGTTGAGCATAGTTTCAGACTGGCACGCGTCCATTAAGAAGGCATACGAGACAGTTTTCCCTTGGGCAACCCGAGGTATATGTTACTACCATCTTCAGTGTAACATTGTCACAAAATTTAGGGGAAAACAACTCATGTACTTGGTCAAAGGCGCTGCGTATGCGTATACGCTTGATGAGTATGACCGATACATGGATTTGATACGAAGTGCGAAGCCAGAAATTGCAACATACTTGGAGGAAGCGGATCCAAAGCTATGGTCACGAGTTCACTTCGAGGAAGATAGATATAACATAAAGACAAGCAACATTGCTGAATCTATCAATGCCGCACTTAAGGTAGCTCGAGGATTTTCCATAACATTTCTTTTGGAATTTATCCGTTAGAAGCTAGGAAGGTGGTTTCGTATAAGGCAAGAAGATGCTATACGTCTAACAACACGCCATACTCGGGCAGCTGAATACTTGTTGGCTGTTCGTGATGATTACGCGTCTCGGATGAAAGTGGGACGCATTAATAATCTTCAGTTTCATGTGAAGGAAGGAGCACATGACTATATTGTTGATTTGGGCCAAAACAAATGTACATGTGGTGTCTTCAACATCAAAACGATACCTTGCTCGCATGCTATTGCCACTTTGGTAGAGAGTAAACAAGATATCGGTACCGGTGTTTGCCCGACTTATGGAAGGGATTCTTTGTACTGGGCCTATGCGGAAAGCATTTTCCCGACAAACCTAGTCGGTGAATGTATAGCATCAACCGCATGTCTGCCTCCTGACGTGAAGACGCGTCCGGGTCGGAAGAAGAAGTCAAGGTGGCAAACTTGGATAGAAATCGCAAGGATGAAAAGTACTAAACAACAGAAGATTCATGCTCAATACAATTGTTCAAAGTGCAACCAACCGGGGCATACGAAGTCGAATTGTGGTACTTAGCTGTTTTCAGTAGTACTTACATGTTGTTAGTAGACTTCTCCATGAAGTCGACTGGTAGACTTCTCTAAACAAGTCTACCAGTAGACTTCATAGAGAAGTCTACTGATTTAATTTTCTTATGGTAGCATTTCAAACTTATTTATAATGAATTTTTTAGTTTTCCTCTCTCCCAAATGTGTGTTATATAATTGTTTGCCTCCTGTATGATTTTGACATATTTAGGTTCAATATTTATTGTATAAATCAAATTTCCTGTTTTCAGTAGCACTTACATGTTGTTAGTAGACTTCTCCATGAAGTCGACTGGTAGACTTCTCTAAACAAGTCTACCAGTAGACTTCTCTATGAAGTCTACTGATTTAATTTTCTTATGGTAGCATTTCAAACTTATTTATAAAAATATTCCATTATGAGAAGTACCAAATAACGTCAATACAAGTGAAAACAAACTCCATAATGATATTTTTTAACAAATAAATACAATGAAATCCTATTTAGTAGACTTTGGTGTGGAGTTGCGTGAATTGTTTTGCATGAGACGAATAGCATTCCTGATCACTAGATCAATGTCTTCTTCGTCTTCCTTGATGCGTATTAAGTAGCCAAGGTGAGCGAGAGATCGTCTGTACTCTAGTTCAGTGATCTCCTCCACATCAACATCCATAACACTTCCTTGATTGTCATTTGCTTGTTCTTGTCTCCCAAATGGTTGTTGTGGCTGTTGTGGCGGCTGTCGGACTGTTGGGTTGGCTCTCAATGCGGGGAGGGCGAGTACTATTTTCCTTGCTGCCATTGCCTTGCTGCCATTGATAAAGTGCAAGTCCAATAACAAATCTACAAATTAAGTTTCAAACCTGTTTATTCTAGCAGACTAAAGAGTAAGAGGTTTTTAGAGACACGAGAGAGATAGCGAGGAGACGAAAGAGATATATACAGCAGACGCGGAGGGATACGAAGAGGTAAAAAAGGAAGATTGTATCCGTATATTGTTTATGACTGTTAGATTGTTTCTAATCAACGGCCTATGTAAAGAATTAGGTGATCCTCACCTTCATTAATTAGCCAATGAAATAAGTTTGTTACAAGATAAGTCTACTAGGTAATACAGGAGAAGTCTACTACAGAGAAGTCCTAGACTTCTCTGTAGTAGACTTCTCCTGTTTATTCTAGCAGACTTCTCTGTCAAATAAGTTTGTTACAAGAGAAGTCTACTAGGTAATACAGGAGACTTCTCTGTCAAATATACTAGCAGACTTCTGTGGGAAATAAAAACTTCAATCTTCAAACAGGAGATATTGTAGCAGACTTCTCATACAAAACTTAAAAACTTCAATCTTTTACAGAGAGGGAAAAAAAGTAGAGAGAGAAAGTTTGAGTAAGAAGTCGAATTGGTGTTCCGGTTTGCTACGGCGAGGCATCGGCTCTGAGTATTCTCGGATTTGGTGGTTGATTTGGACTCCGGCGAGATGATTCGTCTTTATCTCCAGTTTTCGGCGTTTCCTCTTCGAACCGAGCTCTGTTCCTTTGAGTGAGAAAGTTCTGGTAGTACCTGCACAACGAGAAACAAACATGTTGACTAAGAGTTACTTAGAATTCGACATACGACAATACAGCAGAGATGTTGACTAAGAGTTTACCTGAAAATTCTCTCGACAATTGCCTCATACAACAAAAAGTTCTCTCCGTTTTGTGAATTTTTTACAGCATAGTTGTCGATGGCCCTTTCGATTGGTCATCTCCCAACAGAGAAACATATTTCAGATTAGTGCTGCAAAATTTTAGATTGGTGTTTGAATCGACATGTATGCAGTTAGAAGTATGTGGGTTTGTAACAATGATCTATACGCTCCTCAAGAGAAACAGGGTTAGTTCATGGAACTTACAAGAGATTTCCTCCCATTATCGTGTAGTCAGCTATCTCCTGAGGGGCTTCAGTGGTTGTAGTTGGTTCATACAGAAAGGGAAAGAGAAAAGGAGTCAGACAGTGAGTTAGAAGTCAGAAAGGAAACATCTTGGACAGAGGAAGTCGAAGATACTTACATGGATCTGAGGAGAAGTCAATGCTATATCCAACCCTCTCGCGTCTAGGGAACCGAATTTCAGATGTAGCAGAGGAAGAATCCGGTTACAGATTTGGGGATCGATACGGAGAGGCCATGATAGGTGATTGATTGAGATTTTAAGTTTTTGTTTTGCAAAAGAGGAGAAAGTGAGGAGCTTCGTTGGTTCGGAACCTAGGGTTTTCAGATAAATGAATTGTTGACGGTTCTTTTTTGTTCAGATAAAGGTAAATAGAGAAACCGTGATATTTGATTAAATCTAGTAGAGAAGTCTACCGGAGAAGTCTATAAGAGAAGTCTACAAGGAAAGCGTACACGAGAAGATTCATGTCCAGAAGCAGATGTCTACCGGAGAAGTCTACTAGAGAAGTCTACCGGAGAAGTCTACAAGAGATGCGTACACGAGAACATTCACGTACAGCAGCAGATGTCTACTAGAGAAGTCTACCGGAGAAGTCTACTAGAGAAGTCTACTAGAGAAGCGTACACGAGAACATTAATGTACAGAAGCATATATCTACCGGTGAAGTCTACAAGAGAAGTCTACAAGATTCTGATCAATACAGAAACAAATGTCTACTATTTAAGTCTACAAGAGAAGTTTTTAGAGAGAAGTTAATAACATATCAAATTACGTTAATGTACATTAGTTTGCTACGGCGAGGTATCGGCTCTGTGTTTCTTCGGATTTGGTGGTTGATTTGGACTCCGACGAGATGATTCGTCTTCATCTCCAGTTTTCGGCGTCTCCTCTTCGAACCGAGCTCTGTTCCTTTGAGCGAGAAAGTTCTAGTAGTACCTTCACAACGAGAAATGTTCAAAATACAAGGAAAATGTCACTCACAGTATTAATTTCACCAGGTTGAAAACAACGAAAATTTGACTTGTAAAGAATTCGACATTTCATAGATGCTAGATACACATAATGATAGAATTCGACATTCAATACAATACACATGTTGACTAAGAGTTTACCTGAAAACTCTTTCGAGAATTGCCTCATACAACACAAAGCTCGATCCGTTTCCTGTCATCTTTCGGGCATAGTTGTCGATGGCCCTGTCGAGATTGGTGTTTGAATCGACATGTACACAGATAGAAGTATGTAGGTTTGTAATGACGAGAAACAGGGTTGGTTCATGGAACTTACAAGATATTTCCTCCCATTATCGTGTAGTCAGCGATCTCCTGAGGGGCTTTAGTGGTTGTTGTTGGTTCGTACAGAAAGGGAAAGAGAAAAGGGGTCAGACACTGAGAAGTAAGTCAGAACCATGAAGATCTTGAACATGGGAAGTCGAAGAGACTTACATGGATCTACCTCGCAGTTAATGGTATATCCAACCCTCTCGCGTCTGGGGAACCGCGTTTCAGAGGTAGCAGAGGAAGAATCCGGTTGCAGATTTGGGGATCGATACGGAGAGGTCATGATAGGTGATTGATTGAGATTTTAAGTTTTTGTTTCGCAAAAGAGGAGAAAGTGAAGAACCTAGGGTTTTCAGATAAAGGAATTGTAGACGGTTTTTTTGGTTCAAATAAAGGAGAGAGGAACTGTGATATTTGGTTTTATCTACTATAGAAGTCTACCGGAGAAGTCTGTCTACAAAAGAAGTCTACAAGAGAACATTAATGTTTAGAGAAGCAGATGTCTACAAGAGAAGTCTACCGGAGAAGTCTGTCTACAAGAGAAGTCTACCGGAGAAGTCTACGAGAGAAGTCTGTCTACAAGAGAAGTCTACGAGAGAAGTCTACAAGAGAAGCGTACACGAGGAGATTTATGTACAGAAGCAGATGTCTACAAGAGAAGTCTACTGGAGAAGTCTACCGGAGAAGTCTGTCTGCAAGAGAAGTCTACTGGAGAACATTAATGTTTAGAGAAGCAGATGTCTACAAGAGAAGTCTACCGGAGAAGTCTGTCTACAAGAGAAGGATACCGGAGAAGTCTACGAGAGAAGTCTACAAGAGAAGCATACACGAGAAGATTTATGTACAGAAGCAGATGGCTACAAGAAAAGTCTACTAGAGAAGTCTGTCTACAAGAGAAGTCTACCGGAGAAGTCTACGAGAGAAGATTCATGTACAGAAACAAATGTCTACTATTTAAGTATACAAGAGAAGTTGTTAGAGAGAAGTTAATAACATATTAAATTACGTTAATGTACATTAGTTTGTACATATCACATCCCGCCATAGTAGCCAAAAAAAAAGGATGAATTTTTCTCACAACTACAATATATAGGCAAGATATCTACAATATTGAAATTGTGAGGTCCTATATTAGTCATAAACATCCAATCCAGTATATGTATTTTCGTCTTACCCACGAAATTCAGTCTCGGCGAATATCTCAGCCGCAAACTTCTCCCTAATACGCTTTATCTTCGCATCAGACAATACAGTCGAAATAAATGGAATGCCGAGAGCATGGCATTCAATGTACTTCAGACAATACACTCCTCAATCCCCAACTTTCTTGTTTTGTGGTACTTTGGATGATGGCCACCTTTCATGCGTGAATTTGGTGATTGGCCACTTGGGTCTATCTTCTACTAAACATGCTGTATGCATTAGATAAGGTACCATAACGGCAATGAGCTCGACCAAGTCTTTGAGTTGCGCGAGCGTTGTATGGGTTACTATAGAGTCCCACACCACAATGTGTCTCTGTGGGAGTGATATCCACAAAGCCACCCAATGGTCTTCTTTGACATTTAAAGGTAAATAAATGTCCTCCACTTCAGTCCCCCACGTCTTTTGTACTTTTGCATACTGGGGGAGTTGACCTGCATAGTAATCCCACGCCCCACCTGGTAGCGTTTTTCCACTCCCGTCAGGATTGGGTTCTGAGTTTTTAAAGTCATTGTACCGAGTAGGTCATATGTTGCCTAGACTAAAGTCGAGGATGCAAATTTTGTCACTCCTAAACCACTCTGGATGTTCCTTGTACCGTTTCCTCAGCATATTCAACGCAGCATCCAGGTGCTGCGACAAAACAACCAAAAGAATCAAGGTTAAATATCAAAAACTTCATAGAGAAGTCTACTGGAGAAGTCTACAAGAGAAGTCTACTGGAGAAGTCTACTAGATAAGTCTACTAGAAAAATGTACTAGAGAAGTCTACTGAAAAAGACTTCATAGAGAAGTCAACTGGAGAAGTCTGTCTACAAGAGAAGTCTACTTGAGAAGAGAAGTCTACAAGAGAAGTCTACTGAAGAAGACTTCATAGAGAAGTCTACCGGAGAAGTCTGTCTACAAGAGAAGTCTACTTGAGAAGAGAAGTCTACTGGAGAAGTCTACTGGAGAAGTCTGTCTACAAGAGAAGTTTACTGGAGAGAAGAGAAGAGAAGGCTTACCGTGTCTCTTAGCCATTGTTGCGGCGTTCGAAGAGTCCAAAACCACTCTACATTAGTGAACGGGATGATTTCTTCGCCATAATTCCTGTTTAGCAAGGAAATTTCAGCAATTGATAAACTTAAACAATGAGTTAAGGTCTTTTTTATACTTACGGCTGTTGCTTCAGCCACACATCAAGTCTCCTCGTCATTTGTTCATCAATGGTAGCAAAAGGATCATATCCTTTTCCTACCTTTGAATTAACAAGTTTCTTTTGTAAGGTGACTTATTTGCCATGGCCGGTTTCTTCAGCCTATCACTCCTTGCTCGTCTCAAAACCGCCTGCTTTTTCTCCTCTTGTTTAGATTTCGTAATCTCAGCATAATTCGCAGGTAGATTCTGAGGAGACAGAATGATAAGGCTCTTATCTGCACAAGTGACACTCGCACTCTGACCATCATCCTTAAGTGTTTCCTTGGCTGCCTTCTTCTCCTCTTGTTTAGCTTTCTGAAGCGGTAAATTCGGTTGTGGTTTTGAAGAGGTGGTATCATAACACTTGGATCCGCACCAGTGACACTCGCACTCTGGCCATCTTGAAGGATTTCCTTGTTAAACATTTTACTCTGCAAGTAGAGGATCAAAGTCGAATCATATACCAAATAGAATATATCATCCAAACAAGAAAGGGAAGAAATGTTAAAATGTCAAAAGAGATTACAAAATCTAAACAAGATTACGCACTGACCCCAATATCAGGAACAGTCTTGTTCTCATCAGCAGCCGGTTCATTGGAGACCCCCACATGAAGAGCTGGGGCAATTTGGTTGGATTTGGTTTGCTCTTCCTTTCCAGTCTTCACAGCCTCTTCTTTTCCCTCTTTCACAGCCTCAATGCGTTTCAAACGTTCCTCAATATTGTTGACCTTATCACCAAAGAGTTTGATATTGTTTTCACAGCGTTTAAAACCACCATCAACCTTCTCTGACAAGTCCTTAAAATGCATGTCAAAGTGTACTTGTATGTTCTGCACCAATAAAGGTAGTTCCGCCGTGTAACCAGACTCAAATTCTTCTCGACTCCTCTTCTCCGGTAAGCTAACAAGGCTAAGGCTCATGCTGCTTTCATTTTTCACACCAGGCTTCACCCTTGACTTCACACCCTGCTTTCTTGTATCATTAGCGGAATCAATCACACCCGTCACTTGCCAGTGATCATGGGTCCATCTCCAACCTGGTTCAGAAATAGCTGAGATTATGTTAACTATCTTCTGGTCGTAAACATCATCATCCCACCTTGGGAACATATCTTCGTACTCATCCTTCATCACACAGCTTAGGACATTCACCTACAAAATAGACATATAAGACGTAGACCGATTAACCAGAGAAGTCTACTGGATAAGAGAAGTCTAGTAGAGAAGTCTACTGGAGACTTCTCCAGTAGAAGTCTACAATAGAAGTCTACTGGAGAAGAGAAGTATAGTAGAGAAATCTACTGGAGAAGTCTACTGGAGAAGTCTACTAGAGAAGTCTACAATAGAAGTCTACTGGAGACTTCTCCAGTAGAAGTCTACAATAGAAGTCTACTGGAGAAGAGAAGTATAGTAGAAAAGTCTACTGGAGAAGGAGAAGTCTACGAAGAGAATGAGAAGTTTACAAAGACCTGTTTGTACATGTTCTCTTTCATGTATCTCTTGCCTCTGGATCCCTTGAAAGCCAGTAGAGGTGGAGTAGGTTTATGTGGAAAGGGACCACCATATTGGGCTGCATAATCCGGTAGAGAATTGTACACCCATATTTGGAGAACATGTACGAAGCCTTCCAGTGTATATGATAACTTTGCCAAGTCTTTCTCCTTCACTGACTTGATGAGTAACTTCAATGCAACCCTATCCCATGGGTAGTTCTGGAAGGCAGTGATATCCATCACAAGCCTAGCAAGGTTAACATTGATGGGTGTTGTCTCCTTTTTAGCTTCAATGTAACCGGCGTATATGCATAGATATCCCAACCTGATGCGGTCCAACCGTGTCTACTTTGTACATAAACCACAAGCTTCTATTAACTCGTTCACAGTTGGACCCCTGTCCAGATCAACTCCCAGAAAGGTCCAAAATTGCCGCGTTTCTTCAGTGACCTCTACATCTGGATTATCCAAGTTCGGAACGTCGCGGCAATTCAGACCGGTAATCTCCTCAAACTCAAGCAATGAAAACCTCAACGGCTTGTTACCAATCAGACTCCATATCTCATGGGGTTTCTTGCACTCTAGCTGAGCAGTTAGTATATAATGAATCATCCTCGATGCCCAGCCAAACTCGAGAGCATGGAACCGTAGCACCACACCTAATGGAGAGAATAAAAGCTCTTCCCACTCATCTTTCCTTAAGACGTTGCGTAGAGATTCAAACAATTTTGTATTTCCAGCATAGTAGTGTATGCTTTTACCCGCTTCAGGCTCATCTCCTTTGGAATAAAGCCTTGACGGAAAACTTCTTGCATCCATATCCATCATCGCATCCATATCCACTGTATTTCGATGAAGTTAAACCGAATTTATACTTTCCGGCGGCGGCAGATCGGCAAAGAAGACTGAAAAAAGAAAGTCAAAGCTCGAATCAGATAGAGAAATAGCGAGTAAGAGATAGTAAAATCAAAAAGAGTTGAGAGAATGAAAAGAAGGCATGAAGTGTCCGACGGTGATGATGGAGTTGGAAGGTGGTAGATCTCTTGTTTGGAGACGAAAGGTTATAACTTTAGGTTGTAAATTAACCGCATTTTTGTGGTTTTATAGGTAGGGTAAATACATTGGTTAAGTTCGGTTAATTTGGATGGGTAAAAAATTGGTTCAATTTGGTTCAGCTTAACTACACGATTTGATGAATGTTTAAAAAATTCAAATTTTTAAAATGTTTTTTAAAAAATTCAAATTTGCCTCCTCATGTTTAGTAGACTTCTAAATGCGATTTAAATCTACTGGAGAAGTCTACTGGAGAAGTCTACTGCAGAAGTCTACTGCAGAAGTTTACTGGAGAAATCCACTGGAGGAGTCTACGGGAAAGTCTACTGAAGAAGTCTACTGGAGAGTCTACTGGAGAGTCTACTGCAGAAGTCTACTAGAGAAGTCTGCTGTATCCAAAACCAAACATCGTATAAGAAAATAAAAGCACAGAAACATAGTGAAGACCTTCGATTTGGAAACCTTTGATTACTAAACATACTGAGAGATGCAAACAAAAACACATCCTCTCACAAACCTACTAGGCTTCGATGATGCAAACAAATACACATCCTCTAAATTAAGTCTACTTCACATAAATCGATTATTTTCAATGATTATTCGAAACCCTATACCAAAACTTTCAAAACGTATAATATATTCACTCAAAAGTTAATACTTTTATGCAAATTTGACATTTTAAATATAAAAATGATAAACCCTAACTTTAACCCTAAGTGTAAAAACATGTTTGCAACCTATGATGTACCTTATTTGGTAACCTTTTGTTTAATATAGTATGTATTTCATTCATAACATAATTTGTCTAAGTATGTTTAATTTTGTGAAATTTTATTTTTCACACATCACAATTGTTTATAGTAGGGTCATCAATCAAAATTTTTTATCAAAATATTTTTTGTTAATTTATAAATTTAAATTTAAAATATAATTATATAGTAGACTGCTGTAGTAGTCTACTAAACCACAAAAGTAGTCTTCATAACCTAATTTGTCTAAGTAGGTTTAAATATGTTTAATTTTGTGAAATTTTATTTTTCATACTTCACAATTATTTATAGTAAGGTCAGCAATCAAAATTTTTTATCAAAATATTTTTTGTTAATTTATAAATTTAATTTTAATATATAATTATATAGTAGACTCCATGAGAAGTCTACTAAACCCCCTCCAGTAGACTTCTCATGGAGTCTACGAGTTGATTTTCTAACAGAAGTCTAGACTTCTACATTACTTAGTAGACTTCCCTAGGTTAAAACAATCATTATGCCTCCGTTTTATTGTTTAGTCATAAAGGACGTAGTTGTAATTTCACTACTCCTTTGGGTTATTTTTCTCAAACATAGGATATATGGATTACATTTGTATTTTAAATCAATTTTAGGGTCATTTTTTGTAACCACGTCTAATTTTTTTGAGTTTATGTATCTTTGTAGTTTTCATGTACATGGTTATTGTGAATCACTTAATACATAATTGCATACATCTGCATACACACACAAATGCATAGATACATGTTTTTCATGGTTAAATTCGTCTTAGAATGTATTCAAATGGGCCACACGACAAACATGTGTTTTTGTCAAGATGTGAGCACTTAACTCAAATTACTACTTAGCCTGATTTAAGATATATTCTATGAATATTGATTGAATAGAGAGTCAAGTTACAAAACAAATCAAGGACCTGCGATATGTACCATGCATTAAAAAAAAAAAGGTGATATGATAAATTTTATTTTTTTCTTATACCTAAAACACTGACTGATTTTACTTTAGCGTTCAGTTTTTCAGGGACAAGATGATAAAAATATTTTTGCTTCTGATTGTGAAGAATCTGAAACTAAAAGAGCTCTAGTCTTAAAGTCGAGATCATGTCGATAAACTGGTAAACGTCTTTCTCTTATGATCTTGTCCAATCATTGATTACAAGTACGATATCTCAGCCACTTTCTTAACGAAATTGAGAATTTTTATTGATCTCAAAGAAACTGGTCAATCATTTCACTCATGTTTCCTTTTTTTTGTTTCCAAATATTATTACTGAATTCATGCATGAATCCTTAGTCCCCCAAGCTTAGAAGAATTGATTGGAAAGGTATATCCTTATTCTTAAAATATTCACACCTCACAAATTTTTTTTCATACACTTGAAATTTCAGGAGATGCCTGATGCTCCAATCGCCGAGATATGACATCATTCATTCCATCAAAGTATTTGTTGTTGAAAAGAAGTTTTGGTAAAAAAGTTTCAAACTACTATTTGTTATTTCCTGAATTTTTGGTAAGAACATGTAAAAAATACTTTTTTTTTTTTTTTTGCTTTCTTGAGTTTCAAACTACTATTTGTTATTTCCTGAATTTTTGGTAAGAACATGTAAAAGATACTTTTTTTTTGTTTTCTTGAGTTTCAAACTACTATTTGTTATTTCCTGAATTTTTGGGAAGAATATGTAAAAAATACTATTTTTTTTTTTTGTTTTCTTGAGTTTCAAACTACTATTTGTTATTTCCTGAATTTTTGGTAAGAACATGTAAAACATACTATTTTTTTTTTGTTTTCTTGAGTTTCAAACTACTCCAATCATCATCATAATAATCTTACTATTTGCAGATCTTGTGACATGGTCTACTTGAAATCCCTCGGTAAGTGGAATCATGGCAACATTTAAATATCAGGTACCTCTCTTATTACAATTTTGTTTTGGATTTTCTTTATGATCATTGTTAAAGAACTTGAGTTTTAGAAAAGCTCCTTTTACTTTGTTTATGTTGCGGCAGATTTTCTTTTACTTGAGTTAATGAAATGGAATCAAAAACCAAATTTTTTCGTTAGGAGCTACAAACTATGAATTGGAATCAGAAATTAAATATTTCGCTAGTAGCATCAAAATATCTCTAACAAAACATACACACATACATACGTAAGTGCATATATACATATATGCATGTACATATTTGCATGCTTATGCATAGAAACATACATATAATTAAGAAAATAATCATGTTATTTACAAATCAACTATACCATTTTGCATGTCGAACTACAAGCTAGAGGAATAAAAAACATACATATGCATACACGTACATACATATGCATACACATACATACATGTACATGCATATGCATACACATACATACATGTGCATACATATTATACATTCATAGCACATGCATAGAGATACTTTCACATATAGGTATATATATATATTCTATAAATATATTGTGTAGTATATAAGCTATTTATATCTATAGACATATATAGTAAATATTTTGTGTACTGTTTACATATATAGTATAATTATAATTATACACAATTTATCAATGTATATAATATTTATTAAAATATGTATGTCTTATTGTTTGTATATTAATTTATATTTTATACAAGACATAGATTATCGTTTCTTATATATAAATTATACTATATATAATAATATACATATAGAATATATACCTACTACATATAAGTTACATACTATATTTATAAGTTACAAAATTTTAGTATTAGAATCCGCTGTAAATATTTAGATGCTGAAATTGATATATATATATATATATATGTTATATGTACGTATATATATATATATGTTATATATACGTATACAAAACAAATATTCATGGTATAATTGTGGTGCATATAGTTAATTTATTTTTGTACAGTGCTATTTTCATGCATTCCAAGTTGTTTTGGAATTCATCTCTTTGTCTCCCGCGGGTTTGAAGTGTTGGAAGGATAATGGGCAAAACTTTGTGGACAAAGATGCTTTTCTTTCTAGCTTGTAGTTCGACATGCAAAATGGTAAATAGTTGATTTGTAAATAACATGATTATTTTTTAATTGTTTTGGAGTTATCAATCATATCATTTTAAATTTTGGAATTTGTAAATAAATTGAACTAGTTGTGTAATTTTAACATATATTTTCGTCACCGGTGCCGGTCCTGATATATTAAAAGCCAAAAAAAAAAAAAAATGGCCCACAAAATTATTAAACAAAGAAAACAAAGTAGAAATTCATCCTTTTTTAGATTCGAACTCCCATCATCAATTAAAGAAAATATCAATTAAAGAAAATATGCACACATAACTAGACTAACATTACTTACTGTTTGATTAAATGGCCTATCAAATATTTATTATATTGAACGGTCCCAAACACAAGCTTCACTTGTTTGTATACAACTCTGATTGTCACATAACCCTAGATATTTTGTTTTTACTGAATATCTCTAAGTTTGCAAATTACCGAAATTACTTTGATCTTAATAACCTCAGATCTTTTGGTATAAACATTCTGCCCCATATCTTTTGATCTTAATACATTTTTGTATTAAAAAAATAACAACATATTTTGGTATAAAATTTGTTTCCCTATATATTTGGTAAAGGTAGGACAATTCCGGATACCCTGAAATTTCAAAGTATCCGGATCTGGATCCGGAATCGTCGGATCCGTGAAAAAAACAATTCGAATCCGGAATCGTGACCTCCGGATATCTGGGCTCTAGGAATCGTTCCAAAAATCAGGATATCCGCGGATATCCGGATCCGAAATTAATATTAAAAATAATTAAAATAATTAATAAATAAATAAAAATATATTTTTAAAAATTATTAGTTAATATTTTAAATGGTATTTTTTCATTATAAATATAATTTATTATAAAAAGAAGTAAAATCAATTTTTATATATATTTATTTATATAAAAATAGTTTAATAGATATATAATATATATGGTTTTAATATATTTAATGCGTCCGGATCCGGATCCGGATATCCGGACCTTAAAATTTTGTTATCCGGATCCGGATCCTTTTTTCACGGATCCTAAATTTTACTATCCTTATCCGGATCCGGCCTCTCCGGATATCTTAATTTTCGGAGCGATTCCGAACGGATAACGGATCGGATCTCGGATCCCGGATAATAATTCCACCCATAATATTTGGGTATCTAGAGTACCTTTTATCTTTTCATATTTATAAAATAATCCCAATTTTTGTTACTACAAAAGTACCCTAGTTTTTTTGGTATTTACAAAATTACGTCAGTATTTTCTTAATTTAACAGAAAGCCCATATATTTTTGTATTTTCAAAATAACCTCATATCTTTCGATATTTACAAAATCACCTCAAAACTTTTTAATTACAAAATTACCCCACGTCTATTGCCATTTTCGAAATAGTCCCATTTCTTCTACTATTTACTAGATCACCTCATATTTTGTGGTATTTACAGAAAGGCCTCATTACTTTTTGTACTTATCAAATGAACCCACATAGTTTGGTATATACCTAAGTACTCGTTGATTTTATGTGAAAACAGTTATTTTAATGTTCAACTGTCTGTTTTGTGCTAGAACATATACCATTATTTAACAAGTCGAAATATATACAGACTTAGGTTAACTTAGTCAAATTAGGTTTAAAATTAGTCAACTTTAATATCCGTTTAAAAAACTGTTAATGACCGTTTATTACAGACGATAATCTGAAACGTTGTTTTGAAAACAGAAAAAGAAGCCTAATCCCTAATTCCTAAATCTTCATTCTCTATTCCTCATGATTTATATCTCTTTCGTCATCTACTCTTTCATTTACTCCGTTCTCATCATTATCTCTCTCCCTCATTTTTTTTATGTATTAGCTCTATTCTCCAGTCTGTAATTGGATCATGCTTCAACGACCAAGTTTTGGATTTGTGGCAATAACCTTAGGAGAGTCTTCATGCTCAAGTCTCACGGGGAAAATAACCTCAACTTAATCATAGTTACACACCAACTCAATCCCATCAGAAAAGTCACTATTCTTAACGATGTTAGAATCCGTCATAATCGTGACCTATACTAAAAACGAGCAAATGGGTATCAATCTAAACCGTATACAAGACAAACGCTTGATGATGAATTGGAAATCACCTAATAGAAAGTCAATTAAAAACCTCACATTTGAGTGACTAAGGAAATATAAAAACCGAAGAGAGGAGGCATATGAAGTCTTCGATCGTTGAGGAATTCGATAAAGAGTGGTTCCAGCTTGAGAAGAGTTCGATTTCTTGCTTCCAAATAAGCTACAGTGGTTGAAGTTCCAATTCTTGTGTCCGACTTGACATGATATTTGGCCATAATACAAAATAAAAAATTTTGACGGAGAAAAAGTAATTGTTGAAATCGGTAGATAATTAAACAAAGACAAAGATTAAAGGGAGTAACATAACAATGAGTTGTTTGTTAGTGAGATTGAGCTTGAAACTCCACGTCGAAGAAAGTTCATTGCTCCGTTGCGTCGTTAGAAGATATATATCACTGCCACGAGAATGGTCGATATTAGACTCTGATTCCTCGAGCACATTCCGACGATCGCCTTCTTTCTCTAGTGTTGAAGATGACGACGGGGAATATCTCTTCATCAGTAACATGTCGTAGTTGTTGATACCGAGGCTTTTTTGTAAAGAGAAAGAGAGAATTGGGAATTAGGAATTTTTAGAAATTAGGGATCCATAAATTTGTTTATTTTTTTATTTTTAAATTGTTGCAACAAACGGTTATTAATGCCATTTAAATGTTTGTTAAAGTTGATTATATTGTATCTAATTTTGCTGAGTCAACCCCAAGTCGATATATATTTTGACTCATTAAAAAGATAGTATATATTTTGGCGCAAAATAGACAGTTAGACATTAAATTGACCATTTTCCTTATTTTTACATTAAAATGATCATTTTCCCTTATTTTTATTTTTATAAAATTTACAAAATGATCGTTTTTCTTTATTTTTATATTTTTATACGAAAAACTCAAATTTTCAAAGTATAAAAGAAAAGGTGGCTTTCCTTAAATAGATCATTCACACTTGGCAAAAATGTTCAAACCTCAAATGGCTCATTTTCTTTCTTGGATTTTTGTCATTAATTTTGAATAAATAAGGTTCCTTACTTGTTTGTGACCATTATTAGTAAGATCTTGAAGACGAGCTTTTAAAAGCTCAGCTCATTTCCCATTGAAAATTCACCATTCTTTTGAATAAAAACAATATTTTATGTTTGAAAACTTTGTTTGTTTATTTTAACCTATTGATATAGTACAACGTGTTTCCTTACTAAAGAGATCCAAAGCTAACAAGTACGTTCGTTCATACCTTGTATGATGTTCCTCAATCTGCGAATCAATCCAGTGCTTGCAGAACTCATATTTGAGTGTTTGAATCTTTGTTCGAGTGTCCATGTTCGCATTTAATCGTTGATCGGATGTCCATCTTTGCATGAAACTATTTACCAACTCAATGAAATTTGTTTTTATAACTAGCATTGCTCGTTAGAAAAATAGTGCAGCCATTTTGTCTGATTCCGTAGCCTTTTCCAGATATATCATATGCAAAGTTTTTTGAATTTCTTCGTCAGTATCATAAGTTGTTAACAGGAAATGGGTGATGGTACTTCGTCCAAAATTTTCTTTGAAATCCATTGAAAACAAGGAAAAAAAAAGTTTTTGACTTACTATCATCCTTTTTCAACCAAAAATGTGATTTTTTTCTTTTGAATTAGTTTGTTGTTGTTTTGCAACATGTCTTTTTTTCCAATATGTACATACTTCATATATGAAATGGTAACACTGATCTCTCTATTACTGGATTTTTGTTCCTCCAGCGGAAGGGATGATTACAAAAATATGCATTTTGTATGAAAGTGATTACAAATAATGCAGTTTGAAAAGAAGGCATACTTTGGCTTTGGTTATTATCTATTCTACTCTTCATTTAACCTATCTAGTTACTAATCTAATTTAGTTTTAATTTTATTTTTGAAAGCACATTGACTAGAGTCCCCATTATCTTTGTATCTTCTCCACGACTTCTCCTTTTAATTCTGAAATCTCCAAGAAACTTCACATGAGTCTGGTTTTGCCAAATATCGAAGAGGAAGTAGTGAAGACGTAGAGTTCGCTGGCGATGATATCAGAGAGGAAGTGATGTCTACACCTGAGTTGAGGATATAACTGTTGATTTTGAAAATTTTCATTCTCGTGAATGGCTCTACGTAAGCATTGGAGCTACCATGGGTTTGGTGGTCAGATCCGACTCCTTCATGGTTTCAGCGAAATTGGAAACCAAAAGCCAATTCTGTGGTTTATCTACCGAGCATCCTTTCGACTATATTGCTACCTTTAAGAAGATTTGTATATTAACGCGAGCTAAATGGAGTTCATACCGACTATTTTTAATGCAATTTGTTCACTTTCTCCCTAAGGAAAAAAGCATTTTGTTAGGGAAGTCGGTTTGGGCTTGATATGTATTGGGCCGTATATAGATATTAGCTTGAGTATCAAGTAACTTTGGGGTTTTGTGTTCTTGTATAAATACGTTTGTATAGCCGTCGAGATCAATAACAAAACATATTCTCTTACTTTACATGGTATCAGAGCATCAAAATTCTGAGACCTAATTACGTTTTGTTTCAAGTTTAGTTTGTTCATTGATTTCGAAGTTCGAAATCGTTGTTCTTTCAAGAGTTCGTAAGTGTTCTGTTTTCTTGTGTGAGAAGCAGAGATGGTTGATGGTGAAGAATCTGCCGCGAAGAGTATGATGTCTGATAATCGAAGTAACAAGGCTTTAACACCTTACACGTTGTTTGCCTCTGATAATCTGGGTTCATTGATTACGTCGGTGACGTTAATGGGAGAAAACTACAACGAATGGTGTTCCGAGATGACCAATGCTCTTCGTGCAAAGCGAAAGCTAGGTTTTGTTGAAGGAACAATATCAAAGCCTTCAGCGAATGATCCTAATCATGAGCTTTGGCTTTCGGTAAACTCCATGATTGTAGGTTGGATCCGTTCTTCTATTGAACCTAGGGTTAGGTCCACTGTTACTTTCATCTCCGATGCACACAAGTTGTAGGAGAACCTAAGAAAGCGATTCTCAGTTGGTAACATGGTGCGAGTGCATCACCTTAAAGAGCAGATCGCTTCGTGTAGACAAGATGGTCAACCGGTGGTTGATTACTTTGGTCGTTTATCTAAGATGTGGGAGGAGCTGGACATGTACAAACCTCTACCTTCTTGTACGTGTTCTGCTTTCACAGATATCGAAAAAGATCGAGAAAAGGAGAAAATCCATCAATTTGTTATGGGTTTGGATGAAGCTCGGTTTGGGGGAATGTGTACGGGTATCATTGCTTCTGATTCTCAGCTTGATATAGGAGAGATCTATGCTAAGGTAGTTCGAGAAGAACAACGTCTCAATTCAGCAAAAGAACGCGAGTCACAACAAAACGCAGTGGGTTTTGTTGCACGTCGTGATTCGGGGTTTGATCAACAAAGGTCTGAAGTTGGAGGTTTAGGACAACATCATCGTCCTAACCAGTGCTCACATTGTGGTCGTGTTGGGCACGAAAAAGCAAACAGCTGGCAATTGGTAGGCTTTCCAGATTGGTGGGAAGAACGAGCACCTAATAAAGGAGATAACAAAGTCGAAACTTCAAACAGAGGAGAAAACAGAGGTGCAACAAGAGGAGGCAGAGGTCGTGCTGGTTTTGGTTCAAGTAGCAGAAACGTTGGAGCTAGAGCAAACGTAGCTCACGCAACCACCTCAAACTCGTCCTCTTTTCCAGAGTTCACTGAAGAACAATGGCGTGCACTGTCTCAGATGGTAACCGAGAGAACAAAATCCTCATATGATAAGTTGTCTGGTAAGCGTATTCACGGTGATCTTATTCTAGATACGGGTGCTTCTCATCATATGACAGGAGCTCTTTCGTTGCTTGTCAATGTTTCGAGTATTACACCTTGTCCGGTTGGTTTTGCCGATGGAAACAAGACATTCGCTACTCACATGGGTGTATTCAATTTGTCAGATCGAATTACACTATCCAATGTCTTGTTTGTTCCCAATTTGAATTGCTCTTTGATCTTTGTATCAAAGTTGCTAAAACAAACAAATTGCTTTGCTCTTCTAACGGATACGTTATGTGTGTTACAGGATCGTTTTACAAGGACCCTGATTGGAGCAGGTGAAGAGAGAGATGGGGTATATTACTTCAAGGATGTCATGGCTGCACGGGTTCATCGCATTGTTGACACATCTGTTAGCTCGGCTGATCAATATCGATGGCACCAACGGCTAGGCCATCCATTATTTTCTATTTTATCGGCTTTACCTATGTTTTCTGCTTCTTATAAAACTGCTGAACCTAGTCCTTGTGACACTTGTTTTCGGGCAAAGCAAAATAGAGAAGTGTTCTTTGGAAGTTTAAATAAATCAAAAGAGTGTTTTGGTCTTATTCATTGTGACGTTTGGGGTCCTTATCGTACTACAGCTTCTTGTGGAGCAGTTTATTTCCTTAAGGTAGTTGACGATTTTTCAAGAGCGGTTTGGACGTACTTACTCCTAGAGAAATCCGAAGTTCGAACAGTGCTTCAGAACTTTTGTACAATGACAGAAAAGCAGTTTGGTAAACAAGTAAAGACAGTTAGAAGTGACAATGGTACGGAGTTTATGTGTTCTTCTCGTTTTTTTCGTGAAAAGGGAATTCTTCATCAGACATCATGCGTTGCAACACCACAACAGAACGGTCGTGTTGAAAGAAAACATCGACACATTCTTAACGTTTCTAGAGCTCTGTTGTTTCAAGCAAGCATGCCAACAAAGTTTTGGGGAGAAGCAGTAATGACCGCAGCTCATTTGATCAATCTCACTCCAACGGATGTGCTTCAAGGACGCTCTCCGTATGAGGTGTTGTATGGTGATAAACCTTCTTATGATCATCTTCGAGTGTTTGGTAGTTTGTGCTACACACACGTTCGTTCGCGAGATAAAGACAAGTTTGGTCCTCGTAGTCGTCGATGTTTGTTTGTTGGTTATCCTTTTGGTCAAAAAGGATGGAGAGTATTTGATCTTGATAAAGAAGAATTTATTATTTCCAGAGATGTTGTGTTTCATGAGGATACATTTCCGCTAGCATCCCCTCCTCATGCTTCCCGTAACCTTTCTCCTCCGATTGTCGCTCCATCTTTTCATGATGATGATTGGTATTTTCAACCAGTTTTGGGATCACAAAGAAAGGGGGGGGTATAACAGAGGCGGTTACGATTCAGGGGGAGTCACCTGTTGTTGAATCTGAGCCACTATTAACGACGCCGCCGCTGGATACAACTTCTGTACCAGTCGCTGAATCAGTGTCTGAAGAAGTTCCTGAAGCAGTGCCTGAAGCACTTCCTGAAGCAGTGTCTGAAGTAATGTCTGATACGGTACCTGAGATTGAGATTTTAGGCAGAGGACAAAGACCACGGGTAAAGCCGGCTAAGTTAAATGATTATATTGTTTATAATGCGACGTGCAAAGAAGACTCCCATCTCTCTTCACCCGTCTCTCTTTCATCATCCTCTCAAACGATTCCTAGTAAGTCTTTGTATCCTCTAGATGAATTTGTTTCCGATTTGAATTTCTCATATTCGCATCAAGTCTATCTTGCAGCAGTGACTGCATGCATTGAACCTAAGCGATATTCAGAAGCTGTGAAAGATAAGTGGTGGCGCCTTGCTATGAAAGATGAAGTTGTTGCTCATGAATTAAGTGGAACATGGGATATTCAATCGCTTCCGCCTGGTAAAACTGAAATTGACTCTATGTGGGTTTACAAGTTAAAATATCATGCTGATGGCTCGCTTGAACGCCATAAGGCGCGACTAGTTGCAAAGGGTAATACTCAAGTTGAAGGTGAAGATTTCGATGAGACTTTTGCTCCGGTTGTTAAAATGAGCACCGTACGTAGTCTTCTTGGCCTCGTCTCTGCTAAGAAATGGGAAGTGCACCAGATGGATGTCCATAATGCCTTCCTACATGGTGATCTTGAAGAAGAAGTGTATATGAAACTTCCACCAGGTTTTACGCATTCTGATCCCACCAAAGTTTGTCGTTTGCGCAAGTCGCTGTATGGGCTTAAACAAGCTCCGCGTTGTTGGTTCGAAAAGCTCTCCAAAGCCTTGCTTGATTTTGGTTTTGTTCAGTCATACTCCGATTATTCCTTGTTTACGTACACCAAAGGAGACATAGAAGTTCGTGTGTTGGTCTATGTTGATGACTTGGTCATTGGGAGCAATAGCCTGGATGCCTTAAACAAGTTCAAGGCTTATTTAAGTAAGTGTTTCCATATGAAAGATCTAGGGAAATTGAAGTATTTCTTAGGCATTGAAGTGGCTCGGTCCGAGGAAGGAATTTTTCTCTCTCAGCGAAAATATGTGCTAGATATCGTTGCTGATACTAGTCTTCTTGGTTCGAAACCTGTATCCACACCTATTGAGCCACAAGTTAGCCTCTGATGACAGTCCACTCTTCTCTGATCCTCGTCAGTACAGGCGTCTAGTTGGTCGATTAGTTTACCTCTCCAACACACGCCCGAAACTTTCCTATGCTATTCATTTGTTGTCCCAATTTATGAAAGAACCTCGGCTTGCTCATTGGGAGGCTGCATTACGACTCGTACGGTTCCGCAAAGGATGTCCTGGTCAAGGTATATTGTTACGCTCGGATAGTAATCTCCAATTATCTGTGTATTGTGATGCGGACTGGACGTCTTGTCCTCTCACTCGTCGCTCACTTAGCGCTTATGTCGTGCTTCTTGGAGGGTCTCCGGTCTCTTGGAAGACTAAGAAGCAGAACACAGTGTCTCACTCTTCCGTTGAATCAGAGTACAGAGCCATGGCTGCTGCTACACGTGAAATCAAATGGATTGTTCCATTAATGAAGGATCTCAGCATTCCTATTACTACACCGTTCCTTTCTTTTGTGATAGTCAAGCAGCCATTCACATTGCCGCAAATCCGGTCTTCCACGAACGTACAAAACATATTGAAAGAGATTGTTATAGTGTTCGAGATGCTGTTCGTAACGGGCTTATATCTACTCAACACGTTCGTACGAAAGACCAAATTGCTGACATACTTACCAAAGCACTTGGTAAACCGCAGTTCGATGTATTGTTGTCCAAGTTGGGTGTTTGTGATCTCCACACTCCAACTTGAGGGGGAGTGTTAGGGAAGTCGGTTTGGGCTTGATATGTATTGGGTCGTATATAGATATTAGCTTGAGTATCAAGTAACTTTGGGGTTTTGTGTTCTTGTATAAATACGTTTGTATAGCCGTCGAGATCAATAACAAAACATATTCTCTTACTTTAGACATTTAATGTCAAAGTCATTGTCCTCTCGGTATAAAGGTACCTTCTTGAACTTGTGACAAAGGTTGTTAAGAACCTTGCTGCTAGTGATGGCGATATCTCTCTCACGACGGCGGTGGTTGGCTCGAGAATTAGGTAGGTCTTCGCGGATGATCTCACTATCTCTTGCCCCTCCCCTTTCATTCTCGGACTTTCTCCTTATATCGAGTAGTCGTATGAAATCCTAGTTCTTGCCAAGTAAAAATCGACTTACCCTTAGTTCTTGCCTAGGATTTCCTTTCTTTTGGGCTCCTTTCTTTTGGACTTGACCCATTTCCAATGGATTATGGTTGTAACCAAAAGGTAATAGATCCGGATTAGAGATGTTACATATAATCTAGTAAAGATAATATGTTTATACGATTAAAAATTTTAATTGACAGATCTCAAAATCTTTAGAACAATACTATATAATACGAGCATGTCAATTAGGGCCACAGCCCGAAGCTCGGTTCAACCCATCCCTAAAATATATTAGACTCTGGTCTTGATATAAATCCAAAAAAATCGGGTCTTCCGGATTAAATCCATTTAGGCTATAAAGTTATTGGGGTTTATCCCTTTTGGGCTCGGATCAGCTGAATAATATTTATTTCGGGCAGGCAATTTATTTTTTCACTAGAAATATCGTATAACTATATATGCGGTTCAAACAAAAAGAAAGTTTGAAACTTATATATTCCTCTGATTTGAAAATTAAAAACCTCGATTTGCTCGGTTTGTACATGTTTTGTTTGTAAACAATAACCGATAAAATCGAGTTTGTGTGTTTCAGAGGTTTAAAATTTTTTAAATCAAGTGATATAGTTTTGAATTTTGTTTTGAAGGAAACCTATAAAATGGTCTTAATTTTTACCGCATATAGCTATATGAACTTTGTTTTAAATAAAAGTATGAAAAGACTCATATAAAATGTAGAGTTTTGTTTGGACCGGGCTGGATTTTAAAAACTAGGCCCGGAAAATGGACCAAACTTAAATATATGCGAGTTTTGTGGGTTTTGGATCGAACCGAACCGGACCAGCTCGATTGACATACATTATTAATACCCGATAGAATACCCTACATTGAACTGAATGATATAATAAAACGAGCAGATTGATAACGCACACTTTCAGACGTGCCCTACTAATAGATATATAATAAACAATGCATATCGCGAAATCAAAGCGTTTGTAGTTGTCTAACCTTTTTTCACAATTAGGTTAGCCTTGGATTCGGTTCAACTTTAATTCTAAGAGTGTGAATAAATGAAAGATGAGAGGCAAATAGGCAAAAAGAGGACGCGTGCATTTCGTTGGACGAGACAGAAAGAGAGAAGGTAAAAGAAGACAGACCATAAGGGACAACAAAGACACTACTTCTGGTTTTAATTTTGCCAACTTGCTTTCCTTCACCTTCACCTTCACCTTCACCTTCACCTTCTATACATATACCAAATCACGTTATGCATGAATGTGTATCTTATTATATTATAGTAGTAATATATTTCTTGTTGTGATTCAATTAAATTCTGTCTTTGGAAACTGCTCTTTTGATTGACTAAAACAAATTTCCCTTTTATTTCCTTTTGTTGTTATTATCAAGTTTTAAATTTTGAATTATCTTCATTATTATGATAATGTTGAATGGTTTTTTAATGTGATTTTTTTCTTTTACCTATATTACTGTCTCTTCCTAAGAAATCTCCGGATTCTGTTCTCATATTGTTTGTGGGCTTCGTTTGGCTTTCCTCATTCTCATCATCTTTCCTCTGCTACAAAAGTGGTTTGCTTTCTCTTTTTTCCTCCGAAATCAGTTTCCTCTATTGATGTGTTTGATGAAGAATCTAGCCTATAAGTATTGTTTACCTGTCCGTCTCTTTGCTTTTTTGTTTATCCATTACCAAACTTTCTCAGATCGATTCTGGGTTATGGGTTTCTTTTGAAGCTCGATCGGAATCGGTTGGTGGGTTGTGACCTACGGATCTCTGGCTTTCAGGGACCTGTGTTCTGTTTGTTTTGTAAAAGGATGTCTGATTCAGTTATTGTTCTGTGGCGTTTTCGATTTTGTTTGATTGTCTGGGTTTTTCCTTGATGTGATTAGTTTAGGAGTTTGTTGATACGGCATGTTTCTAGATGTGGTGGTGCTAGTTTGGACTTGAAGGTTTGCTAAAGTTTTGATCTTTATCTGATTTCTATTCATGTTGTAGTTGTAAATTGTTTTCATTCGTTTCAAATTTGTAGCTCATGTCTGTTGCAACTACTATAGATTGCTTGGCTTTGAAGCTCAGGTGTTAAAATTGATAATGCAGCTTTTGTATCTGATTATCCAAGTAAAAAGCTTAAAATGTGATTGAGTTTGTGGTCTTAAGATATCTGACTTTTGCTCAATTGCATCTCTCTTTCTGCTATGGCCATCTATCTTCAATCGAGTGTTCAAGTGTTTTGTTTTTAATTTTTATGATCCACTGACAGGATTGTAAAGCTAGTTTCTTTGTCTTTGTTACTGAACCATGTTTCCTCTTATTTCTTATTGTAGTTTCTAGCATTGGCCACATTCTGGAAAGTGCTGAGAATCTCCTGAATTCTCAAGTGTCAACTGTGGTTAAAGCTAGGATGCAGAGAGAGAGGTCCACTCTTGTTGCTTTAGCAGAGGCCTGGGGTATTGAAGATCCTAAAGGATTCGAGGATTTCGTATATTCAGATGATGATACAGATACTACTTTTCCAAACTCAGTGTATCATGAACAACGCGACTTAGACAGGTTTAGGATGGAAATTGGACGCTTTGAGGAACGAAGAAATGACAATCTTGAGTTGAACCCTTTGTTTGTGCAACCCTCTATTGAAAGCCGTGCTGTTCGAAGTGTCAATCTGAATGCAGAATATAATGAGCATCTTGGGAATATGAATCAGTTCATGGGTCATCCTGGACTCGGGTCTGGGCTTATACCAGAAAACAGTGTTAGAGCGGATACCTCTGTAGATGGTCATCGTGCATCCTGTAAAAGAAAAGCTCTTGATGGGGGCATTGGTCAGTCCTCTTCAAACAGAGGTTTTCGTGAGTTCCAGCGTGGAGAGAGCAGTTCGAGGGTCCCAGCCCCTGCGCTTTATAACCCAGTAAATGATTTGAACATATCTCTTGACCATGGTCCAATGGGACTGGTCTCAGGCGCTGTTCCAAATCTGTCTACTCCTTCCATCACAGAGAGCTCCAGTAGAAACTTCTCTGTCAGGGTTAGTCCCACAAATCAGCAAGAAACTGTAAACCCAGCTGTCTTTTCTGCGGGAAGTGTTATCAGGCGACCGGCTGCTCCATCCTTTAGCACACCAGGACTTCTACCAGCAGATCAACATCCGATCGGCTTGGGATATGGAAATGCTTTAGGCAGTTTTGGTTCTCAGAACCCAAATGCTTCTGCTACTCGTATGCCCCCTGTTTCAAGAACTATGGTCCCGCCATTTCCATGGAGTGTGAGCCCAGCAGCAGCGGGTGGGTCATCGAGTTCTGCTGCTTCCGTTGACAGAAGTGTCATTCATCAAGATGAAACCAGTTCCAGAAGCAACAATCTGGAGAGTCCCTTTTTTGTTCCAGCTCCTAGACTGGGAAATCTGCCCCACTGTAATATTATTAGAAATCCAATTGGTGCTACACATGTTGGAGCGCCTTCATCCAGGACAACTGTTCAGCCATCACCCTCTAATCCACCAGGGACTCCTTACCATAATCACTCGCCACAGAATCAGAGAAGATTATCTGAACATTTTCGTAGGTCATTACTTTCTTCCCTTGCTACAAACCAGAGAGCTGCTCGTTCCTCGATCCCTCCTGCCTCTCCGGATGAACATGTGCTTCAGTCTAGTGGTGATAACAACTTTCAGGGGCAGAATCGGTCTTACTCCAGAGCAGGTCCGAGACAAGGGCAAAATGCAATTGGCAGTCATACTTTGCGAGGCTTGGCATCCACAAGTCGAGGAAGAAGCAGACTGGAGGCATCCGAGGTTAGTTTCATATAAATATTAATGTTTCTTGTGGATAGTTTATCTGATTTTGGTTCATAATGTCTCCTTTGGAACAGATCCGCACTGTCGTGGAGCAGATGCATAGGGGAGGGAACTTACGTTTTGAGGTATGGTTTATGCTTATAAACAAAAAAGATATTACCGAAGCAGAATCCAACTAGACGAACGAAAGTTCCTATAGATACTACTTGTCTTCTATATGTATTTTGATCTCACCTGAAAACATGGAGAAATATAAATGCAAAAGCAAACTAATACCTAAGCTGCATGCAAACATGTGTTCTATCTATATGAAAGCTAGTCAAATTAGAAAACCTGAGTTTTACTACCTTAATGGTTGTTTTAATACATTTGTTCTTCTTTATTTAGGATGTTATGCTTCTCAATCAGTCAATGGTGCTAGGTGGGGCTGATATTCCTGACCGATATAGAGACATGCGACTTGATGTTGACAACATGACATATGAGGTAAAGTCAGAGAAAACCCACAATCATTTATTTGCTCATCGTATAACCGTGAGTATCATTAAATCTGCAGGAGTTGTTGTCTCTAGAAGAACAGATTGGGGATGTTTGTACCGGTCTGAATGAGGAAACCATATCAAACAGACTGAAGCAACATAAATTCAAAAGTACTACCAGATCTCCACAAGAAGTAGAGCCATGCTGTGTTTGTCAGGTAAGAATATCAGATTTGCGCTGGTCTTGCATCCCTCTTGTAGGATATGTGTCAGTGTCACAGTCCTGTTAAATATCATGAATTGCAATTTTTCCTTGGCTTAAACTTGGCGCAACTACTGCAGGAGGAATACAAGGAAGGAGAAGAAATGGGGATGCTGGAATGCGGGCATGACTTCCATAGCCAATGCATCAAAGAATGGCTAAAGCGGAAGAACATTTGCCCAATCTGCAAAACCACAGGATTAAACACTACAGAGAAGAGAATGGATTAAGGACCTTAAAGCTGTTGAGCTATACCATTCGCTGAAACTTCCTTGAATCTTCTATACCATTGCAGCCTCATCAGAACACCGCAGGCAAGTTGGTCTATACCCCTTTTTGTTTATTTGGTGTTTGCGTTGGAGGGATTGATGATTTGGAGGTAGCGATTGGGTGGTCAAAAGATAGGAATGAAGAGAAGTAACTGAGGGAGCTAGGAAGGAAATGAGGAGAATCAAAGAACAAACTTTGGGTTTTCTGAATTTGTTTGGATAATTTAAGTTACCAATTAATTTTTTTTTCTCTCTTATGATTTACCCATTAAAAAAAGACCAAGAAGCTTGTAAGATAATTTGGCAATTTATAGATTGTATGGATGATTGATTTATGTAATTTATCTTCTTAAATCTTAAGTGGATCTATCAATATTCTTTTGATTCAAGGAGTTAGCTGGGGATAGGATAATCGTCTGGATTGGTGATAGTGTTCCTTTGAGTAATTAGGATCAACTTGAACAAAACTATGAACATATGTTTCAGCATGTCTCTTACTTCACTGTCCGAGGCAAGAATGTTGGGAATGGGACGATGAGATCAAACTTCACACTACATGGTTTTGTGGTTTCTAACCAGTTTTGTAGTATAATGAATTTGTTGAGCTTCACTCAAAAACTTCTTCACCACGAAATGAACATTCTTGATGACAGTTCCTCTTTCTCTATAACAATTGTACACATGAAACCTTCTCTATAACAATTGTAGTTGAGATAGATTCCAAAGTAACAAGTTCAAAACGATATTATCACATAAAGAAATACCATTTAACGACAACATTATCACATCATAGAGAAACTAAGTTTAGTACGCTGATAGAGAGTCAATTAGTTTATTGAACCAAAATGGAATTGGATTGCGCCCATTTGAATTCAGGTAAAACCTAAACGCAAAAAGGTAAACGCGATTACGGTTTAACTAAACAAAATTAATGAAATCAATTTTATTTAGTGAATTAAACACAGAAATAAAGTTTTCGTAGTTTTGTAGTCACGAAAAATAATTGGTAGTAAAACAAAAAGGTAAAAAGTATGGAGAATAACATAATAATGTTTTAGTTGTATGTCTAGAGGAGGAAATAAGCATTCAATCCTATTTTATTTGTAGAATTTTTTTTATCAAATTTAAGTAATGATTATAAGATTATTTTCAGATATTGTTAGGGCTGGATTCGTCAACGAATCCGGTCCGCTAAAAACCCAAGTCACACCATTCATTTTGACCAGACTAAATGGGCCTGCGTTCCAGTCTCAGAAAAAAGATAGAATTCGGTCAAAGGCCCAAGTTAGTTCTGCGAGCGCTGGGTAACCAGATGCAGAGCTGACGAGTTAGGAACGACTCAACAGGGCGGTTAGCACAATCGTAGGAGCGAAATTTGCGGGGAATCCCGAGATACGCGGAACCGCCCTGGATACGTGGAGCTGAATTGAGCTATAAATAGAGAGAATCCGAGCAGATTTCGCCAATTTTTCACTTACGCAAGAGCGAAACACTATATTTTCAGCTTGTAACACATCTCACTCGAGATCTCATTGTATATTCGATTCATATCAATATAAATCCACCTTCGCTCTACTATTCTTTTAATCGTTGAATTTATAGACATATCTTAGGATCAAAGTTTCTTCTCCGAATTCACATACAAATACTCAGTGCGAAATTCAGCTTCCACATTTGATGCCGTCTAAGGGGAAGAAATAGATACGTCTAGCACAGAAGTTCGACCGAAAATTTGTTAGAGAAAATATGGATAAACCAAAGTCTATCGCGCCGGAAGCCAGCGACGCACTAGCCATGACTCCCCGGAGTCAAGAATCAACTGGATTCCAGCCGCGGGACCAAATTAGAACTGGAACCAATGTTACGGTTCCGACCGATAACCGACGATTAGCAGCAGGCCAGACCGACCAACGCCCACAGGCGAAGATCGCTGTCTTAACTCCGACTGCAACGATCCCAGCGGCACCACGTGGCGTTTAACTAAGAAACCGGTTGTCTCCACGGATCAAGCGTTTGGAGGCCCCTAGGACGCGCCCAACTTGCCACCCCCGGGAAGAGAGCGGTCGCGAGACGACATGACCGAGATTCGTCGACTGCCACTCTGGTGGAAAAGGCCCACACACAGGATGCGTCGGTCAAGGCCGTCCAGGCTCGACTCGAGCAGCAAGAAAGATCCTTCCTCGCTCAAATGCGGGAGATCTCTCAGTCGGTCACCCAAGAAACCCAGCCCCGAAAGGTTGTTGGAGAGGACATCATTCCTCCCAGATTTACAATCCCTCGGTCGTGGTAAGATTTTTCAGAGGTCTTCGCCACCCCTACTAGTGCAAACGCATCCCGTGTTCAATCCGCGTGCACGCTCATCGACCATAACCGTGGACATTCTCGGTCCGAGATTGCATAACGACTCTACCCGGATCAACGAGCAGCCTCTTCCACCTCCGTCGCGCTTGGAAAATGTTCAAAACACTCCAGCCTGGTGGATGGAAGCTACGCCCCTGACAAGAACATCTACGACCTACCTAGATGCCGCAGAAATGATCGATAGCGGTATGTTCTGGCGGTACGTTGAACAAACCCAGGCCAAACTGCGATTCATGAGATCTTGCGTCCAACGGGTGATAAGCTCGACCACGGATATAGAGCGGGCCATCGAGGAAACTCAAAGGGCCCCCTTTACAGATCAGATCGCAAACACACAGATTAAAGATGATTAAGTTCTGAGAGTTCTCCAGGAATAGCGACCCAAAAGCACACGTTAGGGCGTTAAGGTTAGCAGTCACACAAGCCTATTTTTGCAAAGAAGAAAGGGAGGCTGGACACTGCCACCTGTTCACGGAAAGCTTAACTGGACCAGTCCTCGAATGGTTTGCAAGGCTGGATAGCTGCTCAATAAGCACTTTCGACCAGCTAATAGCTGTTTTCGTTAAGCAATACTCGATGTTTATAGAAACAAGGTCCTCGGAAGCCAGTCTTTGGACACTAGCCCAAGGACCAACCGAGCCCCTACGGAACTATATTGAACGATTTAAAGAAGTTAAAGCCAGGATAGCTAACTTGAACAAGGTAGTCACTCTAGGGGCACTAAAAATGGCCTTTGGCACACGTCAAGGTTTCGAGAGCAGCTAACGATACACCCAACCATGCCATTAGACGATGCGCTGCACCGCGTAGCTCTCTACGTAATTCTCGAAGAGGAAAAAGCCACCTTGGCTGAAAGATACAAGGAGACCGCTAACCCGTCGGGGTAACAACCTCCAAGAAAATTCACCAAGAGAGAAGGGTACGGCAGAGCCCAGCAAGCCTTTGCAATCGACGAGGCTCAAACCACGAAATCCGATTACTATGAAAACAAGTTCTGCACCCACCACAAGAAGAAAGGACACTCCACATAATAATGTCGCTACCTGCTAGGCTTGAGGGCAATCCTCGAGCACGGATCCGAGCCCAAAAAACCAAAGGAGAGCTCGGAAGCGGAACAAGCTCCTCCACAACCGGACACCCGAAAGAAAATGCGATCCAAGGGCAAAAGGGAGAGACCCCTGGAGGAAGAGACACCGACATATCCTCCACCAGCTCCCGAAAAGAGAATCAATCTCATATTCGGGGAGCTAAATACTTGCGGCGGATCGATGATATCAGTGGTCTCACCTCCCCCAGCACCGAAGAAGGCGGTTCACCCTTGGGCAAAAATCCCAAAAATGTGTTGGAGCTTAGTGTAACGCCCCAACCCCGATATCTTACCCGCGGTATGGGAATTATCAAACCATGTTGTCCTAGTTATACTTAGTCAAATTTCAGTTTCCATTTTACTTAGCCAATTTCAACTAAATTTCAATTTCAAGTCCAATTCTAACTTCAATTCAATTCAGCGGAAGACTAACAACTTAAGCGCGTTCAGAACATGCATAAATGACAATATTTTAACGAATCAACTTAATAAAATTCCATCAAATAATCCAATTCAAACGAGGTTCAACAATAACAAGGGTTCCTTAACCAAACTAGCAAACGATTCCATAATCCAACGATCAACTTAGCAAATGTATGAAATCAATCAAACCAACAAGTCTAACGAATGCAACATCAAACGTGAACCCAGCCTAAATCCATCCATTCCTTTCCAGCTCGTCTCACGTACTCCTTAGCCACTTTTATCACCTGCGACCATGAAATGGCGCATAAGCAAATGAATTGCTTAGTGAGAGCGGTCGTCCTGTCTCACCAGCTAATATCAAGAATCATCGTATAACAAACGAACAAACATATCACAAACCAAACTTGAACTTTTGTTCATAACAAACCGTGTTGATCAGACACCAAACACGCCATAATTGTGTGCACACCATCATCAAACCGTATACCGAAGTATACCTATACACCAAAGTGTATCTGCCGTATACATAAGTATACCTATACACCGAAGTGTATCTGCCAAACCGAACCAAACAACAAACATGGCTTCACGAGCCAACATACAAACAACCCTAGACAATAGCTACGGTCACGCACTCATCTTAGCAAACGGGTTGGTTGAGGAAAATCGCACAATCCACCCGAACGATCAACCACGAACCACCGATACTTCCCGCATATAAACGCTACAGAAAATCCTCTACCCACACCGAACTAAACCAAACCAAAACCAGATCAGAACCAAACCAAGGGTAAACTATCGATAGAAAAACACAAGGGGTAAATGATTCTTACCCGAACTATCGAACAAACAACCGATCGATCTATCCACCGATCGCGCACCATGACCCTTTACGAAACTACTTCGATCCGTACCCATCAACACAAAAACACTGGGTTATGGTCGAGCAAGGGTAAACAAACGGTGAAACACAAGGGTTCACAAAACTTACCCACACCCACGGATCGACAGAAACTACCCGCGACCCGATGGCTCACATGCGACACGACAGAACTCGCGATACGACGGAGACTCGTGATAAGACGGCGACACAACACGACAGAACATGCGACACGACGACGACATGACGCGACATAACACGCGACACGGCATAAACTCTCCCACAAACACGTGATGCTCTCTCTCAAAACTCACTAGGGTTACGAAAATGAGAGAAATGAGAGTGATCCTCTCTTATATAGGCCCGCGGATCCGAGAGAATATTCTCCCCATAAATGCTCCGCCATCAATACGCCATAAATACCTTCCATATCTGGCCGATACGCAATCCCACTGAAACAAGGTCCTCGGAAGCCAGTCTTTGGACACTAGCCCAAGGACCAACCGAGCCCCTACGGAACTATATTGAACGATTTAAAGAAGTTAAAGCCAGGATAGCTAACTTGAACAAGGTAGTCACTCTAGGGGCACTAAAAATGGCCTTTGGCACACGTCAAGGTTTCGAGAGCAGCTAACGATACACCCAACCATGCCATTAGACGATGCGCTGCACCGCGTAGCTCTCTACGTAATTCTCGAAGAGGAAAAAGCCACCTTGGCTGAAAGATACAAGGAGACCGCTAACCCGTCGGGGTAACAACCTCCAAGAAAATTCACCAAGAGAGAAGGGTACGGCAGAGCCCAGCAAGCCTTTGCAATCGACGAGGCTCAAACCACGAAATCCGATTACTATGAAAACAAGTTCTGCACCCACCACAAGAAGAAAGGACACTCCACATAATAATGTCGCTACCTGCTAGGCTTGAGGGCAATCCTCGAGCACGGATCCGAGCCCAAAAAACCAAAGGAGAGCTCGGAAGCGGAACAAGCTCCTCCACAACCGGACACCCGAAAGAAAATGCGATCCAAGGGCAAAAGGGAGAGACCCCTGGAGGAAGAGACACCGACATATCCTCCACCAGCTCCCGAAAAGAGAATCAATCTCATATTCGGGGAGCTAAATACTTGCGGCGGATCGATGATATCAGTGGTCTCACCTCCCCCAGCACCGAAGAAGGCGGTTCACCCTTGGGCAAAAATCCCAAAAATGTGTTGGAGCTTAGTGTAACGCCCCAACCCCGATATCTTACCCGCGGTATGGGAATTATCAAACCATGTTGTCCTAGTTATACTTAGTCAAATTTCAGTTTCCATTTTACTTAGCCAATTTCAACTAAATTTCAATTTCAAGTCCAATTCTAACTTCAATTCAATTCAGCGGAAGACTAACAACTTAAGCGCGTTCAGAACATGCATAAATGACAATATTTTAACGAATCAACTTAATAAAATTCCATCAAATAATCCAATTCAAACGAGGTTCAACAATAACAAGGGTTCCTTAACCAAACTAGCAAACGATTCCATAATCCAACGATCAACTTAGCAAATGTATGAAATCAATCAAACCAACAAGTCTAACGAATGCAACATCAAACGTGAACCCAGCCTAAATCCATCCATTCCTTTCCAGCTCGTCTCACGTACTCCTTAGCCACTTTTATCACCTGCGACCATGAAATGGCGCATAAGCAAATGAATTGCTTAGTGAGAGCGGTCGTCCTGTCTCACCAGCTAATATCAAGAATCATCGTATAACAAACGAACAAACATATCACAAACCAAACTTGAACTTTTGTTCATAACAAACCGTGTTGATCAGACACCAAACACGCCATAATTGTGTGCACACCATCATCAAACCGTATACCGAAGTATACCTATACACCAAAGTGTATCTGCCGTATACATAAGTATACCTATACACCGAAGTGTATCTGCCAAACCGAACCAAACAACAAACATGGCTTCACGAGCCAACATACAAACAACCCTAGACAATAGCTACGGTCACGCACTCATCTTAGCAAACGGGTTGGTTGAGGAAAATCGCACAATCCACCCGAACGATCAACCACGAACCACCGATACTTCCCGCATATAAACGCTACAGAAAATCCTCTACCCACACCGAACTAAACCAAACCAAAACCAGATCAGAACCAAACCAAGGGTAAACTATCGATAGAAAAACACAAGGGGTAAATGATTCTTACCCGAACTATCGAACAAACAACCGATCGATCTATCCACCGATCGCGCACCATGACCCTTTACGAAACTACTTCGATCCGTACCCATCAACACAAAAACACTGGGTTATGGTCGAGCAAGGGTAAACAAACGGTGAAACACAAGGGTTCACAAAACTTACCCACACCCACGGATCGACAGAAACTACCCGCGACCCGATGGCTCACATGCGACACGACAGAACTCGCGATACGACGGAGACTCGTGATAAGACGGCGACACAACACGACAGAACATGCGACACGACGACGACATGACGCGACATAACACGCGACACGGCATAAACTCTCCCACAAACACGTGATGCTCTCTCTCAAAACTCACTAGGGTTACGAAAATGAGAGAAATGAGAGTGATCCTCTCTTATATAGGCCCGCGGATCCGAGAGAATATTCTCCCCATAAATGCTCCGCCATCAATACGCCATAAATACCTTCCATATCTGGCCGATACGCAATCCCGCGCATTAACTCTCCCCGCGGACCCGTAACCTTCCAAAACTGGCCCCGATGCGAGATCCTGCGCATTAACTCTCCCGCGGATCCGCAAATTTCCATATATGACGTGACTTTAATGCTTCTCGCGGATCCGTTCTCGCCCAGACCACAAGTGGAATCGATCCAACCCGCATTCGGCCCAACCCTTCTCAGGCCGCCTCGGCCCATCTATTCTTAAAAAAATATTCCAAGACTTAATTTTATCTTAGGCTATCTTGGCTTGTCCAAGCCTCAAACCTCTCGACCCCGATCTCAATCCGGTAAGATTTCAGCGTACGGATATTATAAGTCTCCCGTACTTAGCATTGATTCGTCTTCGAATCAGCTCACGTCTTCTTCTTAGGTGCTTCCAGTACTTGCTTTTCAAACCACTTAGGAAAATTCTCCTTAATTGCCGTCTCTGGTTCCCAAGTGACCTCTTATTCACCATCATAATCCCATACGACCTGAACCAACTTAACCTTTTTCCTTCTGTCCGCTTGAACCTTTCGATCAATGATCCTGACTAGTCTACCTTCCACAGTCAAATTAGGTTGCATATCTGCCGGAGGTTCAATAATCACCTTGTCACCGTTTACGATGCTTTTCCTTAGTATCGAAACGTGGAACACCTTGTAAAAAGCTCTCAAGGACGGTGGCAACTCGAACTTATAAGCCACTGGACCTATCCTATCCACAATCCAGAACGGCCCCATATATCTCGGCCTCAACTTGGCCGTCCGCCTAGAGCGCTCCTTACCATTGTAGGTAACCATATCACAACCTGCAAACTCTAGCTCCCTACGGCGCTTGTCCGCATAACTCTTTTGCCGATCGTAGGCTTCCTTAAGCTTCGTCTTCAAAATTCGAACCTTCTCACTTGTGTCATCCACAAAATTCCTACCAAAGATACTCCTCTTGATATGATCATGGACGAGCATGCTTTGGACGAGGACGTTTTGATCATACCCGAAGGTCTTGTTACGCGGTCCAAGACAAGGACGCTTGCCGGAGCTGTTCAGAAGTTACTTAATGACATTCGGATCGAGGAAGAAGATCAGCTTATGCACAATGCCGTTACCTCAATTTCGGCTACGATATTTTCTTGAGGTTGGTCGTTAAGCATAAGTTGTTGTACTCTTTTTCCTGTACTCGGTTTTGTCCCAATGGGTTTTCCGAGTAGAGGTTTTAATGAGGCACGACTTATGCTTCCCCTTTACGGTCCAATTTCACGAAAATATCAAGACTAAAATTGCATGAAATTTTGACTTGAAGATGCATTGAACGTGGAGGCCAAGAAGTGTTCACACTTGGAGTTATTATTAGTCAAGGTTCATTGGGTTTAGTCTTAGTAAAAAAAAAAAAAAATAACTTTGTTATTTTCTATGCATTGTTTTTAGTATTTTTATCTTTAATTCTCCCCCTATATAAACCATGTACTTCCTTTGAGAATAATCATTCACTTTTTATACAAATCTTTCTTAAAGAAATTTCTCTCTTGTTCTTTTGTGAACTTGTCGATCTCTTGGTGGTTAGCCAACGAAATCAAACCGGTCATTGGGTGGTTAGCTCTTTGATCACAATTGATCACTAGGTGGTTAGCCTTGTGTTCACGCCAACTCCGAGGTGGTTAGCCGAAGAGTTCGTTCGTTCCTTAGGTGGTTAGCCTTCGGTTCTGGTTTACCGAGTGCCGTCCATAGCCCTCGACGCAGCCATTCGCTTCCCCGCCTTGTTTATCCAAGGATCTATCCGTTTAAAGACCAAGAAGAGTGTGCGTTCCTTTGGGAGATCGTATCAAGTGGTATCAGAGCCACGCTCTTTAAATAAGCGGTATTTTCTAAATATTTTTCTATCTCTTCATATTTAATCTTCTCTCTTTTCTTTCTATCTTTTGTATCAAAACCAATTTAAAAAAAAAAAAAAAATCGTAAAAAAAAAAAAAAAAAAAAAAAACGAAGAGACAAGAAAAAAAAAAAATTGGTTCGTATTCTTCACTATCTATCTTTAGTTTGACGATTTGGTTTTTAAAGCTACCATCGATTTGTTTCGATTTAGTTCCTTAAGAACCGAGGAGAACTTCTTGTGTGTGTGAGGATATTGTGAGAGTTGTGCGAAACACTTGTGAGGATTATTTTACTAACGTTTTTGTTTCTTTTGCGAGGGAAAACAAAATGTCCGATGGAAGTGATGATTCGCGAACAAGGAGAAGAAGAGATCGCAAAATGACTCGCAAGATGGATACTATGTCCGCGATGCTAAATGAAATGAGAGATCAAATAGCTGCTCTTAGTGTTCAAACGCCGAATAGACGTGAAAAGAACGAAAGAACCAACCAAGGCATGGTTCGAGAGGCGTCACATGATTTTTCAAACTCCAAACGTCACAAGAAGCAGCAGAGATCAGTGGAGATTGTGTCTCGATGGTTAGGATCTCATCTGTACTTGGTGAAAGAAGAAAAACCGAGAGACAAAGCCAAGAAGGAACAAGTGCCTATGGAGATCGCCACTGAACAAGACGAAGCCACAACCAAAGCCATAGTGGTCTACGATCAACACCAACAACAAAAACCCGAACGTATGGACTTTGTTTTCGGAGATTCTTTAAAATTATTCAAAGTTCATGAGCTACTGCCATGGAGAGGAATCATACACCATCAACCTTGGAGTAAGGTGATAGCATCCATGCTAATGCAAGGCGACACCACGGATGTTTCACGCATCACAAAGCCGACACACCCTCGAGATAAGTATCATAATTCTAAACGAAGAATAAAGGCTAATTTTCTTAGTCTTGGTAAATTTGATACTGTTCTTAAGTCACGAAGCTATAAAGAGGAGGTGTGTACGTTTGTAATACATCAAGACCCTACTGTTTTTGAAGATGCTCAAGACACAAACCGCTCGACAAGCCCTGAATGTTCCAGATTGATATATACGGCTTGTGAAGGTCATACAAGGATCAATATCGACAACTACTGCTCAAAGGAGACTTCCATCACCATCTACACTCAGAAAGGAGTCTATGAAGCCTTAGTTCAATCCCATAGTATTTCAGAGCTGACCAGAAACGACGTTCAAAGTCTGAACACCCGCAACTCGCTAGTTACGAAGTTGTGCGCATATGGGCCACTGCAAACCTTTGTGTGGCAACCTGGAGCTCTTATACAACATTCATACTATGATATTGAGGATGCAGCTCATACCAATGACCCCCTGGTCTACATCAAAACAAGAGACAACTCGTATCTACAAGTCCCGCGAGCACCACCATGGATCTACATAACTTGTTCGGATCAAATTAAGTCTAAGATGGCCCGACCAATTCGAACACCACCTTGGAACATCAAGACCAAGCTTTCAAGAAGCTTGAATGTCCGAGACAGCTCACATACACTCCATGAACTAGTCCAGAAGATGAAGATCAAAGACCATTCTCATCGACTTAATCCTCAAGGTAAGTACTCCGTTAGCTCTAGCTTCAATATTGCTGATATCATTCCTTTTGTGGCAGATAAAGACGATTTGAGGACAAATCCTTTTCAAGAGGAGGGGGATGATATGATCATGGACGAGCATGCTTTGGACGAGGACGTTTTGATCATACCCGAAGGTCCCGTTACGCAGTCCAAGACAAGGAAGCTTGCCGGAGCTGTTCAGAAGTTACTTAATGACATTCGGATCGAGGAAGAAGATCAGCTTATGCACAATGCCGTTACCTCAATTTCGGCTACGATATTTTCTTGAGGTTGGTCGTTAAGCATAAGTTGTTGTACTCTTTTTCCTCTACTCGGTTTTGTCCCAATGGGTTTTCCGAGTAGAGGTTTTAATGAGGCACGACTTAGGCTTCCCCTTTACGGTCCAATTTCACGAAAATATCAAGACTAAAATTGCATGAAATTTTGACTTGAAGATGCATTGAACGTGGAGGCCAAGAAGTGTTCACACTTGGAGTTATTATTAGTCAAGGTTCATTGGGTTTAGTCTTAGTAAAAAAAAATAATAATAACTTTGTTATTTTCTATGCATTGTTTTTAGTATTTTTATCTTTAATTCTCCCCCTATATAAACCATGTACTTCCTTTGAGAATAATCATTCACTTTTTATAAAAATCTTTCTTAAAGAAGTTTCTCTCTTGTTCTTTTGTGAACTTGTCGATCTCTTGGTGGTTAGCCAACGAAATCAAACCGGTCATTGGGTGGTTAGCTCTTTGATCACAATTGATCACTAGGTGGTTAGCCTTGTGTTCACGCCAACTCCGAGGTGGTTAGCCGAAGAGTTCGTTCGTTCCTTAGGTGGTTAGCCTTCGGTTCTGGTTTACCGAGTGCCGTCCATAGCCCTCGACGCAGCCATTCGCTTCCCCGCCTTGTTTATCCAAGGATCTATCCGTTTAAAGACCAAGAAGAGTGTGCGTTCCTTTGGGAGATCGTATCACCTCTCCCCCACTTGTGTCCAACAAAGGGGTGTACGACAAGGCCTACCATACAAAGCTTCATATGGAGACATGCCGATACTAGCTTGGTAGCTATTATTATAAGCAAACTCAGCCAATGACAAGTGACTTTCCCAAGACTCACCCCAATCCAGGATTACCGCCCTTAGCAAATCTTCGAGAGTCTGGATTGTCCGCTCAGACTGTCCGTCCGTCTGCGGATGATAAGACGAACTCATATGAACCTGGGTTCCAAACCGCTTCTGCAACACCCTCCAAAACGCCAAAGCAAACTTAGAATCCCTGTCCGAAACTATGCTAGCTAGTACTCTATGTAACCGCACAATCTCCCTCACATAGATCTCAGCAAGTTTCTCCGAATTGTCTTTCTGGTTCACCGCTATGAAATGTGCCGCCTTGGTCAATCGATCCACGACGACCCAAACCGCATCCTTATTATTCAGCATAGGTAAACCCGTGACAAAATCTATCATGATCATGTCTCACTTCCACTCGGGCATCGGTAACTTCTGCAACAAGCCACCCGGAACCTGATGTTCCGCCTTAACCATCTGACATGTCGGACAACTAGCAACCCACTTGGCAACATCATGTTTCATCCCAACCCAATGGTAGTATCTCTTCAGGTCATGATACATCTTCGTTGCTCCCGGATGAATGGAGAACTTAGACTGGTGTGATTCCTTCAGAATCTCCTCCCGTAATGCCTGATCACTCGGAGCACACACCCGACCATTCACCAAAATCTTACCATTATTCAAAATCTGATACTCGGTCTTGTCGTTCTGAGCCGCCTGATTCAACTTCTCATCCTTCTCCTCGGCTAACCGAACACAAGATAACAAATCAGGCTGATCTGCCGCTCCCAAACCCAACGGCTCCACATCATCTGTCAAAGCTGCAAGATGCAAAGTACTCACCATGCTCACCAAGGATTCCATGTCTTTCCCCAATGCTACATCCACCCGCTTACGGCTCAGTGCATCCGCCACTGAATTGGCCTTACCCGAATGGTACTCGATAGATAAGTCGTAATCCGCAACTAATTCCATCCATCTCCGCTGCCTAAGGTTCAACTCCGGCTGAGTAAAGATATACCTCAAGCTTTTATGATCAGTGAAGACCTGAACCTTACCGCCATAGAGATAGGATCTCCAAATCTTCAAGGCAAAAACCAAAGCCGCCATCTCAAGGTCATGGGTAGGGTAGTTCCCTTCATGCTTCCTCAACTGTCTAGATGCATAAGCGATCACCTTACCCTTCTGCATCAGAACACACCCAAGAAGACCCATCCTTGATGCATCCGTGTAAACCACGAATGGTTCACCTGGCTTGGGCACTGCTAACACCGGCGCACTCGTCAGCATTCCCTTATGTGTCGAGAAACTCCTCTCACACTCGGTTGTCCAAACGAACGGAACATCCTTTCCCGTTAGCTGAGTCATCGACTTGGCTGTACTAGCAAACCCTTTCACAAATCTCCGGTAATAACCAGCCAACCCGAGAAAACTCCTTATCTCCGAAGCATTCTGCGGTCTCGACCATTCCTCAATGGCCTTGATCTTTTCTGGATCAACAGACACTCCCTTGTCCGAGACAATATGACCCAAAAATCCAATCTCCCTTTGCCAAAAGCTACATTTGCTGAACTTGGCAAACAACTTCTATTCCCGCAACTTACTCAACACTTTTTCCAGATGGACTTGGTGTTCCTCTCGATCTTTCGAGTACACCAAAATGTCGTCGATGAAAATGATGACAAACTCGTCCAAATACTCTCGAAACACATTGTTCATCAACTTCATGAATGCTGTTGGTGCATTCGTCAGCCTAAATAGCATCACCACGAACTCGTAATGACCGTACCTCGTCCGAAAGGCAGTCTTAGGGATATCTACCTCGGTTATCGGAATCTGATGGTACCCCGACGCCATATCTATCTTCGAAAAACAAGTAGCACCCTTGAGTTGGTCCAACAACTCATCGATCCTCGGTAAAGGGTACTTGTTCTTCACCGTCACCCGGTTCAACCCTCGGTAATCGATACATAGTGTGAAACTCCCATCTTTCTTTTTAACGAACAACAGCGGTGCTCCCCACGTTGAACTGCTAGTCCTAACAAAACCTTTCTCCATCAACTCACTCAACTGCTTCTTAAGCTCGGCCATCTCAGCAGGCGCCATCCTGTACGGAGCCTTAGAGATCAGAGCCGTACCAGGCTCTAACTCAATAGTGAACGGATCTGACCTTGCCGGGGGTGGTCCTGACAACGACTCGAACACATCCACGAAATTCCTCACCACTTGAATCTCACTCAACTCGACCACCGGTCCCTCCTCACCCGTGGTGATAGTAGCCAGATACGCCTCACACCTTTTCTTGATCAACTGTCTAGCTTGGATAGCTGACACGATCAAACCACTTGGTGAAGTCTGAATCCCCTGAAACACGACCCTTGAATCACCCTTCTCAAACCAAATACGCCTTCGGTGGCAGTCCAGATGTGCCTTATACCGATCGAGCCAATCCACGCCCAAAATCACCTCGTAGGACTGAATCTGACAAATCCTCAAATCTGCTGGCATGTCGATCCCATCGATCATCACCGAGACATTCCTGACCATCCCGTAGGTCATCATCACTTGGCCTCCTGCCGCTTGGACCATTCCAAAATGATCCTCTAGTTCCTTCAGGAACCCACCCTTTCCTACCAAACTCAGGTTAACAAAATAATGTGTCGCTCCCGAATCGAACAACACATGGATTGCCAATCCGTCCATATAAACCGTCCCTACACATTGGTATAGAATGCTAAGAACACAAACTAATAAACGACAAACTCAAACGACAAACAACAAACGGCAAACGACACCCGCAAATCAATTCACAAACTCGAACAAATTTACCAAATAAATGATAAATTACTAAGCAGAGATCGGTCGCGAAGAACTTGGAGCAATAGCATCCCCAGTGATAGCGTACACCCTTGGCATCACGGCGATCCCAACCACTGGCCTCTTCACTGCTGGCTGACTCCCGCTCCGCTGAACCAGCTTTTGACAATTGGGCCTAATGTGCCCTGGATCACCGCAGTTGTAGCACGTCTTCTTAACCGTGCACTCAATCAGCCTATGTTCCGTGCTGCCACAACGGAAACATCCTCGAGATGTTATCCCACACAAACCAGGATGCACCTTCCCGTACTGCTAACACGCACTACGGGTAGTGGCTACCTTACCCCCACCCTTGTGCTTATCCCATTTTCGTTTCTGCCCGGACACATTCCCACTCTTAGCTTGCGGTGCTGCTGGAACCGCTAACTTCACCTCACCGGGTAGCCTGGCCTCTTCCTCCAACCTGAATTCCAAGGCTGCCGTCTTCTCTACCAGCTTGGTCAGAGTAGTAAAGTTGGACATCCCGATATGGTTACGGAGGTCAATCCGCATCGCCCTCCTGAACCAACGGACACGAGCCTCCTCACCATCCACGTGACGTCCAGCATACTTCAGCAGTCTGTTGAACTCAACCTCGAGATCTCTGGTGGTCATAGTACCCTGACGCAGCTCCAAGAACTTAGTCTCCAAACGATCAGACGCTTTTGGTGGAAAGTACTTGGCTCGAAACTCGCTACAGAAAGTAGCACATGAACAATCAGGGTTCGCCATCCTCGCAGATACACCCATCCACCAATCATAGGCCTTCTCACCCAAGAAATGAACCGCAATGTCGTTCTTGTACCCCTCTAGACAACGAATGGATAAGAAGTTCCTCTCCACCCTATATCTCCACTCGTCCGCCTCAACCGGATCAGAACCACCCTCAAACTTCTTGGTTCCCAGCTTAACCAGATCTCCATCATAGACAAGTAGGACGGAGTTACCGCAGCCGCCACATCAACTACTGCCAGCTGTACCACCTCCATTGGTGGCTCCACAACTGCAGGCGCTGGGGCAACATTCGGCATCCTCGCCAATAGCTGGGCCAGCACGCCCATCACTCGTCCCACATCCTTCGCAGTCGGAGCAGCTGCTGCAGGCTGATCGTTCGCTGCATTGTCCCCCGCACTGTTGTTACCCATATCCTCAGCACTACGATCCTCCACTAGATCAGAACTCCTCGCTGCACTGCTCTCCGTACCACTCGCAGTAACAGCCGGTGCAACATTCCTCGCATTTCTACCGTTACCTCTAGCCATCTACAAACCAAACCAGATGATATACTAAGTTAGTCGTGAACTAACTTAGCAACACATCCATAAACAATGAGACTTACCGTGAGACAGCGTTGGAAGGATGGATTTCTACAGCCCACAAACCCATTTATGCAACATAAAACAATCCTAGAATGAACCGCGCTGTGATACCAACTTGTAACGCCCCAACCCCAATATCTTACCCGCGGTATGGGAATTATCAAACCATGTTGTCCTAGTTATACTTAGTCAAATTTCGGTTTCCATTTTACTTAGCCAATTTCAACTAAATTTCAATTTCAAGTCCAATTCTAACTTCAATTCAATTCAGCGGAAGACTAACAACTTAAGCGCGTTCAGAACATGCATAAATGACAATATTTTAACGAATCAACTTAATAAAATTCCATCAAATAATCCAATTCAAACGAGGTTCAACAATAACAAGGGTTCCTTAACCAAACTAGCAAACGATTCCATAATCCAACGATCAACTTAGCAAATGTATGAAATCAATCAAACCAACAAGTCTAACGAATGCAACATCAAACGTGAACCCAGCCTAAATCCATCCCTTCCTTTCCAGCTTGTTTCACGTACTCCTTAGCCACTTTTATCACTTGCGACCATGAAAGGGCGCATAAGCAAACAAATTGCTTAGTGAGAGCGGTCGTCCCGTCTCACCAGCTAATATCAAGAATCATCGTATAACAAACGAACAAACATAACACAAACCAAACCTGAACTTTTGTTCATAACAAACCGTGTTGATCAGACACCAAACATGACATAATTGTGTGCACACCGTCATCAAACCGTGTTGATCAGACACCAAACATGACATAATTGTGTGCACACCGTCATCAAACCATATACCGAAGTATACCTATACACCAAAGTGTATCTGCCGTATACATAAGTATACCTATACACCGAAGTGTATCTGCCAAACCGAACCAAACAACAAACATGGCTTCACGAGCCAACATACAAACAACCCTAGACAATAGCTACGGTCACGCACTCATCTTAGCAAACGGGTTGGTTGAGGAAAATCGCACAATCCACCCGAACGATCAACCACGAACCACCGATACTTCCCGCATACAAACGCTACAGAAAATCCTCTACCCACACCGAACCAAACCAAACCAAAACCAGATCAGAACCAAACCAAGGGTAAACTATTGATAGAAAAACACCAGGGGTAAATGATTCTTACCCGAACTATCGAACAAACAACCGATCGATCTATCCACCGATCACGCACCACGACCCTTTACGAAACTACTTCGATCCGTACCCATCAACACAAAAACACTGGGTTATGGTCGAGCAAGGGTAAACAAACGGTGAAACACAAGGGTTCTGATATATCATGGTTTTTACCCATTTTCGACCATGATATAAGTCCTATTTGTAGAGTCTTTTTGGTATTTTCGAGTCCTTTTAGAGTCTTTGCAGGATAATGGATGATTGGAGCTTACTGGAAGCTTTTGGAGCATTGGGGAAAGAAGAGATGAAGAAATGAAGTCGAACTCAATTTTATATGACCGTGTTGATCGACATGGACCTGTATGTCGATCGACATGGTCATATGTGACGAGAAGAGAAGTATTTTCCTTTTAAGCCCACGAAGCCCAGAAGTTTACAAAAGAAGCCTAATCCGAATTTTGAACAATACTTATAGTTTGTACTTAGAGTTTTAGGTTTTTTATCTAGTTTTTAACTTTAGAACCTAAGAGAGGAGATTTGAGGAGCTTAGGGGATTTCAGACGTCCAGACTCTGTCAATTCGAACTCTCTGTATCTTTTATCTTATCTCTTTTATCAAACTATTTATTCATTGATTATGTTTACATCATCCATGTCTGAGTAGTCTGCTTGTTAGGTTTAGGGTAGTTCTAGGGTTTGATGAGAAATTGAATGGATTAAAACCCTGTTAGGATTTATCTTTATGTTCTTCATCTAGATTGGTATAACTCTGATTTTAGGATTGATCAACTAAAATTAGATATCATAGGTTGTTTAATAGATGCGAAAGTATTATTGATAACCTAAAATAATCTTAGATGAGCAAAATTACTTATTCGCAAAGAAATTTGGTTTAGGAATTTTATGAGCAATTAAACTTGAACTATAAAGTTTGATTTAATTCTCTAGGTTCGCAAAGAAATTTGGGATTTAGGAATCTAATCATAGATAGTCTCTGCAACGAAAGTTGATTGATTTTACATTCGTGTTTATGTTCTAGAACGGTTCTTAATAAATCCTACGTTCAAATATACCCGTGTCGATCGACACGAACCTTTATGTCGATCGACACAGTCGAATTTCAAATCATCCCTACGAATTACCCAAGGCCTAACCTTTGTCTAAATTGAATTCTAAAAGCTTGATAATCATTTATTCGTTTGCCTACTGTTTTTATTCATTCACACATATTTACTTAGCAAAATTTGAACTCACGAATTGGTTGTGTTATTCGATTCCCTGTGGATTCGACCCCTAAGCACTACATCGATCTCTTAATTTGAGAGAGTAGCTCAGGGCAAATTTGAGCATATCAGGTTCACGAAACTTACCCACACCCACAGATCGACAGAAACTACCCGCAACCCGACGGCTCACACGCGACACAACGAAACTCGCGACACAACGGAGACTCGCGACAAGACGGCGACACGACGCGATATGATGCGACAGAACATGCGACACGACGGGGACACGACAGCAAGACTACGTAACAGAACACGCGACACGGCAGAAAATCTCCTACAAACACGCGGCGCTCTCTCTCAAAACTCACTAGGGTTGCGAAAATGAGAGAATGAGAGTGATCCTCTCTTATATAGGCCCGCGGATCCGAGAGAATATTCTCCCCATAAATGCTCCGCCATCAATACGCCATAAATACCTTCCATATCTGGCCGATACGCAATCCCGCGCATTAACTCTCTCCGCGGACCCGCAACCTTCCAAAATTGGCCTGATGGGCGATCCTGCGCATTAACTCTCCCGCGGACCCACAACTTTCCATATCTGACGTGACTTTAATGCTTTCTGCGGACCCGTTTCCGCCCAGACCACGAGTGGACTCGACCCAACCCGCATTCGACCCAACCCTTCTCGGCCACCTCGGCCCATCTATACTTAGAAAAATATTCCAAGACTTAATTTTTCCTTAGGCTATCTTGGCTTGGCCAAGCCTCAAACCTCTCGACTCCGATCTCAATCCGGTAAGATTTCGGAGTACGGGTATTACACTTAGCTCCCTCAATCTCGGCTAAAAGAATAGACCTCAAGTTGGGAGGATCCAAGCTATGCCAGGATGCCGTCAATTCTATAAGAACACATCAAACTAGGAGGGGCACCTCGCATGTGCCCCCAAAACCTAGTAAAGAACCGGGACCTGAAATTGTATATAGTGAGCACAAAACATCCTACCTTGACAAACCACATGATGATGCCCTCGTCATACAGCTCGAGATATGTGGATGTCTTATGTCCAGAGTGCTAATAGACACCGGAAGCTCACTCGACCTGCTTTTCTACGATGTGTACAAGAAAATGGGCATGAGCGATTCTAAACTAAAAGGGGATTCAATCCCTCTAACCGGCTTCATCGGGGAAACCACTTATTTGATGGGGACTATCCGGCTACCCATCATAGCTGGAGGCGTCCACAAGTTCATGGTAATAAACCGACAAGCTCCATTTAACGCAATACTTAGACGGCAATGAATATACACCATGAAAGCCGTACCTTCAACTTATCAACAATGCATTAAATTTCTGACACCCAAGAAAATTGTAACCATCCGAGGCAGCCAAAAAGCCTCCAGAATATGCTACCTTAATGGATACAAGCAGATCGAGAAATCCCCACAATAGTAATTACAGAAATAGGCGGAGCTGAACATCAACCAGCTCTCGAGCCTCAGCAACTCGCTGATGTCAAGACCTAGAAGAGACGTAGTCACTCATGTGTGCATAGACGAGGCTTGTCCTGACAAATGCGTAGGAATAGGATCCCAACTGCTACCCCCAATTAGGGAGGAGTTATGAACTTTCCTAAGAGAAAACGTCAACACCTTCACGTGGACCACCCACTACATGAAAGGGATTAACATCAATGTCACCTTCCATGAACTAAACGTAGACTCAACCTATAAACCGATTAAGCAGAAATGACGAAAGTTAGGACCTAAACGCGCAAAAACAATAAACAATGAAGGTGACCGCCTCTTGAAGGTCGAATCAATTCGGGAGGTCAGATACCCCGATTGGCTAGCCAACCCAATAAAGCATGCCCAAATTTTGGATCTCTTTCATGGATGTCTTCTCTGGATACAATAAGATTCTCATGAATCCAGACGATCAGGAGAAGAAAGCATTCATTACTAATCGAGGCACCTACTGTTACCGAGTAATACCCTTTAGACTTAAAAATGCCAGGGCAACCTACCAAAGACTAGTCAAAAGAATGTTCGCAGACCAACTTGGAAAAAATATGGAAGTATACATCGACGACATGTTGGTCAAGTCAGCAACCCGAGAGAACCACATAGCGCACCTTCGTGATTGCTTCACAGTCCTCAACCAGTACGGTATGAAGTTGAACCCAGCCAAGTGCTCATTTGGAGTGCCTTCTGGCGAATTCCCAGGCTACCTGGTGACCGGAAATGGAAAAGAAGCAAACCTCAAATAGATAACCGCGTTCCTGGAAATGACATCCCCTAAGTCCACACAAGAAGTGCAAAGACTAACCGGGAAGAGAGCAGCTCTGAGCCGATTCATTTCCAGGTCCATGGACAAATGTCTACCTTTCTACAACTTATTGAAAGGAAACAAATGATTCAGTTGGGACGCGAGCTGATATACCCTATATTTTACCACTTTTACTACCTATTTTACTATGTTTTCTTACTTATATTAATAAAGCTTTTGGACCAAAAGAGGTAGTTTTCTCGTATATGTAGATTTTAAGGTCTTAGCAGGTTTTATCATCAAAAGGATGTAAAAAGGAGCAAAATGAGTATCATCTATGATGCCGCTACTCATCCAAGTCAAAAGAACTAAGCCAAGTCATTTTATCTTGAAGATAATGCATATTCTCAAACTGGACAGAACATATATGCCAAAAGTTCTCTGACGAACGAAGAATCAAATCAGTTTGGAATTTAATGAAACTTGGTATGGAGATATCCCTTTGAGTTAGCTTTCCAATGGAGTTGAATATCATCAATTGGAGCTGTACTTTTGAAGATACACCCGAAACACTGAGGACATGCCAAATAGCCTTCGAAGTGAAGTGAGTGCAGAATGGAGCCAAGTACCGGGCCAGCCCATGGACCGATACCAAAACTTTTGCCGACCTTCTAGAAGCACCTTAGAAGCTTCCAATACCGGTCACGCAAGCTGACCGTTATTTAGATCGATATTGCCTCTATTTTGACCAAAAAGACGTATTTGCCCGAAGAAACTCTAGCCGACTTAAGCCTCCTTGAACCCCTATATATACTTGCTTTTAGCCTCGCTAGGAACTCAAGCAGCCGGCCTTAACAGCCTAACTCAATAGTTAAACAATGTATTTCGTTTTTCTCTTGTTCTTAATGTTTATTTGATTCTAGAAGCCTTTAAGGATAGATTGACTTTGCCCTATTGCAAAGAGATGAGATCTAACTCCTTACGCTTAGATAGATCAACGAATTATACTTTTTATGTGCTTTACTCTTGCTGCTACGAGTTGGAAAACATGTTAGAGTTATAGCTTTGGTTTGATTTCTATGCACTTTCTAATTCTATGTCTTTACATATTTAATCGTTTAGAGTTTTATTCTAGAATAGATTCTTCATCTTTATTTATACTCAAAGCATGAACTGGCCTAGCTACCCAGGGTCTGATCTTAAGTTGATATACTCTCCAAAAGCTTGTTATATCTCCGGACCTTGTATTCGATGAGCTAGGCGTCTTAACAATTCGATAGGTTAGTTAAGGAGTCTAGTGAACAATCAATCTTGAGCATAAAGCATGTTTTCACCTTGTAATAACCTGCGATAGTTGAGTCTATTAGGGTGCAAAACGTAGATGACTAGTTATTTCACGATAGTGGGATGACCTTACCTTAGTGATATGAGTTCTAGAACAACTAGTATTAAAATCCTAAATCGATTGCTTGTGTTTTGCATATGTTTTGTGTTTTGCTTGAATTCTAATCTTAATTGATATCAATCCCTTTAATTTTATTGCTTTGTTATTTGCTTCCATAAAACTCCAAAACCAAATAATATGTTTACTTAGCTTAATTGGAATCATATAGATTTGTAGTGCATTCATCACTTAGTCCTCAGTGGAACGATCCCTAAGTACTACAATTGTCTTAACTTTGCACTTGCAGTTTCCTAGGGTTATAAATTTAAAAACTAATTGCATATAAACCCTACATTGAAATTATATGCACATCAAGTTTTTTGGCGCCGCTGCCGGGGACTTTTATTTGATTGCCTACAAATTTTTTGATAAAGATTAAGTCTAAGTTTGTTTTTCCTTTTGATTTTTCTAATTTTTTGTTTTTGTTTTTGGATTTTAATCTTTGTGTGTTTCAGAGATTCGTCAGTGGAGCATCACAATCCAAGGAGAATGGCAAGCCCTTACCCTCGTGAAGAAATTGGAGATTACATCCCCATGCCTCATGAATTCCATCAACCGCCACTTTCTCACAACAATCGATACAATCCAACCTTGTATCGTCTTTGGGAAGCTTATGGAGGAGAAAGTCGCCCTCATCATCATCACATTCGTCCGCCATCATCACCACAGTCCCACCACCATCCCCACTCAAACCTCCAAGACGACAAACTCGAAACCTTGATGCATTGATTTATGGAAGACACTAAAAAAGCCATCCATGATGTCGACACCAAGATCAAGACCATAAACTCATCTCTTAAGGAGAGGTTTGAGGTCCTTATTGTTCAATTTGAGAAGATTGAAACAAGTTTGGTCCAATTGGAGGAGATAGAAGAGGTTCATACTAAAAATCTTCATGAAGATAAAGATGACATCGTCGATATCAAGCATAAGATTGATCTAACTTATGACCAATTGGAAGAAACGGTTAAGGACACTAAGGAAGATGTTGGAAGGCTTAATACTCAAGTCAATTCAGTAGCTATTAAGGCTTACCAAGCTGCTCACGCCATGGGAGAAGTCAAGATCAACCAAGGCGAACTCACCTCAAAAGTGGAAGAATTGGAGAACGATAATAGGCTAACGGTACAAACCCTTACAGCCGTTCGTTTTGACCTTGACCACCATGATAAGGAGATCATTGACATGACAACGAAGCTACAAGGAGAAGCAATCGAAACCTCCAACCATGTGAAGCAACTAGAAGACCGTTTGAAGAAGATCGAAGAAACGGTGCAAGATTTCCTTCAATTAGAAACAATAGAAGAAGAAACGGTGCAAGATTTCCTTCAATTAGAAACAATAGAAGACGAGTTTGCACCTACTGCTAATTGCTGCACTATAACTACCCTTAAAGAGGACGAGTCCATGTCTAATCAAGACGAAGACGAAGTCTCAAGACCATTGAAGAAGGCGAATACGAGCAAAGAAAAGCTCACGGTGAGATATTCGGTAAAACCTCCCTCTAAAGGATGCAAGCTTGCCGAGAGGGCCACCAAGAGGACACGTTTCATAAGTGATGAGATGCTACAAGTATTCAATTCTCTTGTGAAAGAACTCCCTCAAGAGTTGTCCTTTGAAGAAGTATGGCGAGAAAGACCATCTTTGAGAAAGTGTTTCTCACAAAGCAAAGAAGAAGATTTCATGATTGAGGAGCTATTTGATCGAGCTTGGAATCCTCAAAAGTACTTTAAGATCCTTTGCAAGACCCTCGATCCAGGTTCTTTCACCATCTCTTGCTCTATTCATGGTTTCAAATTTGACGATGCACTTTACGATTCGGGAGCCGGAACCAACGTTCTTTCGGAATCTCTTATGAGAATGATGAAGATCACCAACCTTCGGCCATCACGGATACGAATTGCACTCGCCAATGGTGCATCTACACTTTCATTAGGCGAAATCCACAATTGCCCCTTGAATATTGGAGATTGCATTGTTCCGGTAGACTTTGAAGTGGCGACTATGAACGATTGTTCAACACCCTTTATCCTTGGAAAACCATTCTTGGCAACTGCTGGAGCTATCATGGACAATCCTCTAATATGAATATCCTTCACTAACATAGACACTCGTGTCTATCATTATGCCGCACCACCGAGATTTCGAGCTAAACAAACTCGATACATTCCTTCGGAGAAAAGAGAAGTGTTGATCAATGAGCCAAATCAAATCAATGCAGATGGAGAACACGACTTAAGGAGACCTCATTCACATGCTAAGGGAAATCTCAAGCCTTTACAAGACCTTCCACAATCCTAAAAACCCAAGGAGTCGAGCTATAAGACTTAAAACAAGCGCTTTATGGGAGGCAACCCATATCTATGTTTTTGATTTTATTGATTTGCTTATTCTAAGTTTTTGAATTTGATTTGATTTTTTTAAACATTGTCATTCATTATTTTATCTATCTATGAATTTTTCAGGATTTTACAAAAGTTTTTAAAATACAATCAAATGTGTTTTTGACAAGAACGATGAAAAGAAAATAAAACATGACTTGTTCAGTTCATGGAATGAATGGAGCACTATATCAACCCGAACGTTTTTTAAATTTGGTATGCACAAAGGAGACAGTCTTATCAAGCTATAGGAAAAAGTAGAACATGATTTGCTATTACGGTTAGCAAGTTATGACCGATTGAACAAGACCGTCAAGGAAGGTTACGGAGCCACAACTTTGAGCTTTTTCAAAGTTCAAGCCGCCATGAAACAGGCTACACTATTCATACCATTAGAAATATCTCGTGCTCATGAATCCGTAGCATCTTTCGGATCTCAAATCCGATGTGTATAGACGAAGAAAACGCTCGACGAAAAATCGCATGGACCACGACACGATGCTCCTTACCGCAACCGAGGCCCATACCGGACCAAATATCGGCCCGCATCCCCGACCAGTATCGCGTCCCGATCATCCCGCGAAACAAGTGCCTAGTATCGGTCACACGTATCAGTCGTATTACGTGACCGGTACACGACACGATATGCCCTGTCCCGCGACAAGATCACCCTTCCCGCGACACGATCACCCGAACCGAGACACCAAGATTCCTTCCCGCAACCTACCCGGCATGAACCATGGCCCGATACCGGTCCCCTGTATCTGCAAACACGCCCGACCGGTACTCGGCACATTTTGCCTCGACCCGCAACCATCTCCCCCGCGATATCGACCCACGGTACCAACTGGTACCCGGACTAGTACCACAACCGGTATTACCACGACCCGCGATTCCATCTCCACTAACCACCGTCTCGTGTCGCGTCTCGCCTTGGACCCGTGCCACAACTAGACCATCCTTGCCATGACTAGCCACCCGACACCTAGACTGGTTTTGGCCAAACCGCGTTCCCAACAACCTCCACGACTAACCGGAGTTACGAGCCATGGACCACCGAACCACCGTTTCGAACCATCGAGCTGACCACCTAACCGTTTGGTCAAAAGAGGTTAATTTTTCCTTTTTCACTCTTCTAAATTATTTTAAACCATTTTTCACACATAATTTTTAAGAACCAATTTATTTTTGCATATTTGATATATCCTATATTTTACCACTTTTTCTATCTGTTTTAGTATGGTTTTTATGTATATTAATAAGGGAACTTAACTTAAACGGCACATAAATTAGGTAATATGACTAGAAGTATACAAAACTTTTTTTTATTACTGATTTATTTTAAATGCCCGGCTTGCCCTTGTAATTACGTTATGACAAAAAACCTAATTACAAGAATGTCATTACTTTTGAGTGCCACGTCAGATAAAATCCGGCGCCACATAGGAAATCGATGACGTGTATTAATGAACTCAGCCGTAAAGCATTACGGCGGTATTGACGGCTGAGTTATATATACTACATGGCTGACTTAAAAAAATTGGCTGATTTACATATACAAATAAGCCAAACGATACGGTTGACTTACAAAACGTGGCTGATTTAAGATCTTCTGGCTGACTTAAGATTTATGTGACGGCTGAGTTTACAAAAATCTGCCTGATTTACAAAAATCTGGCTGACTTACGTACATATATGACGGCTGATTTGTACATCGTCTGGTTGAGATATGTTTCTCACGATGATGGAATGATCATCGACTGGCTGTGTTACTAAACGGACGGCTTACCTATGAAAGATTGTTACGGCTGATTTAAGTATAATTAGCGTAAATCAGCCGTGTTTAGCTTGATTAATAGTAAATCGGCCTTATTACGTCTGATTTATTACCGAAAGATTAATTACTACAATAGTATTCATTTGACGGCTGATTTATTGGACGATACAGCTGACATAATATTTTCCAGCTGATCTACGCCCTTTTAGGGCCTCTTTTCGAACCCGATTTTTGTTGTTTTTATCACTGAAATAGTATTCACGTTGCAACTGACTTACATATGCATTTGATGACTGATTTAGTTAGGATGATTTACGTTTTCATCTTGTGGCTCACTTGCCATATAAGCAAAAAATTAATGACATCAAATCCGATTTTCCATGTCATCAGCTCCTATTTTCCATGTCATTGTTAGAGTTTTATGTTGTGACGCTGTGTCTTCTTCTTCTTCTTCTTCATCTATTTATCTTCTTTATCATCTGATACCCAGAAACTTAATCGTCACCCTCTTCATCTATTTTCCTTCCTCATTATTTTTTTTCATTGATCTTTGTTCGAGATCTTATGGATCCGGTAATTATTTTTTCCGGTAACTGGGTCAAGAAAAACAGATACGTATTCAACGCCGACGGTAGAGGGTGTAGAGTTCTGTATTTAAATGATGAAACAACACACGACGAACTTGTGAAGTCTGTACTCGATGATTACGGATTGAACGAGTCGAGCCATCAGATTCAGCTGAGCTACATGTTCTCGAATAAAACTTTGAAAACAATGGCGCACGATACTCCACCAGTTTACGTCTCCAATACTCGACAGTTGATAGGTTTTTTAAACCTAAGGAAATTCGAACAGATACGTCTCTGTGTAGAGATTACGGAGAAAAAGGAGAGCGAAATTAGTCAGAATGATGAAGTGAGAGAGAAGAAGAAAATGTTATTCAGTTATGGCTCAAAAGTAGAATCTACATACGAAGATTACGGTGGTTTAAGTAATGATAATTGTCCTGGTGTTGAAACAAAATACGAAGATAAACGCGACGATGAAGACATTGATTGCACAAGTAAAATGGAAGGTGAAGAATACGAAGTAGGCGGAGAATCCGAAGTAGGCGAACAAGACGAAGAAGATGATGAATTTGAAAGCCGATTTGATATGTTCGACGACTCGGATGGTGCTTCATCTGAAGATGATAACTTCAGTTCATACGGTGAGTCTCCAACACAAGACAAAGATTCACCGACACTACCGCCTAAGAAGAGAGCTCATAACATGTCGGTGAGCGGATCGGAAAGGAATCCAAAGGTTCTAAGGTTGGAGATGTCTTCGCTAAACCTCACGGTAGGGCAACGATACGAGAGTAAAGCCGATTTGGAGAAACGACTGAAACTTCTTACGGTGAGAGATCAATTTGATTTTGATGTAGACGTATCCAATTCGGACACACTCATTGTTAAGTGTTGGGTTGATGGATGTCTCTGGAGAGTTCGTGCTTCTACACAAGGGGAATTACCGGCATTTTATGTTCGTATTTACGATTCGGAGAATACATGTTCTGTAACTGAGCGTTCTAATTGATCTCGACAAGCAACACTAGATATTTTAGGCCAGTTGTACAGGGACTATCTCGGCGATGTTGGTCTGTCAGTTCGACCTAAGAGTGTCGGAATAACTATCAATAAGCATTTTGGTGTAAAGGTAATTATTAGTACGTTTCAGCTGACTTATTTGTATAGTACAGCTGATTTTTTAATACGTTTAGGTTGACTTATTTGTATATTACAGCTTATTTATTCGTACGTTGCGACTGACTTCTATTTTCAGCTGATTTTTAGTACGTTTTGGCTGACTTATTTTGATATTTCAGCTGATTTATTGGTACGTTGCGGCTGACTTCTATTTCAGCTGATTTTTAGTACGTTTTGGCTGACTTATTTTGATATTTCAGCTGATTTATTGGTACGTTGCGGCTGACTTCTATTTCAGCTGATTTTTAGTACGTTTTGGCTGACTTATTTTTATATTTCAGCTGATTTATTGGTACGTTGCGGCTGACTTATTTGTTTATTACAACTTCTTTATTTGTACTTTACGTTTTCCGTGTGGACAGATGTATTATTGGAAATCACATAGGACGCTAAAATTTGCAAGGAAAATCGATATGGGAACTCCTGAGAGTGGGTTTGAAGACTTGCCTCCTTACCTATATATGATAAGAAGGGCAAATCCGGGAACGGTTACGCGTCTTCAAATTGATGAGTTTGGAAGATTCATGTATGTGTTCCTTGCGTTTGGTGCGAGCATAAATGGGTTTCCTTTCATGCGCAAAGTTGTCATTGTCAATGGTACGTTTCTTAATGGTAAATACAAAGGGACACTTCTCACAGCACTAGCTCAGGATGGTAACTTTCAGATTTTCCTAATAGCCTTCGGTGTGGTTGACACTGAAAATGATGATTCATGACAATGGTTTTTTACACAACTAAAAATTTTGATTCCTGACGATGAGGGTCTTGCGACTATATCAGACAGGCATAATTCGATAGGAAAAGCAATTGGAAATGTGTTTCCGTTGGCTTCTCGTGGAATTTGCACTTACCATTTATATAAGAATATTTTGCAACGGTACAAAGGAAAAGATGTCTTTCGTCTGGTGAGGAAAGTGGCAAAATGTTTTAGGGTTTCTGACTTTAATACGTTGTTAGAGAAGATTGAAGCGATTAATCCTGAACTTCATGACTACCTCCAAAGAGCTGATGTCCGACTGTGGGCGCGTGTTTATTTCCCGGGCCAAAGGTACAATTTGATGACTACGAACATAGCGGAATCAATGAACAGAGCACTGTTAAATGCTAGAAGTCTTCACATTGTTCGACTATTAGAATCGATACGGGTTATGATGACCAGATGGTTTGAAGAACGAGAGAGGAAGCAAAATCGCAGCTAACCACGCTTTCGCGTGGTGTCGAGAAACTATTACATGTATCTCAGCCATTGCAGTTCATAAGTCAGTCGTTATTGTTCCATAACCCAGCTTTTATGATAAGCCAGCCGTAATGTTTAATAATTTTTATGAATAAATAGGGCCATGTCATTGCTGCCAGACTTATGACGGTACAAAGGATTGATCCTTATCACACGGAAGTTACATATGGATCGTCTTTGCATATTGTGAATTTGGAAACGAGAAAATGCACATGTCGGCGTTTTGAACACGAGAAATTACCATGCATGCATGCAATCGCAGCTGCTGAGGACAGGAAAATTTGTCATATATCCTTGTGCAGTCCTTACTACAACAGCAGTTATTTGGTAAACGCATACGCTGAGTCGATCATGCCGATAGATTCAGCACTCCAAGTTCCAAATAACGTTGCTAACCAACCGTGCTTGCCCCCGCTTGTTCGTCAACAACCAGGAAGGCCTAAGAAAAGTAGGATGGAATCTGCTTTAGAAGTTGCCCTTGACAACAAACGTCCTAGGAAACGACACGCATGTTCCCGTTGTAAACAGTCTGGGCATAATGCGAAAACTTGTCCAATTTAAAAGTGTTGTTTGGATATGTAAGTCGGCCACTCATGAACCCATCCTTCTCAAAGAATCTCCGGGATCGCCTTCGAGAGCTCGTGTAAAAATTTGAACCACGTGATGGTTGTTTTATCAATAATACCAAAACCAGGGTTTAAAACGGGGAGGTGATCCTGATCAGCAGAGTATAATATGGCATCGACACTGCTGAATAACTTAGAACTACAGTGTGGGACAACCGACATGTCGAAAATGAATATGAAACAGATAGATTACAGAGAAGAGAGAAAACAGTGTAGGATAGAATGTGATGGGGGCGGGGGGAGGCAAGGTTTACGAGAAGGTAGATATATACAGATATATAGAAATATGAAACATCACAAGATAAAATTGAATAAATTTTGGTTATTTTTTTTCCCCGCCGAAAATACGAAACGTCGTGAGATAAATTACACGTTTCGGCTGACTTATATGCACCTAATGGCTGACTTATGGCATGGTTTGGGAATGTCATAAATTTGGGTTTAGGGTTTACGTATCGAGTTCTTTGGAGTGACCACTCACAAATTCAAAAAGAACATAAATCTTAACAATTAGTTTCCATTCAAATAGTCTAGGTTTAGGTTATAAAAGCTTCAACGTAACTTTATAAAGTACTGAGTTATGTACATACGATATTATGGTTAGGCTGAGTTATATCAAATGTTAGGCTGAGTTATAGGCTGAGTTTCGGCTGAGTTATATCAAATGTTAGGCTGAGTTATGACGATGACTACTAAAACATAAGCATTTGATAAAGTTAGATAAACATAAACATAAACATAAACATAAGACTACTGAAGCATAAGCACTAGATAAACATATATCCCTATTTTGCATGAAACTTCATCCAATCAAGTTCTTCAACGCTGGCGTTATACATCTTTTCTTTGGCTTCAACGAGTTCTGCTTCAAGTTTGTCCAACTCAGCAAGGAAGTTAACCTTTTCCTTCCCGATAAATTCTTTAAGCAAATCCATTTTCGCAGAAATAAACATAACTTCCACAAAAGCATCATGCAATTCAACTTTTGTATTAATCTGTTCCTTGAGCGAGAGGATCAACGTCTTGTAATGGTCCTCGTTTTCCCTTTTGGCCTTTTTAATAGCATTTCGTCGATGGTCATCCTCCATTGGACGCTTCATCATCTTCTTTGATTCTGCCATTGATGATGCATGTATATTGAAAATAGGATGTTAATATATCTTCTAAACATATAAACAAATCAAGTTGCAAAAACGTGAATTACATATACTAGGAGAACAAGGAAAAACTAACTTGTATTTGAGATTGCAAAAGGAGAAAACAAGTTCAAAGTTAATAAAAACGAATGTTCGGTTACTGAGTGTTCACTTGGTATTTATAGAAAATACCGAAAACTGTTGGGTTACTGCGTAGTTGCAAAAAATATTATAAAAAAATAGAGAAAATTACTCAAATTGCATAGAAAAGATTAATATGCTTAGCGTATCGAGAGTACCAAACGCGTGCGTAATGATTACGTACATATATTCACAAGCCATATTTATATAATAGAGAATAGATGATTTATTATTTATATGATTATATGATTATTTAGGGTTTAGGGTTTAGGGTTTTGTGAGAACAATGTGTATCTTTTGCTATACATTTAGGAATTATGGTTTAGGGTTTCGTTTAGAGTTTTGTGAGAACAATGTGTATGTTTTGCTATACCTCTAGGAATTAAGGTTTAGGGTTTAGGGTTTAAGATTTTGTAACAACAATGTGTATCTTTTGCTATACATCTAGGAATTATGGTTTATGTTTTTTTTTAGAGTTTTGTGAGAACAATGTGTATGTTTTGCTATACCTCTAGGAATTAAGGTTTAGGGTTTAGGGTTTAAGGTTTTGTAAGAAAAATGTGTATGTTTTGCTATACCTCTAGGAATTAAGGTTTAGGGTTTAGGGTTTAAGGTTTTGTAAGAACAATGTGTATGTTTCGCTATACATCTAGGAATTATGGTTTAGGGTTTCGTTTAGAGTTTTGTGAGAACAATGTGTATGTTTTGCTATACTTATAGGAATTAAGGTTTACGGTTTAGGGTTTAAGGTTTTGTGAGAACAATGTGTATGTTTTGCTATACCTCTAGGAATTAAGGATTAGGGTTTAGGGTTTAAGGTTTTGTAAGAACAATATGTATCTTTTGCTATACATCTAGGAATTATGGTTTAGGGTTTCGTTTAGAGTTTTGTGAGAACAATGTGTATGTTTTGCTATACCTCTAGGAATTAAGGTTTAGGGTTAAGGGTTTAAGGTTTTGTAAGAACAATGTGTATGTTTTGCTATACCTCTAAGGATTAAGGTTTAGGGTTTAGGGTTTAAGGTTTTGTGAGAACAATGTGTATCTTTTGCTATACCTCTAGGAATTAAGGTTTAGGGTTTAGGGTTTAAGGTTTTGTAGGAACAATGTGTATGTTTTGCTATACCTCTAGGAATTAAGGTTTAGGTTTAGGGTTTAAGGTTTTGTAAGAACAATGTGTATCTTTTGCTATACATCTAGGAATTATGGTTTAGGGTTTTTTTTAGAGTTTTGTGAGAACAATGTGTATGTTTTGCTATACCTCTAGGAATTAAGGTTTAGGGTTTAGGGTTTAAGGTTTTGTAAGAACAATGTGTATGTTTTGCTATACCTCTAGGAATTAAGGTTTAGGGTTTAGGGTTTAAGAACAATGTGTATGTGTATAATTTCGTAGACGAGATAGGGAAGTCTTCAAACAGGAGATATAGTAGCAGACTTATCATACAAAACAGGAGATATAGTAGGAGAAATTTCATACAAAACTTAAAAAGTTCAATCTTTTACAGAAAGCTTGAGATAAAAGTCGAATTGGCGTGCCGGTTTGCTACGGCGAGGTATCGGCTCTGTGTTTCTTCGGATTTGGTGGTTGAATTGGACTCCGGCGAGATGATTTGCCTTCATCTCCAGTTTTCGGCGTCTCCTCTTTGAACCGAGCTCTGTTCCTTTGAACGAGAAAGTTCTGGTAGTACCTGCACAACGATAAACAAACAAAATACAAGGAACATCACAGTTTGACAGTATTAATTTCACCAGGTTGAAAACAACGAAAATTTGACTTGTAAAGAATTCGACATTTCATAGATGCTCTGGAAACTCTATGCACACTCTTTCGAGAATTGCCTAATACAATACACATAATGACAGAATTCGACACATAATGACAGAATTCGACATTCAATACAATACACATGTTGACTAAGAATTTACCTGAAAATTCTTTCGAGAATTGCCTCATAGAACAAAAATCTCTCTCCGTTTCGTGACATCTTTCGGGCATAATTGTCGATGGCCCTGTCGATTGGTCATCTCACAATAGAGAAACAGATTTCAGATTAGTGCTGCAAAATTTGAGATTGGTGTTTGAATCGACATGTATGCAGTTAGAAGTGTGTAGGTTTGTAATGGCGAGAAACAGGGTTGGTTCATGGAACTTACAAGAGATTTCCTCCCATTATCGTGTAGTCAGCGATCTCCTGAGAGGCTTCAGTGGTTGTCGTTGGTTCGTAGAGAAAGGGAAAGAGAAAAGGGGTCAGACACTGAGAAGTAAGTCAGAACATGAAGATCTTGAGCAGGGGAAGTCGAAGAGACTTACATGGATCTGCGTTGAAGTCAATGGAATATCCAACCCTCCCGGGTCTAGGGAACCGAGTTTCAGAGGTAGCAGACGAAGAATCCGGTTGCAGATTTGGGGATCGTGACGGAGAGGCCATTATAGGTGATTGATTGAGATTTTAAGTTTTTATTTCGCAAGAGAGGAGAAAGTGAGGAGCCCTGTTGGTTGCTAACCTATGGTTTTCTGAATACGTAATTATATTAAAATTAATACTCTCGAGACGCTTCCTATATTAGGTGTAATGATTAATCTTTTGGGAACTAGGAGTTATGATTGAACTTTTAGGAACTTTTATGATTAATCTTTTGGGAACTAGGAGTTTCAACATATAAGTCAGCCGAAACGTGGCATAAGTCAGCCATTAGTCAGTCGCAATGTATAATTTTGTCACTTTTAAGTCAGCCGCTTCTTTGCACAATCAGCCAGTCATAACTCAGCCAAATCCCGAATTCGTCACTTTTAAGTCAACCGCTTCTTTGCACAATCAGTCAGTCGCTATTAAGGAGAGTAAAAGCTGACTGACACATAAGTCAGTTTTTACTCAGTAACCGAAGAGTTGCTATTACATTTTTTTTTATATCAATAAAATATAATCTCTTTAGTGTTTCACAAAACCCTAAACCCCAAACATATTATAAGTTCCTTCATCAAGGATATCTGATGCCATCTTCACCCGTATACCCTGAATATTCGCATCATTTATCCCATTAAAAGTAGTGCCAAGCGCTAGACACTCGACAAACTTCAATGCATACACCCCACAGTCGCCAACTTGGACGTTTTGTGGGATGTTTTTGCCTCTCCTCCTTCGGAACCCAAACTGCTTCAATCTAGGCTTTCGGAGATTGATAGGAACTAAGTCGTTCATCATAACTGGGAGCATTTGCGTAAACGGCCTAAATGAATCTAGGATTTTCTGTTCACTTTCGGGTGTCACCTGTCCAATGATGGGATCGTAAGCTTCGATCTTCTCATTAAGAAGGTCCACGTGAAATGCCACCCAATGATCTCCTCCAGTATGTATAATTCCATACAAGTGATCGACATCTTCTAACCACTTCTTGTTTGTTTGCATGTCTGCCGGAACTTTGCCGTTTACTAAATCCTCATACCCAACACCTTTGAACTTAAACATCTTTGGTTTGATCTTGAACTGGTTGTAATCCATACACCATTGTGAAGTAAACCAAGAGTCCAAAAATCCAATTCGCTTGGAGTAGAATGGGGAGGGATCTAGCATGGACTTTTTTATGAGGATTCTCAGATACGCGCAAATATGCTGTCCAAAGAGAATCAAGTTAGCACAAAAATTAAACTTAACTCAGCCCCATATAATATATAACTCAGACATTAATTATATTTAACTCAGCCCCATATTATATATAACTCAAACATAAAGCATACTTAAGCCTACATAACTCAGACATATAATAAATAACTCAGACATTAAGTAAATTTAACTCAGCCCCATATAATATATAACTCAGACATAAAGCATACTGAAGCCTACATAACTCAGACATTAAGTATATTTAACTCAGCCCCAACAGTATACTTACATTATCATACAGCCATCCATAATCTATAGTTGGCCAATACTTTCTCTCAGTAATGAGAATTCTGTAGAACTCGATCTCCTCAGAAGCCCTTTTAAGTGGAACGTCCCTAAAACAATTAAACACAAGTTAATTTAGGCAAATATTGCTAATAGCCGTATTAACACATGCTCTAAAGGGTCAAACTTGAATGGCTTTAGGTGATCCAAAAGTTTATCCACTTTAACCGGATCAGCAAGTGAGAGAGGATCATAAATTGCCGGTGAAGGTTCATAATTTTTTCTCATGCACGTCATTCCATTGTCTCCAATATAAGGAAAAACTCGTACTTGAGGAGGATCATTTGCTAGCCTCGTTGAAGATCCATTAGGAGATAATTTCACACTGGACTCCCGATAAGCCTTAATTCTGTCAGATCTAATCCTTTCCTCTTCTTCCTCATTAGACTCCGACAACAGTTCGTTATATTCTGCGAAAATTTTGCTGGTGACATCCTCAACATCACTGTCGTCTAAAATCTGTTTATTCTTTGCTTGGATAGTCACTTCCGTTGGTTTCGGATCGTCGTCGCCTTTACGATTCCTCGTTAACCTCCTTCTTACTTTCCCCTCATTTTTTAAAGCAGCCTCGTTCTTTAAAGCATCGGCCTCCTTCTTCTTTAAAGCAGCGGCCTCCTTCTTCTTTAAAGCAGCGGCCTCCTTGGCCTCCTTCTTTAAAGCATCGGCCTCCTTCTTCTTTAAAGCAGCGACCTCATTCTTCTTTAAAGCAGCGGCCTCCTTCTTCTTTATAGCATCGGCCTCCTTCTGCTTTTTAACCTCAGCCTCCTGCTTTTTTGCCTCAATTAATTTCTTAGCAGGAGAAACAGTAACGAAATCAACTGTTTCTTCTTCGTCATTACCAAACTCCTCAGCCAATTTCACTTTGGTCTTATGAACTGGTTCAGTACTTTTAAGTTGTATTAACATATAAACATAACTCAGCCAGAATAAAAAGAATAAATCTGTCGTTATGTAACTATAACTCAGCCGTCAAATAGGTAATAAATCAGTCGTCAAATAGGTAATAACTCAGCCGTCAAAAGTAACCATAACTTAGCCGTCATGAATTAACATAAATCAACCGTAACGTACATTATGCAGGGGGCTGTTGACTGGTTCAGGACTTTTAAACTCGTCCTTCTTCGGCTATATTAACATATAAACATAACTCAACCGAGACTAATAAGGATAACTCAGTCGTAAAAAATAAACATAACTCAACTGTAACGTACCTTTGGACTATTAACGGATTTCGACGGGATGTTTTCACTTTTGATTGGTTATCATCCTTTTGAGTACTGTTCCATGCCTCAAGAGCATTCAGACGCTCTCTCATTTGCATTCGATCATTCTCAATAGATGCAACTCTTTCTTCCACAGCAGCTCGGACTGTATCACCAATCATCTTCTTCAAATCTGACAACTCTCCAAATTTTGTGTTATAGGCGTTTAACTACGACTCAACACTGTCTATTCTACTACCAAAGTTGTCAAACTTGTCAAATCTTTTGACAAGGTTTTCCAGGACATTGACTACGGTCGTCAAATCTGTCTCTTTCCCCATATCCTTGTAACTACTATGCTGCAACACAATCTCACTGTTGCTTACTTTCCTGTTTTTTCGTAGCTTTCTTCTGTTTTTTTGCGGGGGATTGATCGGAATCTAACGAAACTGCAGCCTTCTTTTTTTTCTTCTTTTCATCGCTCTTCACATCCCAAAAACCTCTAACAAACCTACCCGCATGTATGTCTGTTACCAGATTTACAATTTCTGGGTCATTTTCTTCACTCGCCCACTGCGGAAACAACTCTTCTACAGCCTCCTTCATAACCATTTTCTTCACACGCACCTGCATAGTAAATCAGCCATCAAATAACTCATAAGTCAGACATCAAAAGATTCATAACTCAGCCATCAAGTAACTCATAAGTCAGACATCAAATGATTCATAACTCAGCCATCAAGTAACTCATAAGTCAGATATCAAATGATTCATAACTCAGCCATCAAGTAACACATAAGTCAGACAGAATAAAAAGATCCATAACTCAGCCAAGTCAAGCTTCTTACCTTACCATGGTCTCTGATCTCCTCAGCTATGGCTGTAGTAAGACTTTTACGTGTACGGGTTCCACCCCATCGCAAAAGAGGAATTTCGTTCTCATTGACTACTCTTCCAAAACGCTCTCCGAAGCAAGTCACAGATTCATACGCCCAGACCAGCAACACGTCCTTCATGCCGCTAATGGTGTACGACTTTCCTTCTGGATTCAACATCTTAATTGAACCAACCAGAACTTCGAATGCAGTCTGACCCCACGGATAAGTCCTCAAGGCTTCATCGTCGAATACTTATTTTGCACTTTCAAAGGGTATTCTAGAATTATGATGCAAGCCATAAAGTCCCATGGCTTGAAGAAGCAACAGCCCTAACCATTTCCTATTTTCAAAACTCCAGCCTCGACAGACCTCTAATGCTGGCCTCAGTTAATCTAACTTGGGTCTTAACCCAAGCGGTACCTTCAACTCCTCCCAGAACGTTTTGTATTGCTCAGGTTCAAAACTTTCTGTTGGCAGTGGACCTGTGTTTAGACCCGTGAGCGCACCAAATTCTATTAAGCTAAACCTGATAGTTGATCAACAATGAGAGACCAAATCTCCTTGTCATGTACTCGCAGCTGTCTACATAGTAGATAGTGTACAGTCTTCCCAGACCACACCAATTGGCTATCAGCTAGCTTAGCAACTATTCCAAGAGGAAACTGCTTCATGTGTTCCCACACATCATGTCCTATTGCGTCTCTGACTCGAGGGAAGTCTCCCAAATGGACATTGTGATTAATTTTTTTATTTTCCAGCTTATAAGCCCCTTCAGCGCATAGTCTTGGAGGGTAATCCCTTGCTTGATCTTCAGGAATTGCTTGATCTTCAGGAATTGCATGATATTCAGACATCTGAACATAAAAGATATAACATATTAATGAACTCAGCCGCAACAAAATTCAAATTCAGCCACAACTAACAAATAAACCAGCCGCAACCAAACTCAAACTCAGCCACAACAAACAAATAAACGAGTTTGTGTTATGTTTGATTTAACATAACACAAACTCAGCCACAATAGCATTGCACATGTAAATCAGCCGCAACACAACACAAATCAGCCATAGCATAACAATAAATCAGCCGCAATAAATAACTTAAACAGCCACTAGCAACGATAAATAAGCCGCCACAGAATAATAAATCAGCCACAATACCGTTAACAAGCGACAAACACCTTCGATTCCTCAGATTATACTCAAAATAAAATGAAAGAAGATGAAGAATCCCCACTCCTCTGTTTATACACACCTTCGACTAAAATCTGACTGTGAAAATGCAGAGCAGACGTTTCGACGACAACGGCGGTGAATGTTTCTCAGAAACCGACTAGAGAGAAAACAGTAGAAGTTTCGACGACAACACACGAAGTTTTTATTTTTCCGTCCTTTGAGTTTCCTTCTCTGACTTGTTAACACGGTTAACCTTATTAGTGACATGGAACAGTGATTAATGACATGGATTAGTTAATCATTTTTTAATTATAAATAACCTCAATTAAAAAAAAAATAACCAAGGGTTTTTATTGTAATTTACTAGGCTTTAAAAACTTTTGAGTAATTTCCAAAAGATGTATGCTATTCTAGTAATATAACAACTTTTCTATGCTATTTGAGTACTTTTCTCTATTAATAAAGCTTTTGGACCAAAAGAGGTAGTTTTCTCGTATATGTAGATTTTAAGTACTTAACAGGTTTTATCATCAAAAGTATGTAAAAAGAGCAAAAAGAGTGTCATCTAAGATGCAGCTACTCATCCAAGTCAAAAGAACCAAGCCAAGTCATTTTATCTTGATGATAATGCACATTCTCAAACTAGACATAACGTATATGCCAGAAGTTCGATTATGAAAGGAGGATCATATCAGTTTGGAATTGAATGAAACTTGGTTTTAAGATACTCCTTTGAGTTATATTTCCAATGAAGTTGGAATTTCATCCATTGGAGCTGTACTTTGGAAGATACACCCGAAACACTGAGGACATGCCAAACTGCCTTCGAAGTGAAGTGAGTGCAGAATGGAGCCAAGTACCGGGCCAGCCCATGGGCGGATATCCAGACTTTTTAGGACCTTCTAGAATCACCTTAGAAGCTTCCAATACCGGTCACACAAGCTGACCGTTATTTGGACCGATATTGCCTCAGTTTCGATCAAAAACACGTTTTTGCCCGAAGAAACCCTAGCCGACTTAAGCCTCCTTAAACCCCTATATATACTTGCTTTTAGACTCTCTAGGAACTCAAGCAGCCAGCCTTAATAGCCTAAATCAATACCTAAACAATGTATTTCGTTTTTCTCTTGTTCTTAATGTTTATTTGATTTTAGAAGCCTTTACGGATAGATTGATTTTGCCCTATTGCAAAGACATGAGATCTAACTCCTTACGCTTAGATAGATCAACAAATTATACTATCTATGTGATTTACTCTTGCTGCTACGTGTTGCAAAATATGTTAGAGTTATAGCTTTGATTTGATTTCTATGCACTTTCTTAATTCTATGTCTTTACATATTTAATCGTTTTGTATTTTATTCTAGAATTGATTCTTCATCTTTATTTATACTCAAAGCATGAACTGGCCTAGCTACCCAGGGAATGATCTTAGGTTGATATACTCTCCAAAAGCTTGTTATATCTCCGGACCTAGTATTCGATGAGCTAGGCATATTAACAATTCGATAGGTTAGTTAAGGAGTTTAGTGAACAATAAATCTTGAGCATAAAGCATGTTTTCACCTTGTAATAACCTGCGATAGTTGAGTCTATTAGGGTGCGAAACGTAGATGACTAGTTACTTCACGATAGTGGGATGACCTTACCTTAGTGATATGAGTTCTATAACAACTAGTATTAAAATCCTAAATCGATTGCTTGTGTTTTGCATATGTTTTGTGAATTGCTTGATTTCTAATCTTAATTGATATCTATCCCTTTACTTTATTGCTTTGTTATTTGCTTCCATAAAACCCTAAAACCAAATAATATTATCCCTTAGCTTAATCCGAATCATATAGATTTGTAGCGCATTCATCAGTAAGTCCTCAGTGGTTCGACCCCTAAGTACTACAATTGTCTTAACTGTGCACTTGCAGTTCCCTAGGGTTATAAATTTAAAGACCTAATTGCATAAACCCTACATAGAAGTTTTATGCACATCAAGTTTTTTGGCGCCGTTGCCGGGGACTTTTGTTTGATTGCCTGTAAATTTTTTATAACGATTAAGTCTAAGTTTGTTTTTCTTTTTGATTTTTCTAATTTTTCGTTTTTGTTTTTGGTTTTTAATCTTTGTGAGTTTCAGAGATTCATCAATGGAGCATCACAATCCAAAGAGAATGGCGAGCCCTTACCCTCGTAAAGAAGTTTGAGATTACATCCCCATGCCTCATGAATTCCATCAACCGCCACTATCTCACAAAAATCGATACAATCCAACCTTGTATCGTCTTTGGGAAGCTTATGGAGGAGAAAGTCGCCCTCATCCTCATCACATCCGTCCGCCACCATCACCACAGTCCCACCACCATAACCACTCAAACCCTCAAGAAGACAAACTCGAGGCCTTGATGCATCGATTCATGGAAGACACTAAAAAAGTCATTCATGATGTCGATTCCAAGATCGAGACCATAAATTCATCTCTTAAAGAGAAGTTTGAGGTCCTTATTCTTCAATTTGAGAAAATTGAATCACGTTTGGCCCAATTGAAGGAGATAGAAGAGGTTCATACTCGACATCTTCACGAAGATAAAGACGATATCGTCGATATCAAGCATAAGATTGATCAAACTTATGACCAATTGGAAGAAACGGTTAAGGACACTAAGGAAGATGTTGGAAGGCTTAATAATCAACTCAATTCAGTAGCTATTAAGGCTTACCAAGCTGCTCAAGCCATGAGAGAAGTCAAGATCAACCACGGCGAACTCACCTCGAAAGTGGAAGAATTGGAGAACGATAATAGGCTAACGGTACAAACCCTTACAGCCGTTCGTTTTGACCTTGACCACCATGATAAGGAGATCATTGACATGACAACGAAGCTACAAGGAGAAGCAATCGAAACCTCCAACCATGTGAAGCAACTAGAAGACCGTTTGAAGAAGATCAAAGAAACGGTGCAAGATTTCCTTCAATTAGAAACAATAGAAGACGATTTTGCACCTACTGCTAATTGCTGCACTCTAACTACCCCTAAAGAGGACGAGTCCACCTCTAATCAAGACGAAGATGAAGTCTCAAGACCATTGAAAAAGGCGAATACGAGGAAAGGAAAGCTCACAGCAAGAATTTCAGTCAAACCTCGTCCTTACGGATTAAAGCTTGCCGAAAGGACCACCAAGAGGACACATTTCATAAGTGATGAGATGCTACAAGTATTCAATTCTCTTGTGAAATAACTTCCTCAAGAGTTATCCTTTGAAGACGTATTGAGAGAACGACCATCTTTGAGAATGTGTGTTTCTCACAAAGTAAAGAAGAAGATTTCATGATTGAGGAGCTATTTGATCGAGCTAGGAATCCTCACAAGTACTATAAGATCCTTTGCAAGACCCTTGGTCCAGGTCATTTCAACATCTCTTGCTCTATTCATGGTTTCAAATTTGACGATGCACTTTGCGATTCGAGAGCCGGAATCAACGTTCTTTCGGAATTTCTTGTGAGAATGATGAAGATCACCAACCTTCGGCCATCACGAGCAAGAATTCCACTTGACAATGGTGCATCTACACTTTGTTTAGGCGAAATCCACAATTGCCCTTTGAACATTGGAGATTGCATCGTTCCGGTCGACTTCGAAGTGGCGACTATGAACGATTGTTCAACACCCCTCATCCTTGGATGACCATTCTTGGCTACTGCTGGAGCTATCATGGACTATCCTCTAGGATGGATATCTTTCACTAACATAGACACTCGTGTCTATCATTATGCCGCACCGCCTGGATTTCGAGCTAAACAAACTCGATACATTCGTTCGGAGAAAAGAAAAGTGTCGATCAATGAGCCAAACCAATTTGATGAAGATGCAGAACACAACCTAAGGAGACCTCATTTACATGCTTAAGGAAACCTCAAGCCTTTAGAAGACCTTCCACCACCCTAAAAACCTAAGGAGTCGAGCTATCCGACTTAAAACAAGCGCTTTATGGGAAGCAACCCATATTTATTTTTTGATTTTTTTTTCTTTGCTTATTCTAAGTTTTTGGATTTGATTTGATTTTTCTCAACATTTTCATTCATTATTTTATCTATCTATGCGTTTTTCAGGATTTTACAAAAAGTTTTTCAGATACAAACAAATGTGTTTTTGAGAAGAACGATGAAAAGGAGATCGAACACGATTTGTTCTGTTCATGGAATGAATGGAGCTCTATATCAGCCCGAACGTTTTTGAAATTTGGTATACACAAAGGAGACAGTCATATGAAGCTATATGAAAATGCAGAACATGATTTGCTATTACGGTTAGCAAGTTATGACCGATTGAACAAGACCATTAAGAAAGGTTACGAAGCCGCATCTTCAATCTTTTTTACTGTTCCAGATACCACGAACCAGGCTACAATACCCATACCATTGTAAAGATCTCGTTCTCAAGAGTCCATAGCATCTTTCGGATCTCAATTCCGATGTGTATAGACAAAGAAAAAGCTCGACGAAAAATCGCATGGACCGCGACACGAGGCCATACCAGACACGATATCGACCCGCGCCTGCGACCGGTATCGCGTCGCGATCACCCCGCGACACGAGTGCTTGAATATCGGTCACACGTACCAGTCATGTTTCACGACCGATACACGACACGATATGCCTTGTCCCGCAACACGACCATCTGACCCGTGACACGACAACCCTTCCCGCGACACGACTACTCGACCCGTGACACAACGACTCGACCGTACTCGACCCGATACCGACCCACGTCCTCGACCGGTATCGCGTTCCATCCGGACCGCAACACGAGTGACCTAGTACCGGTCGTAAGATGCAGCTACTCATCCAAGTCAAAAGAACCAAGCCAAGTCATTTTATCTTGAAGATAATGCACATTCTCAAACTAGACATAACGTATACGCCAGAAGTTCGATTATGAAAGGAGGATCATATCAGTTTGGAATTGAATGAAACTTGGTTTGAAGATACTCCTTTGAGTTATCTTTCCAATGAAGTTGGAATTTCATCCATTGGAGCTGTACTTTGGAAGATACACCCGAAACACTGAGGACATGCCAAACTGCCTTCGAAGTGAAGTGAGTGCAAAATGGAGCCAAGTACCGGGCCAGCCCATGGGCGGATATCCAGACTTTTTAGGACCTTCTAGAAGCACCTTAGAAGCTTCCAATACCGGTCACGCAAGCTGACCGTTATTTGGACCGATATTGCCTCAGTTTCGATCAAAAACACGTTTTTGCCCGAAGAAACCCTAGCCGACTTAAGCCTCCTTAAACCCCTATATATACTTGCTTTTAGACTCTCTAGGAACTCAAGCAGCCAGCCTTAATAGCCTAAATCAATACCTAAACAATGTATTTCGTTTTTCTCTTGTTCTTAATGTTTATTTGATTTTAGAAGCCTTTAAGGATAGATTGATTTTGCCCTATTGCAAAGACATGAGATCTAACTCCTTACGCTTAGATAGATCAACAAATTATACTATCTATGTGATTTACTCTTGCTGCTACGTGTTGCAAAATATGTTAGAGTTATAGCTTTGATTTGATTTCTATGCACTTTCTTAATTCTATGTCTTTACATACTTAATCGTTTAGAGTTTTATTCTAGAATTGATTCTTTATCTTTATTTATACTCAAAGCACGAAGTGGCTTAGCTACCCAAGGAGTGATCTTAGGTTGATATACTCTCCAAAAGTTTGTTATATCTCCGGACCTAGTATTCGATGAGCTATGCATCTTAACAATTCGATAGGTTAGTTAATGAGTTTACTGAACAATTAATCTTGAGCATAAAACATGTTTTCACCTTGTAATAACCTGCGATAGTTGAGTCTATTAGGGTGCAAAACGTAGATGGTTAGTTACTTCACAATAGTGGGATGACCTTACCTTATTGATATGAGTTCTAGAACAACTAGTATTAAAATCCTAAATCGATTGCTTGTGTTTTGCATATGTTTTGTGAATTGCTTGATTTCTAATCTTAATTGATATCTATCCCTTTACTTTATTGCTTTGTTATTTGCTTCCATAAAACCCTAAAACCAAATAATATTATCCCTTAGCTTAATCCGAATCATATAGATTTGTAGCGCATTCATCAGTAAGTCCTCAGTGGTTCGACCCCTAAGTACTACAATTGTCTTAACTGTGCACTTGCAGTTCCCTAGGGTTATAAATTTAAAGACCTAATTGCATAAACCCTACATAGAAGTTTTATGCACATCAAGTTTTTTGGCGCCGTTGCCGGGGACTTTTGTTTGATTGCCTGTAAATTTTTTATAACGATTAAGTCTAAGTTTGTTTTTCTTTTTGATTTTTCTAATTTTTCGTTTTTGTTTTTGGTTTTTAATCTTTGTGAGTTTCAGAGATTCATCAATGGAGCATCACAATCCAAAGAGAATGGCGAGCCCTTACCCTCGTGAAGAAGTTTGAGATTACATCCCCATGCCTCATGAATTCCATCAACCGCCACTATCTCACAAAAATCGATACAATCCAACCTTGTATCGTCTTTGGGAAGCTTATGGAGGAGAAAGTCGCCCTCATCCTCATCACATCCGTCCGCCACCATCACCACAGTCCCACCACCATAACCACTCAAACCCTCAAGAAGACAAACTCGAGGCCTTGATGCATCGATTCATGGAAGACACTAAAAAAGTCATTCATGATGTCGATTCCAAGATCGAGACCATAAATTCATCTCTTAAAGAGAAGTTTGAGGTCCTTATTCTTTAATTTGAGAAAATTGAATCACGTTTGGCCCAATTGAAGGAGATAGAAGAGGTTCATACTCGACATCTTCACGAAGATAAAGACGATATCGTCGATATCAAGCATAAGATTGATCAAACTTATGACCAATTGGAGGAAACGGTTAAGGACACTAAGGAAGATGTTGGAAGGCTTAATAATCAACTCAATTCAGTAGCTATTAAGGCTTACCAAGCTGCTCAAGCCGTGAGAGAAGTCAAGATCAACCACGGCGAACTCACCTCGAAAGTGGAAGAATTGGAGAACGATAATAGGCTAACGGTACAAACCCTTACAGCCGTTCGTTTTGACCTTGACCACCATGATAAGGAGATCATTGACATGACAACGAAGCTACAAGGAGAAGCAATCGAAACCTCCAACCATGTGAAGCAACTAGAAGACCGTTTGAAGAAGATCGAAGAAACGGTGCAAGATTTCCTTCAATTAGAAACAATAGAAGACGAGTTTGCACCTACTGCTAATTGCTGCACTCTAACTACCCCTAAAGAGGACGAGTCCACCTCTAATCAAGACGAAGATGAAGTCTCAAGACCATTGAAAAAGGCGAATACGAGGAAAGGAAAGCTCACAGCAAGAATTTCAGTCAAACCTCGTCCTTACGGATTAAAGCTTGCCGAAAGGACCACCAAGAGGACACATTTCATAAGTGATGAGATGCTACAAGTATTAAATTCTCTTGTGAAATAAATTCCTCAAGAGTTATCCTTTGAAGACGTATTGAGAGAACGACCATCTTTGAGAAAGTGTTTCTCACAAAGTAAAGAAGAAGATTTCATGATTGAGGAGCTATTTGATCGAGCTAGGAATCCTCACAAGTACTATAAGATCCTTTGCAAGACCCTTGATCCAGGTCATTTCAACATCTCTTGCTCTATTCGTGGTTTCAAATTTGACGATGCACTTTGCGATTCGAGAGCCGGAATCAACGTTCTTTCGGAATTTCTTGTGAGAATGATGAAGATCACCAACCTTCGGCCATCACGAACAAGAATTCCACTTGCCAATGGTGCATCTACACTTTGTTTAGGCGAAATCCACAATTGCCCTTTGAACATTGGAGATTGCATCGTTCCGGTCGACTTCGAAGTGGCGACTATGAACGATTGTTCAACACCCCTCATCCTTGGATGACCATTCTTGGCTACTGCTGGAGCTATCATGGACTATCCTCTAGGATGGATATCTTTCACTAACATAGACACTCGTGTCTATCATTATGCCGCACCGCCTGGATTTCGAGCTAAACAAACTCGATACATTCGTTCGGAGAAAAAAAAGGGTCGATCAATGAGCCAAACCAATTTGATGAAGATGCAGAACACAACCTAAGGAGACCTCATTTACATGCTTAAGGAAACCTCAAGCCTTTAGAAGACCTTCCACCACCCTAAAAACCTAAGGAGTCGAGCTATCCGACTTAAAACAAGCGCTTTATGGGAGGCAACCCATATTTATTTTTTGATTTTTTTTTCTTTGCTTATTCTAAGTTTTTGGATTTGATTTGATTTTTCTCAACATTTTCATTCATTATTTTATCTATCTATGCGTTTTTCAGGATTTTACAAAAAGTTTTTCAGATACAAACAAATGTGTTTTTGAGAAGAACGATGAAAAGGAGATCGAACACGATTTGTTTTGTTCATGGAATGAATGGAGCTCTATATCAGCCCGAACGTTTTTGAAATTTGGTATACACAAAGGAGACAGTCTTATGAAGCTATATGAAAATGCAGAACATGATTTGCTATTACGGTTAGCAAGTTATGACCGATTGAACAAGACCGTTAAGAAAGGTTACGAAGCCGCATCTTCAAGCTTTTTCACTGTTCCAGATACCACGAACCAGGCTACAATACCCATACCATTGGAAAGATCTCGTTCTCAAGAGTCCGTAGCATCTTTCGGATCTCAATTCCGATGTGTATAGACGAAGAAAAAGCTCGACGAAAAATCGCGTGGACCGCGACACGATGCCCTTACTGCGACACGAGGCCATACCATACACAATATCGACCCGCGCCTGCGACCGGTATCGCGTCACGATCACCCCGCGACACGAGTGCTTGAATATCGGTCACACGTACCGGTCGTGGTTCGCGACCGATACACGACACGATATGCCTTGTCCCGCAACACGACAACCCTTCCCGCGACACGACCACTCGACCCGTGACACGACGACTCGACCGTACTCGACCCGATACCGACCCACGTCCTCGACCGGTATCGCGTTCCATCTGGACCGCAACACGAGTGACCTAGTACCGGTCGTAAGATGCAGCTACTCATCCAAGTCAAAAGAACCAAACCAAGTCATTTTATCTTGAAGATAATGCACATTCTCAAACTAGACATAACGTATACGCCAGAATTTCAATTATGAAAGGAGGATCATATCAGTTTGGAATTCAATGAAACTTGGTGTGAAGATACCCCTTTGAGTTAGCTTTCCAATGAAGTTGGAATTTCATCAATTGGAGCTGTACTTTGGAAGATACACCCAAAAAACGGAGGACATGTCAAACTGCCTTGGAAGTGAAGTGAGTGCAAAATGAAGCCAAGCACCGGGCCTGCCCATGGGCCTATATCCAGACTTTTTCCGGCCTTCTAGAAGAGTCATGGAAGCCTCCAATACCGGTCTCGCAATCCGTCCGTTATTTGGACCGATATTGCCTCAGTTTTGACCAAAAGACGTATTTGCCCGAAGAAACCCTAGCCGACTTAAGCCTCCTTAAACCCCTATATATACTTGCTTTTAGCCTCTCTACGAACTCAAGCAGCCGGCCTTAACAGCCTAACTAAATACCTAAACAATGTATTTTGTTTTTCTCTTGTTCTTAATGTTTATTTGATTCTAGAAGTCTTTAAGGATATATTGACTTTGCCCTATTGCAAAGAGATGAGATCTAATTCCTTACGCTTAGATAGATCAACAAACTATATTGTCTATGTGTTTTACTCTTGCTACTACGTGTTGCAAAACATGTTAAGAGTTATAGCTTTGATTTGATTTCTATGCACTTTCTTAATTCTATGTCTTTACATACTTAATCGTTTAGAGTTTTATTCTAGAATTGATTCTTCATCTTTATTTATACTCAAAGCACGAATTGGCTTAGCTACCCAAGGAGTGATCTTAGGTTGATATACTCTCCAAAAGCTTGTTATATCTCCGGACCTAGTATTCGATGAGCTAGGCATCTTAACAATTCGATAGGTTAGTTAATGAGTTTAGTGAACAATTAATCTTGAGCATAAAACATGTTTTCACCTTGTAATAACCTGCGATAGTTGAGTCTATTAGGGTGCAAAACGTAGATGGTTAGTTACTTCACAATAGTGGGATGACCTTACCTTAGTGATATGAGTTCTAGAACAACTAGTATTAAAATCCTAAATCGATTGCTTGTGTTTTGCATATGTTTTGTGAATTGCTTGATTTCTAATCTTAATTGATATACATCCCTTTACTTTATTGCTTTGTTATTTGCTTCCATAAAACCCTAAAACCAAATAATATTATCCCTTAGCTTAATCCGAATCATATAGATTTGTAGCGCATTCATCAGTAAGTCCTCAGTGGTTCGACCCCTAAGTACTACAATTGTCTTAACTGTGCACTTGCAGTTCCCTAGGATTATAAATTTAAAGACCTAATTGCATAAACCCTACATAGAAGTTTATGCACATCAATATTCATGATTATTTAACTTAAAATTATTTGATTCCTGAATTTTTGCAATTAGAAATTAAAATATTGGTTAGATTTAAATGGTTTTAAATATAATTTTCACATCTTGACATATTCATTCATTAATTTCACCTAGATTGATAGTTTTTAACAATTTGGATTCATTATTTTGATTTCTTTTTGTTTAATATCTATTTTTTCTTCCCTTGGACTTGGTATTCAATACAATTTTATTGAGGACTTTGATACAGGATGAATTTAACGTGTGATTTCAAGTGTTTTTGCAAGGATATGTTGCTCTTAAACAGGATTTCCAAGCGGTTTCATTGTGGACACACAATTCACTCGTCTTAAGCATTATCCACCATTCAAAAAAGATGTGACAAAAAAGAGAAGACATTGGAGATACGAAGCATGGTTTCGATTCATACGGGATACCCACTGCTCAAAAACATCGAAGATCTCATATTGATCGCGACAACCTCAGATTTTTGCCGGAAATATCTACAGCTCACCGGTACTATCATTCTATTCTCTATCTTTTTGATTCTTCTTTCAAATAAATTTTCATCATTACTCCCTTAATTTGATTTAATTTTACACCGGGGACGTTGTAAGTTAAGTCTGGGGGGATTGTTGTTACTAACATGTTTGTTAGTGTTTGGTTTTTATGTTTTTAAAAGGATTTTCCAAAATTTATTTTCAAATAAAAAAATAAAAAAAACGTTTTCATAAAAAGAATAAGATAGGAATTATGACAGTTTCCTAGGATTGACGTTTTGATTTCGAAGACTATGTAACCATTGTTGCAGGGTTTGATCATGATAATCGATTCAGAAACCTCATGGTGGAGCTTCCACCCAGAAAATTTCTACTTGCAACTGTTTCGATGGATATGATTTTGACTCTCTATTTGGACTACTAATATGATTTTTGATCCCTTCTTATTAAGGATGTTAGATCAAGGAAACGAATCACACATTCATGAAATCTTATCCTCTTTTACCACTCTTTGTTGTCATGAATGGGCAGCTCATTTTTAGTTGGTACCGTACCTAAAACCCTTTATCTTCTTTCAGACCTCATGCATTCTCTTTTAGTTTCATACTTGCAGATATGTGCAAAAACGTTGGAGAGAAAAGGATCGCCGCAATTTTCCAATCACTAAGAGATGCGACGATTTGGTAAAGAATGGTGGAGTACAAAGATCGAATTACAAAGAGCTTGGCCGTTCCTTGGATGCGTAAAACATGTTAACAATTCCTGCCTATACTTGACTTATGTCAAAAAGATACCGTTTTCCCCCTTTGAAAATAAAAAATAAAATAAAATAAAATAAAAATCCAAGGGAAAGGAAAACGGTTGTCTAAGAGTCTTATGGCCAAAGAATACCCAAGGAATGTCATGATACAAAAGAAGAGACGAGTAGAAGAGATTTCAAGTGATTCCCGGAGAAAAATCTAAGTCTGGGGGAGAAAGAAATGAAGAAGTAGTTGGGAAATTGTGGACATCAACAGGTCCATTCTCTCTTGCGATTTTGCATAATATCTTGCACCCGGAGTCTATGGTAACCCTAAACACTTTTAACCTCACCACTAAAATCAGCCTTTCCCAACACCTAGCCCGTCTTCCTTGAATTATATTCTTGATGGGAAGTCTTCATTAAGTCTAAGAGAGTAGAAGGAGTCAATTGATTTGAAGTTGAGATTTTTGCAGGGACAGAGATTTAGAGTATGGACATGTTGTGAATTCATGATGGAAGAATATGACAACGTCTATGAACTAATCTTGTTTCATGTGGATTACAGGTTTAGAATTTGATGCAACGATCCAAAGGATATGTGAGTTCCTCCGAATTTCAAACCTCTTCTCAATTCTTGACGATTGTTTGCTTGAGGACAAGCAAAAGATAAGTCTGAGGGAGTTGATATACTCTATATTTTACCACTTTTACTATCTATTTTACTATGGTTTTTACTTACATTAATAAAGCTTTTAGACCAAAAGAGGTAGTTTTCTCGTATATGTAGATTTTAAGTTCTTAACAGGTTTTATCATCAAAAGGATGTAAAAAGGAGCAAAAGGAGTATTATCTATGATGCAGCTACTCATCCAAGTCAAACGAACCAAGCCAAGTCATCTTATCTTGAAGATAATGCACATTCTCAAACTGGACAGAAAATATATGCTAGACGTTCTCTGACGAACAGAGGATCAAATCAGTTTGGAATTTAATGAGACTTCGTATGGGAATAGCCCTTTGAGTTAGCTTTCCAATGGAGTTGTAATTTCATCAATTGGAGCTTTACTTTGGAAGATACACCCGAAACACTGAGGACATGCCAAACTGCCTTCGAAGTGATGTGAGTGCAGAATGGAGCCAAGCACCGGGCCAGCCCATGGGCGGATATCCAGACTTTTTTCGGACCTTCTAGAAGCACCTTAGAAGCTTCCAATACCGGTCACACAAGCTGACCGTTATTTGGACCGATATTGCCTTAGTTTCGATCAAAAACACGTTTTTGCCCGAAGAAACCCTAGCCGACTTAAGCCTCCTTAAACCCCTATATATACTTGCTTTTAGCCTCTTTAGGAACTCAAGCAGCCAGCCTTAACAGCCTAAATCAATACCTAAACAATGTATTTCGTTTTTCTCTTGTTCTTAATGTTTATTTGATTTTAGAAACCTTTAAGGATAGATTGATTTTGCCCTATTGCAAAGACATGAGATCTATCTCCTTAAGCTTAGATAGATCAACGAATTATACTATCTATGTCCTTTACTCTTGCTGCTACGTGTTGCAAAATATGTTAGAGTTATAGCTTTGATTTGATTTCTATGCACTTTCTTAATTCTATGTCTTTACATATTTAATCGTTTAGTATTTTATTCTAGAATTAATTGTTCATCTTTATTTATACTCAAAGAAAGAACTGGCCTAGCTACCCAGGGAATGATCTTAGGTTGATATACTCTCCAAAAGCTTGTTATATTTCCGGACCTAGTATTCGATGAGCTAGGCGTCTTAACAATTCGATAGGTTAGTTAAGGAGTCTAGTGAACAATTAATCTTGAGCATAAAACATGTTTTTACCTTGTAATAACCTGCGACAGTTGAGTCTATTAGGGTGCAAAACGAAGATGGTTAGTTACTTCACGATAGTGGATGACCTTACCTTAGTAATATGAGTTCTAGAACAGCTAGTATTAAAATCCTAAATCGATTGCTTGTGTTTTGCATATGTTTTGTGTTTTGCTTGAATTCTAATCTAAATTGATATCTATCCATTTACTTTTATTGCTTTGTTATTTGCTTCCATAAAACCCCAAAACAAAATAATATGTTTACTTATCTTAATTGGAATCATATAGATTTGTAGTGCATTCATCACTTAGTCCTCAGTGGAACGATCTCTAAGTACTACAATTGTCTTAACTGTGCACTTGCAGTTCTCTAGGGTTATAAATTTAAAACCTATTTGCATATAAACCCTACATCAAAATTATATGCACATCACGAGCTGTGAAGAAACATTCGAACAACTGAAAGCCTAGCTTAGCCAACCACCCATACTAGCAAAACCGGTGGAAGGGGAACCTCTCTACCTTTACATCGCAATTTCACCTGCGGCTATGAGCGGGGTGCTGGTCCAAGAGAAAAAAACAAACAAAACCAGTATTCTACATAAGCAAGTCCCTATTAGACGCTGAAACGAGGTACCCGGCTATGGAAAAACTAGTCTTAGCCGTGGTCATCTCAGCCTGGAAATTAAGACCCTACTTTCAGTCACATGCGATAGTGGTGATGAGTTCACACCCAATCCAAACAATATTGCACAGCCCTAGCCATAGGGGCCATCGAGCTGAGCGAGTTCGACATAGAATATGGAACCAAAATTAGAGCTAAAGGGCAAATGCTAGCCGATTTCGTAATCGAGCTAGCTCCACAAGCGGTTAACGAAACTGAACCTGGAAAAACATGGAATCTCCACGTGGATAGAGCCTCCTCGAGACAAGGGTCTGGAGTTGAAGTAAAACTCACCTCCCCGTCAGGGGAGGTGCTAGAATAATCATTCCGACTCGGTTTTCTAACCTCCACTCTGATCAGGTGAAGAAATCCACTCCGATCAGGTGAATAATAATCAAATCCACCTGATTAGGTGAAAAAATTCATATGGAAGCATATCATATGCCAACATGAGCAACCATAAAAAAATGTAACTGATAACGGAACCTAGTTCACCTCATCTGCATTCAGGAATTTCTACAAAAAATGGTAGATTCGCTTAACCTACTTGAATCCAAGGTACCCTCAGGAAAATGGCCAAGCCGAGGCAGCTAACAAAACATTGTTAGAAAACTTAAGGAAATGGCTCAATGCCAAGAAAGAAAGGTGGAGCGAGGAGCTACAAAGGGTACTATGGGTGTGTCGCACTACCCCTAAGAAAGCTACCAGCAAAACTCCTTTTTCATTAGCCTACGGAATAGAAATCTCCACCTCATCCACCTCAGCGGAGATGCTGAGCTCATCCACCTCCTCGAGCCTAGCCAACCCAACAAAACTCTCCACCTAATCCACCTCAGTGGAGATGCTCAGCTCTACTTGATGAAGGAGAACAGTCCGTTGTTTACATCTTTGTAAATTCAAAAAGGGCAGAGAACCTAAGTTTATCAAAGATCCATAGTACATCAAAATCATTTTGAACTCATGAGGACCTAACCGATTCCTAACTAAGACATCCTTAGGTATAAACCCATCGTTACAAGCGAAGTCGATCTCACATAAAAATGCGGACTTGAGCACCAAGCCCAACTTCGTTACGATAAGCGTCGGCCAACCAACACCAATAACATCGCCACAAGAAGCATCTAACAAACGCTGAAGTTCACCTTCCGCGATCATACATGCCAACAAAGGATTAGACTCGTAACCGTCACTTAGTTCGAACACTCGAAGTAACTCAGCTCCGAGCTGAGCCAAAAAATCGCAAAAAAAAAGAACGCACAAAGCCAAGATAAGTTGAAGTCATGGCAAAGACGCCATTTCGACTCCCACCATAAAAGATGAGCTGATCCAATGAAATCAGCTAAGCTGACCCGAATCGGGTAACTCACTCGGTGTTCAAAGGTAGAGAAATTTCAAAACTGCTAAGCTATAATAAGACCGAAATATTATTTGAAAGGCCCAGCGGACCGAGTTCAGAAAAGAAATACGATAATTAAAAGCTCAAAGTAGCGAGTACGAGGATTAAAACCCTTCTGGACACCAAAAGCAAACCAAACAAAAACAAGTTCAATACAGCTAAAAAGGAATGTTTCCTCAAAGTATTATTGAGGAAGGAAAAAGAGGTCAGGCCTCGCCAGCACCGCCGGGAGCATCATGACCATCTCGGTGGGCTTGACCTGCCCGCCGGAACCTTCGGTATCGTGTGATACCTGGTTAACTTCCATGGTTGTAGCAACGGAGTCCTCTGAAATCTGAGGAAGTGGAAACTTGTTAACAGAAAAGTCGGACACCTTAGCAGACTCGAACTCCCTTTCAAACGAAGGCTGCTGAGTAACCAGCTTCTCGTGCTCTTCCTCAACGGTGGTCGATCGCTTAGTTAGCGCCTCCACCAGCTGAATGTTTGCATGAAGCTCCTGGAGGTGGATCTCAACGGCGATCTCACCTTACTTCCCCTTAAACTTATCTCTTATGAGTTGGAGGATAACATCGAATTCAACAGCAAGATCGTATGACCCCCACGCTGGGCCGCCTTCACTTTAGCGTCACGAGCAGCCTTGAGGGCACTCCAAGTCACCAAGTTACCTCCAATGAAAGTGAAATAGCCGGTTGTAGACCTCCTATCAATCTTATCTTCGGCCCAATCCGCATCACAATATCCCACAATCTCGGTGTTGTTGTTCTTTCCTATCCAAATCCCTTGGTCGACACTCCCATTTAGACATCGAAGGATCTGTTCCACCGTGCTCCAATGATATAATGTAGGCGCCTTCATGTGTTGACTAACTTGATTCACTGCAAAGTATAGATCTAGTCTTGTGAGTGTTATGTATATCAACTTCCCAACAAGTCTCCGATATCTTGCAACGTCTTTATATGGTTCATCTCCTTCCTCCCCTTTTCGATTAACTTTGTAGCCATCTTCAAGCGGTGTCTTGGCCGGCTTATTTTCTAATGTCCCTGTCATATTTAACAAATCAAGTGTGTACTTCCTTTGAGAAAGAAAGAGGCCTTCCGGAAGTCGGCAAATCTCAATCCGAAGGAAGTACTTAAGCTCTCCAAGATCTTTCATACCAAGAATAGTTTTCAAGAAAGATTTATTGTCTCGGATACCTTCCTTGTTGTCTCTGGTGATGATCAAATCATTGACATAGATGAGAACCACAATGATAGCTTGCGATCCGTGAAGGGTGAAAAGGGTATGATCCGATTCTGACTTTTTGAAGCCTCTGTCCTTTAGTGTGAAGCTCAACTTGTTGTACAATGCCCGGAGAGATTGTTTAAGACCATAGATGGCTTTCCGTAGCCTAAGGACCTTCTCGGGTGCAATTGTGTTTTCAAGGCCGGGGGGTGGAGTCATGTAGAATTCTTCTTCAAGTTTCCCTTGTAGAAAAGCATTCTTGACGTCCATTTGCCATAATTCCCAATCAAGGTTAGTGGTTATAGAGAACCATCCAAACTGTGTGAAGCTTGGCCACGAGAGCAAACGTATCCGTGTAGTCTTCTCCATAAGAGTGAATCCGCAGGCAACTAGACGATCCTTGTAGCATTTTATGTCTCCATTGCTCAAGTGTTTAATGGTAAACACCTATTTGGAGCTACCCGCCTTCTTCCCGAGAGGGAGATCCGCTTCGTCCCAAGTATGAGTATGGATTATAGCTCCCACTTCATCATCAATCGCATCCTTCCATTCCTTGATTTTCGTTGCTTCCTCATAAGATTGTGGAATACAATCCTTCTCAATCATTCCAAGAAATGTTTGATACTCCATAGGCAAAAAGGCAAGAGAACACACGGCTTAATCAGATAAGCCATGGCTTGGCAATTGAAATAGACTGTCTTTTATATCAAAGTAGAAGGATCATCTTGAGCCTTATACTTCTTCGAAGAGGCGGTTGACTTGGTTCTTGGGCATCTTTGGCTAATGGAATTGATTCTCCTTCTTGAACATTTTCGGACAATGAAACCGATTCTTCTTCTTCTAGTATCGGATGGCTTTGGTCTTGTCCATGCTCTTCATTCCCTTGTGCACTTGGTGAAGTCCTTTCCGATGCTTGCTCATTTGGTGAAGTGGTCTCCGGAGGTGGTACATTTGGTGAGGTTACCTCCGAGGGTTGCAAATTGGTCGATAGGATTGGTGCATCATTGGTAGATGCCCTTGGTGATGGGGTGTTTCCAAGATGGTCTAATAGGAATTGTAGACTCGCGGTTCGGTCGGATGATGAGGTTATGTCTTTCAAGCTTTCTCAATCCTTCTTCTCATAGTAACCATGAGCTTCAAGGAACTTTACATCACGAGAGACATATGTCTGGTTGTTGATGGGATCATAGCATTTATACTCCTTTTACGTTGTTGAGTATCCAAGGAACATACACTTGGTGCTTCTTGCATCCAGCTTGTTCCTTAGGTCTCCGGGCACTAATACAAAACAAACACACCCAAAAACTCTTAGATTTCCAAGTGATGGCTTAGTTTTGTTAAGTACCTCAAATGGTGAGATGTCCTCTAAGACTTGAGTTGGTGTCCGGTCGATAAGGTAGGATGCCATCATAACCGCATCACCCCAAAATATCTTAGGGACGTTGGTATGGAACATCATCGATCTTGATACTTCCATTAGGTGTTGATTCGTCCTCTCGGCAATGCCATTTTCTTGTGGAGTGTATGCCATGTTTTGAAAGATGTTCTTTGAACCGATGACTTGTGTATTCTCCTACATTATCTGTTCAAAACACTTTAATCTTTGCATTGAATTGGTTAACAATGTAATTTTGGAAGTTAATAAATGCATCAAACACCCTATCTTTAGATGGAAAAAGAGTAACACATGTGTATTTCAATTTTTCATTTATGAATGTTACAAAATACTTAATATTATCTCTAGATAGGCAAGGTGATGTCCAAACATCCGAATGAACCAAATCAAAACAATTCTCATAAAGCGTAGACGATTTAGGAAAAACAGTTTTGCAATGTTTACCAAGAATACAAGCCTTGCAACTAGAATGATCAAAAGAAACATTTGGTAACATGATCTTAAGTGCACGATAATAAGGATGTCCTAATCTAGCATGCCATATTTTATTTGAGGAAACGTCTAAACACGAATTGAAATTAAAAGCTTTTGGAGCATTCGGTGAAGTATCTTCTATAACATAGAGTTCATCTTTAGTACCACCTTCTCCAATCACTCTACCAATCTCAATATCCTGAAAATAAACGTCATTAAGCCCAAATATAGCATAGCAATTAAGATCCTTAGTAGCCTTTTTAACCGATAACAGATTAGATGTGAATATAGGCATGTAAAGCGCTTTAGAGTCTTTATCAAATAGCCTTAAATTTTCGGTTCCATGTATGGGTAATTAATCACCATTTGCTATCATCACATTACCCCTAGTCGGTTCAATATTGTTGAGTAAGGTTGAATTACTAATCATATGGTATGAAGCACCCGAATCAACAATTAAAGAACTACTTGGACTATGAGTAAAGAAGGTTTTACCGGATTCTTTCAATGAGGCAATGGATTTGATGATTGCCTCTAAGTCCGATTTCCTTACATAGTCTCTGTATGCCATATCCTCTCCTTGTCTTGATGAACCGGCTTGACCTTGTTCATCCTTAGCTTGAGTGATGTTGGCTCTCGGATCCCTATGAGCATTGAGATTGTTAGGCTTAAGATGTGGGTGGAGGAGCCAACACTTGTCTTTGGTGTGTCCCTTCCTCTTGCAATGCTCGCATACCTTGGGCCTCCTTTCTTCAAGCTTGTACACCCCTTTGTTGGCTGTTGGGAGCTCCTCCTTACCGCCAAACAAGCCAAACGATCCTTGTTCCCGTTGGATTTGCGAACACACTTCGTCGAGGCTTGGTAGCTTGTCCGCCCTTAAGATATGCTTGATGAGATCATTGAACGCCGGATTCAAAGTGAGTAGAAGACGAGAGGCCTTGTCTTGTTCTCTCTTCTCATTAATGGTGTTTGGATCCATGGAGTTTGGTATAAGCATCTCAAGTTTGGGCTAAAGTGACCGAAACTTCCCAAAGTGCTTAGTGAACTCCAAGTTCTCTTGGCTGAGCTCATTGATGGCTTTCTTCACCTCAAACAATCGGATCAGATTATGAGCGATAGAAGATTATGATCTGGAGATTGGGTACCATCTGGGTAAGGCTAACCTGGTTTTAGATGCGTTTAGTAAGAAGAGGGCTGCTTCGGCTTAGGAGCGGGATATGGAGGCGTTAGCAAGTGAGATTGGCACCTTGAGGTTGTGCGTTATCTCACAGGAGTCGTTGGGGTTAGATGCAGCTAACCAGGTGGATTTGCTGAGCAGGATTCGAGAAGCTCAGGAGAAGAATCAGGGTTTGATTGATACTTCTAAGGTGACAGGTTCAGAGTATCTGGTCTCGGCGAATGGAACAATACTTGTGAACGGGCGGGTTTGTGTACCCAAGGATGAGGATCTGAGGCAGGAGATCCTAAGAGAGGCTCATGCGAGCATATTGTCGATTCATCCAGGAGAGACTAAGATGTATCGTGACCTAAAGCGGTATTATCACTCGGTCGGGATGAAGAGGGATATCGCTAACTGGGTGGCAGCATGCAACGTGTGCCAGTTAGTGAAGGCTGAGCATCAGGTTCCGAGCGGGTTGTTGCAGAGTTTGCCCATTCTGGCGTGGTAGTGGGATAAGATTACCATGGACTTTGTGACAGGATTGTCTGTTTCGCCGACCTATGATGCGATATGGGTGATTGTGGATCGTCTGACCAAGTCAGCACATTTTCTTGCCATCAAGAAGACCGATGGAGTGGCGGTGTTGGCTAAGAAGTATGTGCGGGAGATAGTGAAGTTGCACGAGGTGCCAGCGAGTATTGTGTCAGACAGGAATCCAAGGTTTACTTCAGAGTTCTGGAAGGCATTCAAGGCTGAGATGGGCATGAAGGTGCATATGAGCACAATTTATCATCCTCAGACGGATGGGCAGTCTGAGAGGACGATTCAGACACTCGAGGATTTGTTGAGGATGTGTGTGCTGGATTATGGTGGTCATTGGGCGGATCACCTGAACCTGGTAGAGTTTGTGTACAACAATAGCTACCAGACGAGTATTAGGATGACATCATATGAGGCTCTGTATGGGAGGCCATGTCGTACACCATTATGGTGGACTCAAGTAGGGGAGAGGAGTATGTTTGGTGCAGATTTTGTTCAGGAGACGACGGAGTGGATCCATGTCTTGAGGCTGAACATGAGAGACGCCGATAAGAGGAGGAAAGAGTTGGAGTTTGAGTTGGGAGGTCTTGTGTATCTCAAGGCAGTAATGTTGAGGGGTCCTAACAGATCTATTACAGAGAATAAGCTAAGTCTGAGGTTTATGGGTCCGTTCAAGGTTGTGGAACGGGATGGACCAGTAGCTTATCGGTTGGAGTTACCTTAGAGTATGAAGGCTTTTCATAAGGTCTTCCATGTTTTGGTGCTACGGAAGTGTCTACATGAGTCTGAGGAGGTGTTGGCTAGGATTCCGGAGGATTTTCAGCCCAACATGACGTTGGAGGTGAGACCTTTGAGAATTCTCGAAAGGAGGGTCAAGGTTCTGCGCCGGAAGAGGATACCGTTGGTGAGAGTCATATGGGACTGTGATGGTGTCGAGGTGGAGACTTGGGAACCAGAAGCAAAGATGAAGACAAAGTTCTCGAAGTGGTTCGAGAAGCAAGTGGAGGCTTGAGTTTTCTTTTTCTGGTTTTCAGTGTCTGTGATAGCATGTGGCTATGTGTTGTTTATGTATTTCTCGTTTGGTGATGTAACGATTATACATTGTTGAGATTTAATAAGATGGGGTTTTCTTATTAATTGTGTTTATAAGAGGTGTGTTCTTATGGTATGACTGGTAGGTCATGTGTTTTGATGACTGGTAGGTCATGTGTTATGATGACTGGTGGGGTAATGTGTTATGATGACTGGTGGGGTCATTTAGAGGTCTAAAGATAGAAGTTCTATGTGAGTTAGAATTTGTCTATCGGCTAGATGGCTGGAAATGGGAGTTCTATGTGAGTTAGAGCTTGCCCATTTACCAGGGAGGAGTATCTGGGAATGGAAGTTCTATGTTAGTTAGGACTTGTCTATTCTCTAGATGGCGCTGGGAAATAGAGGTTTTATGTGAGTTAGAACCTATCTATTTCCTAGAGACAGTCTGGAAATAGAAGTCTTATGTGAGTTAAGACTGTCTTTCCAAAGACTCTGGTGGGAACACCCTAGTGATTGGGTTGTTCTGGATGGCCTAGTGATTGGTCATGAGGTGATATTCCGAGATAGGGAATATCAGGATGGAACCACGAGAGGTGATTTTGGTCGACAGGTGCATATGATGCACGTTACAGAGTTGATTGCTCCAGGGGATAGTGGTTCCCTGCATATACTTGAGGGGACAGTGAGGTTCTCGCTGGGAGATAGTGGGTTCCCCGCATATACTTTGAGGGACAGAGATCTCTCCAGATGATGTGTGATTCCTCTGCATGCCGATAACCTGATGGATTGTGTGTCCCGAGGGTGGGAGGGGCATGGAGCATACCGAGAGCCTGATGGTCGGTGGTCCTGAAGGTGGGAGGGGTATGATATATATCGAGAGCTCATGTCTATATAGATATGAGTATGAGCAATAATGTCTGTAGTGTGATTGTAAGTATGAAACTGAATGAGCTTCAGGGATCGGGATTGGATCTCAGGTGGTGTTGACCGGGTTGGTCAGGAGTGTGGCCGTGTTGAGATAGTGCAATGTGACTAGTATGAGACTAGTTGAGTTCTGGGATCGAGTGTTGATCTCAGGTAGTGCTGGCCGGGTGGGGCCAGGAATGTGATATCGGTATAGCTGACCGGGTTGGGTCAGAGGACTGGTATCAGGTGTGTTGACCATAGCGAGATGGTGTTGCATGATTCGAGGTTGAATCCATGTTAGTGGGGGAGGGTTGTAACGACCGCGAACCAAAAATTGTGATTTTTTATCATGCGTCGATCGACGCAAGGTTAAATCGAACTGGATCGGTTTAATTTAAGTGATCCGGTTCGATTTAAGTGTCAGTTTATAGACCGGTTTAGGACGAACCCTAGGGCTTCCCTATATAATGGGGGTGGCTGCGTTTTCTGATGGATTTTAGTTCCAGAAAGTTTCAGAGAATTTTGTGAGAAGGGATTCGTTTGTGAGGCTCTGGGGATCGTTTCTGGGTGGGTTCTTCGCGAAGAAAGGAGAGATCTCGGTTTTAGGGAGTCGTTCTTCGCGTTCTTCGTAGCTTTTCATCCTTTTCCTTTCCAAATCCAAGGTGAGTACGTGACCATGGCTTATATGGGTAAAGAGATTGATATGATGCGTTTGCTTGCTGTTATTGGGTGTATTTCGTGTTGTTTTTTGGGTGGATTTGTGTGCAGGGATCGACGTGATTTGATCCGGGATCGAACCATGGGAGGATAGGTTTGATCCGTCGATCGACACATGAGATAGTGAATCGATCGACACCGGGGTTGTGTGTCAATCGATGTATCGATCGACACACTGGTGGATGCATCAATTGACACATGGTGGTTGTATCGATCGACGCATGGCTGTTTTGGGCGAACTTGTGTTGATTGTTCGTGCCTTGCGTTGTTGATTGTTCACCCTGGTATTGTATCAATTTTCTTATGCATGTGTGTATAGCCTTGTAGATTGGATGACCGTCTCATTGAGTATTTGTGATAATACTCACGCATCTCTTATAACCATGTGATGCAGGTTAAGATAAGGTGTGGTCATGGAATCGTGGCCGGGAAGAGGAGATGATTTAGTGTCTCGTTTTCGTGGCCGTTGTGTTAGAATGTCTAGGGTGTAGTATTTCTGGAACTATTGTTGATTTGGTTACTTGGATTGTTACTGACTTAATTCGTTTGAACTGGAATTGGATAGATTAATAAAGTATGGTATTTATGGATTAGGATTGTTGTTAATTGTTTTATTGTTTCCACATTGTGATGATTGGACCGTTGAGGGTTATTATTTATGATAATAATAATTTGGGTCAAAAATTTTAAATTTTACGGGTTGGGTTGTTTCAGGATGTGTTGCCGTACACATTTTTGAGAGTTTCTCATAGCTCAGCCGAGGTCTCACAGTAGATGTAGGCTTCAAGGAGAGGAGCTTCAAGGGAGTTTAGGAGAATGGTAAGAACAGTTTGATCTTCTTGAAACCACTTAGCCTTCTCAGCTTCCTTCTAGTTGGTCTCCTCTTGAGTATTCCTCAAACGTTTGTGAGCCATCAATATGTCCCCGAAGACCACGACCACACAAGACTGTCTTTGTGGTTCTTGACCAAAACAAGTAGTTTCCTCCTTTGAGAACAACTGGAATCGCCAAAACCTTTGAGTTTTCCATAATCTACTTGATAAAGCTTCTCCCTTTGATTAGATGAACATGAAAGTACTAAAGATTGAAGCTTTTACAAAAAACAGATTGTAGAAACCAGAAACATAATCGAACAAAGAAACCAGAAACTTGTAGAATCGATTTAGACAATATGAAGAATTGATTAGAGATAATGAAGAATAAGGGAGTTTAGTGAGAATCTCGCTCTGATACCATGAAAGATTATATGCAGAAATAGAGATAAAGGTTGAAGAATGAAGATTGAAGAATAAGGAAACATGTTTAAGAGTTACTCATGGTTTTATTAGATTTCTTACAAGATTTGTGTTGTAAGAGTTATATCAATAGACATAGTCTAGTAGAGGCCACAACTTGTTTTTTAAGAAAAATAATTAGGTCATAGGCTTACTCTAATACTATAAAATACTAGAATTGATTCGCCCGATACGCGATTTTTGTTTTACAATTTTATTAAATTTAACGACAAAATTTTGATTTACTTATCTACTTTTATGTTTCCGTCATTTTTTAACTTTATAAATATATATATATATATATATATATATATTATAGTTTTTTATTAGAAACAGTGGTGCTGAAATAATGGTACAACATAGTAATATTGTTAAAACAATGTGTACATAATCTTAATTTTTTTTTTCTTTCTTAAATTTTGAAATAATTTTGTTTCGTAGACGTTTTGGGGTTAAAATCATTTGATTCAGATATAGATTTATCAAATATTATTGTGTACATTTTTACATGTGATATTCTATAGAATTCATATATTATTCTCTGTGTGCTTTGTTTTACAATTTATGAACAAAACTACCATTAATTTTGTACTTTTTATGTGTAGAAATTTATATCTCTTATATATATAAAGTAATAGTCTTATAACACTTTCAAATTTTTCTTTTATATTTCCATAAAATTCAAATATAACATTTTGAATAAAATAGTCTGTTTTAAATTTTCACCTTAATATCTTATTTTTTAGTGAGATAGTTCAATATCTTTTTAGTGAATTGTTATATTTTCGGTAATTAACAATCGTTTTGACACTCAAATAATTTTTTGATTTTATAATATCGTTTATCTATATTTTTATTGCTTTTTCATATTTATATTCATGTTACATATTTACAATTTTGAAATTGAATATGTAAACATTTATCGTTATTATAAAATCAGATTTTTTTTATTATTCTAAAAATATATATTTATTGTTGTAATTTGTATTAACAATATTCAAATATTCAAATAACTTTAAATGTATTACTTTTAATAATTTATTGATTTATTTTTTTGGTTTTTATTTAATTAGAAAATTTAGTAGTTATAAGTAACAATAAATATATATTAATATGAATTAAATAAAACATTAAAGAAGATTTCGCAAAGTCTTCACTTTATTTATTAACAAATTTTTTTTTTATTTATTAACAATCTTTTAACAATATCCATACGTCAAATTAATTAACCACGTTTGTAGACTTGTAGTGTAGACTGTAGATGCATAAACAATAAATGTAGATTCATCTACTACAATTATTAAGCGAAACAGACACGTTTGAACAAATTCACGTGGTTCTAGAAAATAGTTATGCTAATAGTATGAAATAATGATACGTTATCGACCACCAAATTGATTAATTTCTTGTTTTTCTTATCTATACAGTGTCACAAATTAATCAACCGATAGATGTTTCTACTTTTTTTTTGTCTATGTTAGTGACTTAGTGACATAATTTCACTGCCAACTCATCAACCGCAGTTCAGCATCTCATCACTTTATATGATCAATTTTTTCATTAAAAGGTTTGATAGTATATTTTATATTCTCGGAATTAAGCAGCACACAGTCAATTGAAACTATATTTGATTGGTATAGTTTTTTTTTTTTTAAACCGTGGGAATTCTAAACTTTTGGTTCATAATCTTCTTGGTATTAGAATATGAGTTTCCAACTCAAAACCAATTGGCAATGAGTGGATTGGCCAATATCTCTTATATATTGTTTAGGGTCCCTTCCAATTTTCGATGTGGGACTTTAGTGTCTAATACGTCCCTTCGAGATGATGATTCTTTGGCCATTAATCTCGGAATATTGGACACTGAACAGCGGAACTAATTTTTGGGTCGGGTCGAGTTTCGATGGACCAACTTTCGGGTCAGATTGATTTTTGGATCGGGTTGGATAGTTTGGATCGTGGGCTTTGATACCATATTAGAATATGGGCTTCCAACTCAAAATCAATTGGCAATGAGTGGATTGGCCAATATTTCTTATATATTGCTTAGGATCCTTTCCAACTTTCAATGTGAGACTTTTGTCCCTAATACTCGATACCCGGAGATAGTATTTGGATACTGCAATTTAAAGAATAATCCTTAGTACCAAAGATGATTTGAATATGAGGTACAAGGGAATCAATCCCTTGTGTTACCATTATGCCAACACACATTTGGTAATTGGTATAATTGTAAGCAGATAAACATAAAATTACCAAAAACAGAAAAATATACATTAATTTTTTGGAATGTGAATTTTATCAATACTGAAGTTAATTTAAGCAAAATCAGTTTCTCTTCTTTTGTTCAAACCATTTTTTGGATTCAGTTTTTTTAGCATTTTTTACGTCGTTTAATGGTATTATCATTAGCTAGCTAGTTCAGTTATAGTCCATGAAAATGTACAGGTTTCCGCTCCAAACTCCGAGTTTATCAATAAAAGAATTCTTATTTCATTTGACCTCACAAAAATAAAATGTTCACGTGAAACACGTTAATTTAAATTTTTAACATGTTAATAATGTCAAGTATATAGATAGGTAAATCACAAAACGCTGTTATTTTAAAATAACTAATAAATCAAATATTTTAGATGATACACACACTTCAAATGTTTTTTACAATTATGCATTTGAGGCATGAGCAGTTTCTTTTCGCTTGTATGCTTAGCATATCATCTAATAAGTCTCGTAGTGTGCTCGGATTGATATAACCCTTTTAACCATTTTGATAACGCCAAATATCACATTTTCCTAAACGGAATCGGAACTCTTCCAATATATCATACAGTTATTCTCACAAACATCAATAATATTATACGGCAACCCAAGACCTTTTACAAGCTTAAGTATTTCATAGAAAGAAGCTGATGCAAGGTTATCTTCTGGCACAATGTCTTTCACAATATCATCCACACACTTTTCGCTCAAATTGTGATATGGGTTTATTGTCATTAATCTGCTTGATGTTGATAAAAGCGACACCCTCCCTCTGCATCATGCATATAACAGAAGCTTCGTTGCATCTAGCATATAAAAAACCCTTAAGATTTTGAATTAGGATCCTCTACTTTATGCTCATCTTCAACAAACATCGACATTTTTTCACGCCACACATCATTTACCATCTGAACAATTTCTAAATTTTTTACTTTTGGGATTCATTCACCTAACATATCTTCAGCATATTGGTGACTACTACAACCAAAATTTACTGTCAAATTATTTTCTCCATGCGTATAAAAAATCTTGTAACCCGACATAAACCCATTATTGAACAAGTGATTCAAATCTGTTTTATCTCGAATGTTCTACGATTCCTACGATTAGAATAATGACTTATCATTTTACCGGTTCGCAAAATCATCTCTTGGTTTGTTGCAAGTCCCATAACTTGTCTTTTTCCACCTTTATACTCATCCGTAAAATAACACGTGGTTGAAACTTTGTTAAGTATTAATATATTCATATTTTACCTCTTTTAACATATGTTTCATTATGGTTTCAATCCATTTTTCATATGCATTTAGGCATTTGTAGGTGAATTTGCATTGGTTTTGTCTTTGTAGGTGAGAATGGTGATAAATCTAGAAAAAAAGAGGCGTTAGAGTATAATTGGACCAAGGAGAGGATACAAAAGAAGAGTCAATGGAGTTAAAGTGCAAAAGGGAAGATGAAGAGTAAAAATAAAGATTTCAACCTGGAAAAGCTAATTTCGACACCCCTGAGCTTCGAAATTTGTAGATCAAATCCTCACTCTCGCACAGAGGAGATTTCGACCCTTGATTTTGAGATGAAGGGCTCCGAACCTGATCCAGTCTTCTCTCAACTAAAAGATCCGACCCGATTTAGATCGGGTCGACCCGGTTCTGTTTTTATGGTATATAAATATGTTTTTAGACAAGAAATCCCAAGTTTTGATTTGCTCTTTCTCCTTTTAATGCAAAACTCTCTGTGTTGATGATTTATGCTTGGATCTCTTTTTCATTTTCCTAATTTAGTGAAATTTCTTTAATCATTAACCTTTTCTTTTGTGAATGTCTTTGTTTATGATAATGATTGTGTTTTGCATCATGATTAGTGAGTAGTGTTTTAATGGGTTTTTGTGCTTACTAGATTAGAAATATTTGATGGATGATTAGTGATGTCTAGACTTAGATTCTTATGATTTCTAAAGATTAAAGTGTACTTAATACTATATTAGACTGGATCAATCAAAATCTAGAACATGGATATGTTATGCCGAGAAGGTATTCGATAAATGTCTAGAAGAACTTTAAATCTTGCTTGTCATTCTTAACATATGGAAATTGATGTTTAAGGTGATTAGTTGACACTGAGGACTTGAACTTAATAATTATTTATCTTTTAATTGCAATTGGAAGATTAGCTTAATTAGGTGATTAATAAATGGATTATTATCAAGGAAATGAATTAATCAAATGTGAGTGATCTTTGTCATAGAATTGAGTTTGAATTGTTAATCATAGCATCATTAGTTACTCATTAAGCATCCCAATTCAATTGCTTTGCCCAAAACTCATGCTTTCCCATATTTGATCAAGTTTTTAGCTGTTGACTTTACAATTGACTTTTGTTGACTTTTTACTTTTGATATTGTTTATGCTTAATAATGGTTTACTTAGGTCTTGTTTAGTTCTTTTTTAGCATTTAAGTCTTGTTTATCTTTATTTTGCATTCTCATTTGCTTGTTCCACTTAGTTCATCCTTAAGACTTTAAAAAAAAGCAAGAACATTTAGCTTAGATTAATCAATTGCTTGCATTCTTAGTGTGTTATTTTAACTCTTTGTGGATCGATACCTTGATTACTACTCATTGCTTGCACTTGGGCTTAGTAATTTCTGATTTTAAAACTTTTATCACAACAAGTTTTTGGCTCTATTGTCGGGGAGTTTAGCAATAGCCATTAGGATTTGGTATTTGATTGAGACTAAGCCTTTATTTTTCTTTTGACACTAACCTTTGTCTTTTGTGTTTGCTTTTTTCAAACTCTATAGGTACATGAACTTGAGGAGTAAAGGATCTACGAACGTTCAACCCTTGTTCAAGACATTAGGCGTTTGGAAAGAGAAGCTAGAAGAGAGAAAGAAAGACAAGATCATTTGAGGAGGTTGAATATGGAACCACCGAGGAATGGTCAAGAGCAAGAAACTCATGGGGTTGGACAACAAACGAATGTGGAAGTTAGAGAGCCCATTCACCAACCTAGAGAGCCAAGAAGAATAGATGATTATGATGTGCCAATCACTAATGGAGAAAGAATGGGTATTCGAGCTCCACCTTGTGGAAACAACAATTGGGAGATCAAGTCAAGCTTGGTCAACATACAAAACAATCGGTTCTTTGAATTACCTATGGAGCATCCTATTGAGCATCTTGACAACTTTGATAGACTTTATGGAACGGTCAAGACGAATGGTATGTCCGAAGATGTGCTCAAGTTGACCCTCTTCCCTTTCTCACTTAGAGATAAGGCCGCTTAATGAGAGAAGACTGTTGTGACTTCTTCGATTACAACTTGGGAAGAGTGCAAGAAGGGTTTCCTCGCCAAGTTTTTCTCAGATTAAAAGACGGCTAAGATAAGGAATGACATTGCTACTTTCAAGCAAGGAGGCAATGAGTCATTGTATGAAGCTTGGGAATGTTTTAAGGGAAATGCCCAAGGAAGCTTTATTGGGCATATTTCATCGTGGAGTACACGAGAAACACTATGACTCCTTGAATACGGCGAGCAATGGAAGCTTCTCGAGCATCACCATTGAACCTAGCGCAAAGCAACCAATGTTATGAAGAGATTACGATCGAACCATAAAAGAATCAAGTAGTGATGCGCGGTCCAAGGAGATAAATGCCAAGTTGGACAAGTTTATCTTGTCCACAGAAAAAGGAATGAACTATGTTGGAGAGTTTGATGGGAATCAAAAAGGTTGTGTTGAGGTTTTCCAAGAAGGTCAAGAGGAAGTTAGCTACATGCAAGGTAGATGCAAAAACCACCAAAGAGGCTTCAATCCAAATTATATAAACCACCACAACTTGTCTTATAGGAGCAAAAATATGGAGAACCCCCAAAACCAAGTCTACCTCCAACTAAAACCTCAAGGCCCAAGGCTTTCTTCCACAACACCAATCCCAACAACAAGGTTACTATCAACCTAAGGCTCAATTTGTCTCTAATCAACAAGGTTTCTAACTTCAAGGGAATCAAAGCTACCAAGTACAAGATAGTTTCTCTCAACCACAACCCAAATATGATGATACAAACGTTCTTCTTAAGCAACTTTTGGAGGGACAAGGCAAGGGAGCTATTGAGTTGAAAAATAGGATGGTGGAGATCCACAACAAGGTGGATGGTGCGTATAATGATCTCAATGCCAAGTTTGAACATCTCACTACCCACATGAAAACTTTGGATAAGCAGGTAGCTCAAGTCGCCTTTACATCAAAGAGTCCAATGAATACTCTACCAAGTAAACCCGAATCAAACCCAAAATCTTTTTGCAATATGGTTGTTTTGGGCAAAGAGAAAATCTTAGGAGCTAAGCAAAGATGCTTGGAGTTATCCCAACAAGAACAAAATGAACGGGATGTAGAAGAGTTTGCCACGCTTCTAGGATACAATGATTTTAAAAAAGTGGATAAGGTTGTAGAGACCATGGAAATGTCTCCTAAAGCTAAAGAGAAAAAACCTATGAAACTTAAGAAAGAAGGTTTTTCTATCCGGAAACAAGTTGTTAAGATTGATGAGATTGTTGTGGAAAGCGCTAAGGGGGAAGAGATGGTGCCTAAGAAGATGGAAAGAAAAGGTAACCCTATAATTGAACATCCTAAGGATGAACCTCTTCCATATGAACCAAAAATTCCATTCCCGAGACCGGTCTACACTAAAGCTCAAAAGAAAGCCCTCTAAAAGTTTAAGAAGGATATGAGTGATGTAGGAGTGATCTTTCCAAAGAATGATGATTTGAGTCAAGGTCCAAGCCAAATAAGGTTCATCAAGGACATCTTAGCGAATCACGCAAATGTTATGGATGTTATGAAGACCTATAAGAAACATAAGGCACCTCTTGAGCCAAGGTTGATCCATAAAAAATTCCGGTAAATTCACAATCCCTTGCTCTCTTGGTGATGTGAAATTAGACGACGCTTTGTGCGATTCGGGTTCTTGTGTCAAGTTGATCTCTCATGAGATGGTAAAGAACCTTGTGATAAAAGAGTTGAAAGGAAACTCTAGCTCAATCTCGTTTGCGAATGCATCTTCAAATTGTCCCATTGGCATGCTTGAAGATTATCCCTTGAAAGTTGGAAATTGAGTAGTTCCAACGGATTTTATGGTGGTGGAAATGGAAACCAAGCGGAATCTACCACTCATACTTGGAACCCCATTTTTGGCAACCGTAGGAGCAAGCATAGACTTTGTGAATGAGAGAGTCATACTTTTCAATGTGGATTCTAAGGCATATTATCCTATTACTCTCTCCACTACCAGTTTGTGTGGAACAATCACTTCCACAAATGAAGATGTTTTGATGAGGATTCAAGTGAAGAATGAACATTCTCAAGTGGTGAATGAGCCTTTATGTCTTGATGGTAAGAGATTTGATGAAGAAGCCTTTGATGGGAGTTGTTTGAGTTTACTTTTTGGGGAACCTTTGAAGTTGGAAATGGAAGTGAAAGCACCAAAAGTCACAAAGGAGAAATCCAAGAAAAACAAGAATTCAATCATTCTATTGTATCCTACGAAGTTTGTAGATGGTGCCATAGAGTGCAAGGTGAAGAGCATTGGCGGTTCTAAGCCTTTCTCTAAGGCGAAAGTGATCTTAACTCTCGGTTTGGATGAGAATGAGCTAATTTTTATCAAAGAGAAAATGGCAAGGATTTTAAAGATTGAGATCACCGATTGGGGACCATGCTTTGAAGATGGTTCCACTCCCATGTCCACCTAGTCTCTTCAAAATGTCAAGCTAAAGACGTTAAACAAGCGCTCTTGGGAGGCATTCCCATGGTATCCTTTTGTAAATATTTATTTTGCTCATTTTTATCTTAGATATGTGAGTTTATCTATGAATGGTTTCAGGTTTTACATGGATTGTCAAACGAATTCAAAATGGAGAAGTTTTGCTATACACAGACGAAATTTCGAACCCTCAGTTTCAGGACATATGGGTCTCAAATTGATGTCACGAATTTGGAAAAAGATTAGTGAAATTTTGGATCCTCAGTTTCGGGACTCGCCTATCCGAAATGCGCATCAATCACATTTCTTCACAATTTACAGAGGATATTTCAGACCCTAGTATCGAGAGTATCTCATCCGAAATTTTACCTAGCAATTTTAGAGGTATCACATCTTCACTCTTGTACATATTTCTCGTTTTAGCTTGTTTACGTGGGATTAGTACTTTTGTTCTTTTCTTCGTTTTTTATTTCTCACCAAGACAATGTGAGATAAGTCAGGGGGAGGGAACGCGTTGCTAATGACATTTTTAGTTATTTTCTTTTTCTTTTGAATCTTTGAGTCTTGCATTGTACATATATCTTAAACCGAAAAAACCAAAAAAAAGTTAAATTTTTTTAAAATTTCAAAAAGAAAATGCATGTAGTTTGCATCTTCATTCTACATTGTTAGGATTGATTCTACAGAATGTAGTTTGCATTCATATGCATAGAGAACAATGATTGAAATACCTTGTAGAGATTCTTAGTACATAGCACTATTTGTGAATATCTTGAAATACCTTGTAAGAGATTCTTATTACTTAGCACTATTTGTGAATATCTTGATAATGCTTTATTTGGCTTGAGAAACCGCGAAAAGTATACTCATTCATATCTTTGATCTCTTCGCTCTAGATTCTTTAAGTCATGTTGATTGATTGTTTGATTTGAAACCAATTCCACCTTATTATACCTTAATTTGAACTTTAATTATCTCGCTTATGGTTTTTAGACCTTAACCATGGTTACCATATACACATTCAACCATATTTATCACTTTTTACCATCCTTTAATGGTTGAATGGCCATTCCCGATTAGATACATCTTTTGAATGAGGATTGGTACCACACCTTGCATTACCCTAGCCTTTCTTTGAAACCATAATCTATTTGTTGAGTGAGGCCTTTTCTATTATGCACCTCATGCAATGAAAACAACAAATTCCTTTCTTCCATTATGAGTAGTTACATTGGCTAGTCTAAGTGGGTTGAAAGATTGTTGATGCTTCACCGGTTTTATAACGATCTTGGGGAGGGTTATATGTAAAAATGGGTGTGAGTTTTGAAAAGAGAAAGAAAAGGAACCAAAATGGTAAATGTGAATATGAATTAGATACCAAAAGGGTTTAGAGAAACGAAAAATGATGTCTAGGGAGGGAATTTAATAAGAAACACTACTCTTTTGTTAAAAAATCTACATGAAAAAGCTCTTAACAAAAGCAAAGATAAAAAAATCTACAGAAGTTGAAATAATAAAAAAGAGTAGTAGTCTAAAGTATGAAAAAGGTCCATAGGCCATTCCCATGAAAAAAAACAAAAAAAAGATTGATGTAAATGGTTTTGAGAATGAGAGTGACATTGAGTGAGTTACTAAAGTATTGGGTGGGTAGAAAAATGGAAGAATGTATCTTACATGCCTAAATTGTTTTCTTTCTCAATTGCTTTTATGTAATGACTTTTGCTTATTTGTTAGAGATAAGTCACTAAAATATTTTGAACCCCATTTTACTTCAGATTGAACCTTTTCTCTTACTAAGCCGATTGGACTAGGTCGATTTCCCACTCGCGAGACTACACGGTTATAAGATCTTAATGAATGTAGGAAATTGGTGGATATGATACTCTTGTTCACTTGACATTGATTCTAGAGGCAAAAAAATGAAGTGTGATAAGTATGGAAATTTTGAATGAGTAGATGGTTTGTCTATAGTATCGATTTGTATTATCTCGTATTGGCCAATATTTCTAAGGAAAATAATCTCTTGGTTATGAGTTCTCACTTTCAAACCTCTTCACCGGTTCATACTTATTGTTTGCTCGAGGACAAGTAAAAGGCAAGTCCGGGGGAATTGATATATTCATATTTTACCTTTTTTAACACTTGTTTCATCATGTATTCAATCCATTTTTCATATGCATCTAGGCATTTGTAGGTGCATTTGCATTGGTTTTGTCTTTGTAGGTGAGAATGGTGATAAAATCTAGAAAGAAGAGGCATTAGAGCATAATTGGACCAAGAAGAGGATACAAAAGAAGAGTCAATGGAGTTAAAGTGCAAAGGGGAAGATGAGGAGTAGAATAAAGATTTCAACCTGGAAAAGCTAATTTCGACACCCCTAATTTTGAGAGGATGAGCTTCAGAATTTGCAGATCAAGTCCTCACTCTCGCATAGAGAAAATTTCGACCGCCTGATTTCGAGATGAAGGGCTCCGAAACTAATCCAGTCTTCTCTCAACTAAAAGATCTGACCCGATCCAAATCAGATCGACCCGGTTCTGTTTTTTATGGTATATAAATATGTTTTTAGACAAAAAAAATCCCAAGTTTTGATTTGCTCTTTCCCCTTTTAATGCAAAATTCTCTTTGTTGATGATTTACGCTTGGATCTCTTTTTCATTTTCTTAATTTAGTGAAGTTTCTTTAATCTTTAACCTTTTGTTTTGTGAATATGTCTTTGTTTATGATTATGATTGTGTTTTGCATCATGATTAGTGAGTAGTCTTTTAATGGGTTTTTGGGCTTAGTAGAATAGGGATGCTTGATGGATGATTAGTGATGTCTAGACTTAGATTCTTATGATTTCTAAATATTAAGGTGTACTTAATGCTAGATTAGACTTGATCAATCAAAATCTAGAACATGGATGTTCGGAAGGTGTTCGATAAAATGTCTAGAAGAACTTTAAATCTTGCTTTTCATTCTAAACTAATGGGAATTGATGTTTAAGGTGATTAGTTGACATTGTAGACTTGAACTTAATGATTATTGATCTCTTAATTGGAATTGGAAGATTAGCTTAACTAGGTGATTAATAAATAGATTATTGTCAAGGAAATGAATTAATCGAATGTGAGTGATCTTTCTCATGGAATTGAGTTTGAATTGTTAATCATAGCATCATTAGTTATTCAACAAGCATCCCAAGTCAATTTCTTTGCCCAAAGCCCATGCTTTCCCATATTTGATCAAGTTTTTAGTTGTTGACTTTTTGCATTTGATATTGTTTATGCTTAATCATGGTTTGCTTAGGTCTTGTTTAGTTTCTTTTAAACATTTTAGTCTTGTTTATCTTTATTTAGCATTCTCATTTGATTGTTCCACTTAGTTCATCGTTAGGATTTTTTAAAAAACCCAAGAACATTATTTAGCTTAGATTAATCAATTGTTTGCATTCTTAATGTATTATTCTAACTCTTTGTAGATCGATACCTTGATTACTACTTGTTGCTTGCACTTGGGCTTAGTAATTTCGGATTTTAAATTTTTTTCACAACAAGTATGTCCATGCACAGTCAAAAATAATCATTGTTCTTTAACATTGTTGTGAATGAGGGAATAAGAGTCGTTATAGATGAATGAATTTTGATGGCCTTGTAACTGTTTCACAATGGTCATATAACGGATACACATTCTTATGGATCCGTTGGAATGTGCAACAATCCTAATTTCTTCGGTGAGTTGTCATAATTTCATCAGTAAATTTCGATAGTATTTCGACGGATTCCAACAAAATATCGACAGGATATCGACCGATCTGTTTCTTTGCAAATCTTTCGGTATTCCATCAGAAAATACTTACGGATTCGAGTCTGTCAAAATTTCTGTCAAAATTTATCTTGTTTTTTTCTTGTAGTGATATATATATGTTATATATGCGAACAAAAAATTATCTATTTTTGTGTATATATGAGATAATTTAATTCTGTAAAATCAAGAGAAACAAATAAATATGAGAGAAGAAATATCATCATGAGATTTGGTTTCATAACTGATTTTCTCAATTAAGATAAAAGAAAAATTAGTAATAAGTTACTAAGGCACATGTGTAATATTTTTCAGAATGAATTGTTAGTTAAATCTTTTGCTTGGTGAGAGAAAGTGACACTTAAACAAAATTAGAGATGTGACTTCTAGAAGTATCATAAACGAACACACAAGATTAAAACTGTTTAAAATAATCTAATAACACCCAGATTTTGTTTATATTAATTTTTTGAAAATGTTTTGTTTATATTTTCGAAACATTTATAGTCTGATCTTAATTAATAAACCCCTTAACTAGTACGCGAATCTTTAAGTGGCGTGGTCGATCCTTGAAGTGGTTATGGATTGACAAAAGAAATGGGCTAAGATAAGGAAATGTAAAAGTGGATAAAGAAATAGGATAAGATTTGTTTTCACATTATTCTTTTTGGGTAATGCATAATATTATGCTAATTCATTGGCGGCAGCTGCCAGTGCCACCAGTACTGCCGTCCACTTGGATCAATCCCTGCTTAAATTCATACAAAAAAAAATCTCTCATTCTCTGTGTAATAGAGAGAACTTTTCATAAAAATATCTCGTGCAATATTCAGATATCACATTATAAATAAAATAATTGATATGTACAACTCATATCCACTATCAAATTTAAATGATGCGAATGATAAATTCCGGTCTATCCAAAAACTTACGAACATCAAATTTTAATAAGAACAAAACTTTAAACATATTAAATTTGGATTATTCATGCGTTTCCAACTCAAAACTATTTGGTAATAAGTGGATTGGTCATAATCCTATATATTAATGTATTAATTCTCCAATTTCCGATATGGGACAATATCACTTAACACCACCCCTCCTCTCATGCTCAGGCATGAACATCTGAATCGTGAGAAATTGTGGAAATAATATCCACGGGATGGACCAACGATCATATGACTCTGATACCATATAAAATTTGGGTTACTCAAGGGTTTCCAATTCAAAATCAATTGGCAATGAGTAGATTGGCCCTAACCTTTTATATATTAATGTATTAATTCTCCAATTTTCGATGTGAGACAATATCAGTTAACAAATCATGTTTAACCATATTGTATTTCATCATATTGTATATCCACATATACGCTAGAATATACAAACTCTGGAGAAAATGTTGACTGTAGAAAAAAACGAAAAATGAGAGAAAATTATATGATTATAACACACGCAAAACTCTAACGAGATTAATCCAACTGGTTTAATCTCCACAAAGTACATAAAATTTCAATACTATAATTCCATATTTGTCTTTCGAACGTTCAGCTCAATCTACAGATATAAAGAGATAACTCGTCCCTATAGGTTATGGGGCATTTTACTCCCTTACCAGTCGCTCAAAACATCCACTTGTTCAACCAAAAAAAAGAATGTCCAAAGGATCTACATTTCTCGTAATGGAAATGAGCAAGAAGTCTAGACTGTCAAAATGACCTTGATGCCACCATGGAAAACTGATATATAGAGAAGATTTTATCCTATTCTTTATTTTGTTAAAGTTTATCGAAGAGCTCTAGACCGAAATCCATATAATTGTCTGTGACAAAAAATTGTTTTTCTTACGAGAGGAAATCAAACAAACAAATTTAAGATTAGAAAGCCGAAAACTAGTCACTACTTCAAAATCAATTTAATAAATTCATAATTTTAAAACGAAGGGGTTTCTAATCAAAGTTTCAACTGGGCTTGAAAGCTGTGGGTGACTATCAATTCGCAGATATGAATCCTGTCTATTATAGATACAAAGGTAAAAATAAAACAATGAAAATCAAAAGCAGTCGGGTTAGGTAAAGACGTTTAGGTTAAAATGTGAATCGATCATTTCATTTTTAAAATATTATTTCGCACGTGAAAAACAACGAGGGCTTTTCATGACCACAAGGCTTGTATTATTGTATCAACTTAAATCTTCATATATAAAAAAAAATTATTATCCCAATTATTACTAGCATTATAAATACGTAACCACATCTAGGTTGCATGACACACAAAATCAACCATAGTCACTACTTTCTTCTTATTCTTTAAGCAAAGTGTTTTCTTCTTTTCATATTGTGAGAATGTCCCAAAACGACATGAAATTCTGCAATAGTTATTTTCTAGTCGATCCAACCAAAGCAAGTGTTGTTGATCTCCTTCTCCTTTTGTTTTCCCCCAACCTGACCAGTGCAAGATTCATAGACTCTCCTCCCGATACGCTCAAAAGCTTCCGAAGGAGTTTCGCGAGTCGATGGATAATTGCGTTGGCCGTTTTTCTTCAAAAGATATTAATTTTCATAAGAAAACCCTTTGCATTCATTGGTAGTTTGCTCACATACTGGCCCAATCTTCTTACCGCTAATGGAGGCTTCTTCAAGTTGATACTTAACCTTTTCACAGGTGAGCAATTAATCTAGCAAAACATACTTTATAATACGCTATATATCTGCACTTGTTACTATTACCATATGCTTGAACTTGAACAAGGTTTTATGTTCTTTTAATTTCTTTCTCTTACATATGTTATAAGTATCCCCAAAAATCTAATCAGCATGATCATTTTAAGGATCTCAAGGACCATATATCATATAATTCCGTAAATTAATGATTCTCTGGACCTTTGGACTTGATCAATGACACTAATTAATCACACTTCAAACGTAGTAGAGACCAGACGAGGACTACCTAACACACATATAAAAATAAAATATTTGAATGTAAACTGGATCAAGAGATTAGTTTGGTGGGAAAAGATCAATTTTAATTTTCAAGTATTTATGAATATTTTTTCAAAAACTAATCAACTATTTTTTTTTTTTTTGTGTGTGTGTGGATGGTGTTGAGCAAGTATTTTTACAGGACTAACCCAAAAGGCTTGACTTGTAACAGGAAAATTGGTGAAACCTGATGAATCGTCCGCAACATATACGTCGTTTATCGGATGCTCAGATCGAAGAGTAGCGCTTGACGAGAAGTTAACTGTTGGTACCATCGAATACAAGTCGATGTTGTCAATAATGGCTTCTAAGATCGCTTATGAGAACAAATCTTTCATCACTTCCGTCGTCAAAAACGCTTGGAAGGTTAAACTTCATTTTCTTCTTCTTTTTATTAGGGTTTTTTTCCTCTCTCAAGATTATATCATATAATAATCATACAAATAAATCTGCTTATTGCTGGAAAAATCAAGAGTTACATGATCCATGAATATATATATATATACACACACACACACGGCTATAATATTGTTAAACCTTTCAATCACTTCGGGGGTATTCACCGCTAATAATTATTATTTTTCTACTGCTAATAATTATTTTAAATTATGATAAAAAGCAAAACAATAATTTAATCTCTCAGTAATACATTTTTTTATAGAAATATCTCTCAGTAATATTGAGTTATGTTTGATGTTTGTTCTATACTTCTCACTCTCTCTGTATCTATTCTGTGATGCAGATGGACTTCGTGGGTTTCTACGACTTTTACAACGGTAAATGAAATGCTATGTTTTATTCTTTTTAAGCAATGTTTTTCTTTTCCAAATTTAGGGCTTAGGTTAGGACATTTGTACTTTTGGAATAATGTGGTGTATAAATAAATAAACCTCAAATGGCCGGTTAAATCATTTAAAAGCTCGATATAGAAAACATAATTAAACCTGAAGATTTACGTACGACATAAAGCATTCTCGTGATACTCAAAAAGAGTTAAAGTTTTTACCATTGAATATAAATGCCTTCCATTTTTGTCATTTTTTATATTACTACAAAAATAGGTCTACGAGATCATGATTATATAAATACTAAATGCCAAATCGTGTTGAAATAAATGCCAACTAAGCAAGGGACTCTACTGATTTTAAACGTGTCTGACGGATTTATAGTTGAATTACGAATTTAATAACAAAAAATATAAAAGTAGAACTAGCAATTACAATTTACACGTATAGATTTTATTCAGTTGTAATGATCGAACTCTTCATAGATTCCAATTTAATTTGGCAATATAATCTAAAATCTTACTATTAAAATATATTTAAATTTCAGTTAAACCTAAAGATTATAATAATTCTGTAATACAATTTGCTTTTTTATAAAATTTAGAATTTTATAAATACACGTAAAAGACTTAACATTACATACTATTTAAAAAGTTTATTTATGATTCTATGTCAGTTTGGTGCATCTGTCTACTAAATTTCAACTAGATTTCAATGGGTTGGTTGTACTTTTTATTTTACAATTTTTAATCATTTATTATATATCATTACGAAAAAGTAAAATAAGAATAAAACTGTTGACCCAAAACAAAAGCCAAGGTGTTTTTGTCCAGGTGTGGCAATCAAAGATCTTTAAATTCAAATGCTGCCTTATAGTAGATGGATTTATATTGAAAAGAACTAGGTATATTATATTTTGTATTAAAAAATAAAAATTACTTACTTAAACGATGAAACATACTAGTTATTATAAAACAAAGGAAAGTAAATAGATATTTGACATCAATCAAGACTCTTTTTCTGGGCAGGCAAGAAATTTATTCGCATATAATTCCCGATTATTGGTTCTATAATTCTTGTTCAGAAAAAAAGCTATAAGAGTTTCTACTTTTTCTGATTAATATTCTTACAACATCAAATTAATATGCTTTTATATTTTCTATAGAACCTTGAAATAGTTTGAAACAAATCTAAATAAACATGTGAAATAATATACCTAAAGTATAAGTGTGTATTTCTTCAGCATACCAGGAAAGAAACGTGACACAAGCTTTCGTGTTCAAGGCGTCGACCACCAATCCGAACCTCATCGTCGTCAGCTTCAGAGGAACCGAGCCTTTCGACGTTGATGATTGGTGTACTGATCTCGACGTCTCTTGGTACGTAATCCGAGCACATTTGTACTTCAATAACTCTTCTTAATTCATATTATTTAATCCAAATTTAAATTTAGGTACGAGATGAAGAACGTTGGTAAAGTCCATGCCGGGTTCTCGGGAGCACTAGGCCTCCAAAAAAACGGATGGCCCAAGGAAATCATACCTCTCGGACACCAATATGCTTACTACACTATCAGACAGAAGCTTAGGGACATGCTTGCCAGAGACAAGAACCTTAAGTTTATCCTAACGGGTCACAGCCTCGGCGGCGCATTAGCGGCTCTATTTCCTGCGGTTTTGGCTATTCACGGCGAGGATGAGCTGCTTGAGAAGCTAGAGGGAATCTACACGTTCGGACAGCCACGTGTAGGGGATGCGGAGTTTGGGGAATTTATGAAGGATGTGATTAAAAAGTATGGAATAGAGTATGAGAGGTTTGTTTATAGCAGCGATGTTGTGCCTAGAATACCCTTTGATGACAAGGTTTTGTTCTCATTCAAGCACTATGGATCTTGCAATTACTTCAACAGTCTCTACAAAGGAAAGGTAAATCAACCTCTATCCAATTATTTGTTTTGTCTTGCTAAATTATTTAAGAAGACAAAAGAAGAAGAAAAAACACCAAGAGTGGAAAGTTTTAAAGTGACCGCATTATAAAAACTTTTAAAAAATTGTCATTTTTGACATGAAATAGACATGATAGATAATATAGTCATTTTGCTAGATGGGGTTATAAGATAAAATAGCTAGTATAAGGGTATCTCCAATCATCACATTAAATTTGATGTGATTTCAACACCAAATTTGTTGTTTTGGTATCAAAAATAGTTTGCCATCTCCAATTATAACACCATTTTCACACTAAAATAATATTTTCTATTATTGTATCATTAAATTTATGTTTTTCTTTATTTTTAATAATTTGATAAATATTAATTAGTAACTGATTAATTATAAATTAAATTTAATATTAGAATCGATAAATAGAAAAAACAAAAAATAAATTACATCAAATTAATTTTCAGAATTAGTATATTTGGACTACAAATATTTAATTAACGTATTTCGAAGTTCAATATAAGATTTCTAGTATTTGATTTGTTTGTGTCGAGTTAAAAATCCTTGAAATCGAACATTATACATATTTTTAGCTAATAAACCACAATTTCATCATTTCACTAAATTAAAAATATAATTAAAATAATTTGTTTTTTGTGTTTTATGAACAGTATCACACTACACTGTTCACAAAACACTAAAAAAATATCATGCCATATAACGGTCGGTTGGAACAAGATCCACAGTATATTTAGTGTTATACCGTGTTGTTGGACTTGCTCTAACATTATGATTTTGCCATCTTGTCGTTTCTCGAAATAAATGGCTAACAGATGGGCATTTACTTCACATAATGACTTATATATATTGAAACTTATAATCGTCTCATATTTTATATTAATAATTATGTGTTCGATGGCTGATTAGGTAAGAGAAGATGCACCATATGCAAACTACTTCAGTTTGTTGTGGTTAATACCGAAGCTGTTGATTGGTTTGTGGGAGTTCATAAGAAGCTTCATAATACAGTTTTGGAAAGGCAAAGAGTACAAAGAGAATTGGATGATGATATCGATTAGGGTTTTGGGAATGATATTTCCTGGTGGCTCTAACCATTTCCCACTTGACTACGTCAACTCCACGCGACTGGGTGGCTTGGCTCGACCTCCTTCCACTATTCCTACTCCTGAGGAAAAACTTGCCCTCATTGCTTGAAATTTAAAACTACACTCAATATCTTATAATTCCTACCCATTTATCTCTTGTTGTTGGGTTTATAATGTATTGTACTTAAGCTTTTATTCTCTCTTCATGTTCTGTGTGAAGATTATCTCGTGTGTGTGTTCGTAACGTTATTTCAAATTAATTGTTTTTCTTACATTTTAGAAAACTAATAAGCAAATTGCTTAGAGGTCACATGATCAAGTGATGGTTCAGACAGAACTAATATTACATGTCATGGTTTTGGACATGGAGGGATTACGCGTTTCTAGGTAATTTGGGGACAAAACCGAATTGTAGCGTACCACAGGAGTGCATGACTATTCGAAGGGATAGTCGCAAAGGTCCGAGCACCAACGAGTAAGAAAAGACTACCTTAATCAGTCTATATGTCCGGTACAGTGTTTAGTGCCTACTCAGCCTACTGTCCGAATTTTCATTTATGACAAAAAAATAAAACTGGAATCATTATTACAATGGAACTCATTTTAACTCATGGTGGACCTTTCATTTATATATATTAACTAGATTTTGACCTCGCAGCAAGCACGAGATTAATAATTAAATAAATTGACTAATCGATTTTAATATATACAGTTTTTTTATATTTAAATATATGACAAAGTATATAATTTATAATATCTATAAACGTACAAATTATATGTATTGTACATAAATTTAATAAAATTATACTTTTGATCAAACATATGTTAATGCAATTAGTTTAAATATTTTTATATGTAAAATTAATCAAAATATATGCAAATGTTTAAGTGTAAAATTGATTTTCATTATTTGTGTAAATTATAGAGAATACGATAAATCTGGTAAGATTTAGATTCATATAAATTTATTGGATATAAAAGAAATATATATATATTTTTCTAATAATAAAATGTATAAATATTTTTAAGTGTGATTAAATATGTAGACTACATCATAATAAAGTTATTTGTATAGTGTACTAAGATTTCATATCATGTTTCCGATCATGATTCTGAGTTATGTTCCGTTCTCAGTGTGCTTTCGAAGTCGGTGTATTGTTTCTGTTTTCAGAAATCCTAATCCAGTTTAGGGGAAACCCCAATTGGTTTGGTTAACTAGTTTGGATTGGTTCGGTTTAGAATTATTGGAATTGGTTAAATTATTAGTTATTGGATTTGATTTAATTATTCGTTGAGTTGATTTCCGTTGGTTGTTGATTGTTGTCTTGATTGGATATTGAGAATTAGTATTTATGGGACTACTAATTCGAGTTCAATGTTAATAATAATAAAAAAGGGTCGGATTGTTTCACACTATTTGTGACATCTAAAACATAGTTAACCTTTTTCAAAAAATAGTTACCAATTTAAAAGCATAGTTAACTATTTTCATAGTATAGTTGTATAACTTTATCGATTTCATAACATAGTTAAGTACATAAATTTATAGTTATTTATCGTTACTTATTAAACAAATATAGTTAATTATGTTCAAACGTAGTTACCTATTATAGTTTGCTTAATAAAAAAAATAACATACATAGTTAACTAGTATATATAAAACCATAGTTAACTAGTATAAAAATATTATAAAATATACTAAAAATTAAAATTTTATCAAATAAAATTATCCGATACAAATGAAATTAAAACCCTAATCTACTGATGTTGTTGGGTCCTTAGGATGATGACATCTTCTCGAATCATCTCTTCAGATTCTTGCTCGAATTGCGTTGGACCGGGAGGTGTAGGAGGCGCTGGAGGACGCCGAAACCTTTGCAAGGCAGTTGCTAATGACGGGTTATCCACTGCAATGATGTCAAAGAGACCGGTTATTGCCGAGAGGCTAGTCTCTAGCTGCGCAATCCTAGTATTAGCAACATACAACTGTATGGTCAATTGCGGCTCAGACAAACGCAGAGTGTAAGAATATCGAGCAGACGAAGAAGCTGCTGGGACATCCCTGATGGATCCAACACCCATCGTTCGTTCTTTCTTCTTTGGTGCAACCTATAAAATAAAAGTGTTATACAATAAAATTGTAATAAAAAATAAGTTTAAATATAATATAAGAACCTAAAAAGTTACCTCCTCGTAAAGTCTATCGAAATCTTGGACATCTATCGTAGACTGGACAGACTCATCTAGCTCTGCCAGTCATGCGTTGTACGCGTTGAACGCTTCTGATGAGTTTTCTCCATCACTTTAACCATCGGAGGAAGATCACCGCCATCCGCTTGTTAAACAAAAATAAACATAGATAAAAATGAAATATAGAATAAATAAATATTTAAAATACTAATAATCAAATAAATTAATTTAATTAAAATATTACCATAGTCAGTCGTATTGTGGCGTACGATGTTTGACCCGCACAATGCTTTGAAGGTCCATCTCTTTCGGCCACCGGCGTGGGACGGGATGCAGAACACTTCCCCGATTTAACTACCGAATGGGGATCCTCCCAAAACTGCACTAGACCCGACCAAATATCGGGATCCATCCCTATCGGCTTTGCCTCATCGCCTATCGCGCGTCATGCTTTCTTCAAGTTACCGACGTAACCGTTGAGACGCTTTAGGACCTTCTGCTCGAACGCCGCTCGCACTTCGAAAGTACGAAATTTCTCCCAGTGTCACCCTTGCTACAAAGGTACGAATAATGTTATGAATATATTTAAAATCAAATACTTTAATAAATAAAAATAAATAATATAAAATGACTTACCGCCCATGACTCGAACCAAATGTCTCGAACATGCTGCTGCGTTTGGCTCCAATTAGCATGCGACTGAGTGAAATAGGCCCTGATGGCCTTGGTGACCGACCGCGAAACTTTGTTATCGCTAAACCTGTAAAACAAAATATTAAATTGTTAATATTAAAAATTAATTACTATAAAAAAAATTAATTAATAATGTTGCAAAAAAATTAATCATACCATAATGTACCAGAAGGCTTCATCGGATGGAGAACCCTAACTCGTGTCTCACGTCAAGGTTGGGGGAGAAGCTCACTAATCCGCATCATAAGAGATGCGTTCGCCGGTGGAGGAACCTCAGGGTGGTCATCAGGATGATCGGCTTCGTCTTCTGGCTCTGGCTCTGTCTCTGGCTAAGGCGGTGGCGGTGGCGGAGCTCGTGGTGCAACTCGTGGTGCACCTCGTGGCGGAGCTTGTGGATAATAGGTTGCAGCCTGCGAACCCGATCCTGATCCTGATCCGCGACGACCATCGGCTCCGAGAATCGGAGCATCCTCGCCAAATAACTGTCTGTATGAAGGTGGTGGATCCGCCTATAAAATAAAACAAATTTAGTAAACTAAAATATGTAAAATATAAATTCATAAATAAATTAAAAACTTGTAAAATAATTTGGTAGAACAATTCCTAAATTATTAAATTTTATATATAATATAAGAATACAAACACATAAATCCATAAATTGAACTTAAATTTTTTTTTTTATTTTCCATAAATAACTTCTAAACTCCTTTTGTTATTTTAAATAATTTTGTATTTTAAATTCAAAAATTTGTTTTCCATAATTTATAATTATAGAGTATAAAATGTAAAATTACTTCTAAATTCGTTTTTATTTTACATAATTATCTATTTTAAATTCATAATTATAGATCAATGCATTTTTATTGTACTTTACATTGCATAAATTTCTTACAATATATTTAAATTCATAAATTCATTTTATTTTTCATAAATTCATAAATTTATAATAACTTATCAATACAAACACATAAATTCCATTTCCTATCAATCCATTCCATTTTCTACAAAACTATGCTATTTCCTAAAAATCCATTCTACTTCCTATAAATCAATTTCTAATATAAACAAAAATTATATGTTAACATAAAAAAAAAAAAAAACTTACCATCTCGTAAATTGAACGAGGGGACCGGCGGGGAAGAGAGAGATAGTGGCGCGCGGCGGCCGCGAGGGAGAGATAGGGGAGCGCAGCGGAGAGAGAGGGAGAGGCGCCGGTCCGAGAGAGAGAAAGGGGCGAGCGGCGGTCCGAGAGAGAAAGAGTACCGGCAAGAGGTATATCGGCGGCGGCAAATGTATCTCGGCGGCGGCGAACGGTGAGGAGAGTAGAAAATTTTGCAGAAAACGGAAGTGAGAAAGAAGGGTTGTGTTTCGCTAAAATATATCTGTGATCCGACGCTAATTCGCTGCTAATTAGCGTGGAATTAGCGTCGGATCGTATTTAAAAATTTCAATTAATGTTCTTTTTGTTTTTCCACGCAAAATAAATGTTTACCGCGTGTTGATCGGAAAAATGTTTGATTTAGCGTCGAATTAGCGTCGAAATGTATTGAAAATTGATGCTAATTCGACGCTAAATCAGATTACCGCCAACGGTTTAACCAAAATTTGTATGAAATATTTCTGTTTACCGCCATTGGTTTAATCAAATTAATTCAATATAGCGTCGATTTTGCGTCAAATCCCAAAAAATTGATGCGGTTTACATTCTATACCCTAAACCCCAAACATAAAATTTGTTTCATTTAGCGTCGAATTATCATCGGAATCGAATTAGCGTTGAATTATCATCGGAATCGAATTAGCGTCGAGTTCGTAGGTTTCGATGCTAATTCGACCCTATATCAACGCTAAATGTTTATGATATAGGGTAACGAAACCGTCATCAATACGAAAACAATCTTAGCCATTTCAATCTTTGTTATAACCGAATAATTTTAAACTTTAAAATTTTTTGTACTTACATATTAGGTACATATAAGGTTATGAACCTAAATGTAAAACTATATAATTTTTTGAAATCTTTATATATTACATGTAATTGTTTATAATTATGAATAAATACTTATTCATTCACAATTAAGATTCAATATAGATAACATTTATGCTTCACTCTGAATCGTCGATGCTAAAACTTTTATTCTATACTCTAATTTAGGGTTTATGGTTTAGGGTTTAGCGTCGAATTAGCGTCACTTGCTTCATTAGGGTTGAATTCGATGCTAATTCGACGCTATTTAGCGTCGAATTAGCGTCGACCATTATAATTTTTTTTAAATTAAAAATATTCTAAAAATTCGAAAAATTCGAAAATAAATACACAAGCAAATTTAAATTATCCGGCATAAAAATAAAAATGCTATTCTACAAAGAAAATAAAAACACTAACTAATATATGCTTCACTCTGAATTGTCATTTGAGTTCTCGTCATCCTCATCGGTACTTTCTCCACTCTCGTTTGCGAACTCGTCTTCGGGGTTTTCTGCATCGGTAGCATCCGGAAGTATTTCAGCTTCTCGATTTTGTGGATCTATAAGAATGATGTTGTCTATATCTTGTTCTGGAGTTGTTAGATCCACGGCAGTTTCATATTGCATAGGAGCGTCGTCGGATTCAACTATCATTCCTCTGGGAGCTATTTTAAGCACAGATAACCATGAAATCTCTGTTTTTCTGACACATGGATATGGAATGAAACAAACTTGATCCGCTTGTGATGCAAGGACAAATGGATCGTACTTTACATAAGAACGCGATCCATTAACATCGATGACACCAACTTTCCTACTCGAACCCCTCCCAACAACTAGATCAAACCACTCACATTTGAAAAGGGTGCACTTTAAATTAACCAAACCAGGGAATTGCACTTGAACAATGTCTTGTATAATGCCATAAAAATCCGTGTCCCCGGCTCGAACTACCACACCATAGTTTGCAGTTGCTCTATTTTTTCCACGTTCGAACGTATGAAACACATAACCTCATGTAAAATACATTGGAGATAATGTAACTTTCCCCAACGGACCTTGGATCAACTCTCTAAACCATACAGGGTATGACGTGTCTCCATAATCAACCTGGCAAATACAGTATACACATTGTAAATATAGTATACACAAATTGTATATATAGGTTTTTATGAAAACTAGATATATATAATTTTGTTTTTAACTTACCTGAGTCCTCAACCATTTAGCAAAGTGTAGATCTTTACGTTTTTCAATCTCACCAGCGGATGCATTCGGGAAAGCCTCGTTAACTTGGCGAAGGAATTCACTAATAGAAAATATAGTTATAATAACAAATGTTTTCAAAGCATATATAAGTACGAAAATAACTCTTTTGACCTTAATCCATAGTTGGTAATTATAATATGTACCTAAAAAATGGGCTAACTTCGTTGCATTGTAAGAGAATATATGTGTGTGCACAATTGTAGTCTTCGTACGAGAACCAGTCTTCTTCTCTTGTGATTCCGGCATGCCTACCAATTGCACAGAATATATCTGGGACATCAGAAACTGGATACGTTTGTGCGATGCCACCATCATCGTACCTACGTGGAGCTTTTTTTCGTGTCTGGACAGTTGGAGAGAAGTAATATGAGCTGAAATGAGAGGTTTCTTTGGCTAAACTTCCGGCAACAATTGATCCCTTAACCCTAGCCAGGTTTTTTGCCTTTCCTTTTAAGTGTTTCATGAATCTCTCGAAAGGATACATCTAACAAAATTGAACGGGCCCTCCTAAATCGGCTTCGTGAGGAAGATGAATAGGAAAATGCTCCATCACATCAAAGAAAGATGGAGGGAATATCTTCTCTAAGTTGCATAGCAATATTGCGATGTTATTGTTTAGTTGTTGATTCCATCCTGAGTCAGAGTTCGCATACACAGATCTCGAAAAAATGCTCCAACACCTAAACCCAAAGTCCAATATCAACCAAAAAAGAAATGTAATTTTCCACACATCATTTGTTTAGATATTTATATATCGTCATATAAAATATACCTGCAAGTGATTCATGCACGTTCGTTGGCAAAAGCTCTACAAAGGCGAAAGGCAATAATCTCTGCATAAACACATGACAATCGTGACTCTTCATACTAGAAAATTTTTTCCCTTGCTCCACAGACTTAGAGAGTTTTGACACGTATCCATCTGGGAACTTAACTTCGGTGGAAACCCAGTTGAAGAATGTTGATTTGCCTTCGCTTGACAATCTAAAGATAGGCACTGGAGCACTCCCATCTCCCGTGAGATGTAACTCAACTCTAGAGCATAAAAGAGGCAAATCCAATCTTGACTTCAAGTTGTCTTTAGACCTGCCTGAAACGTTTAAGATGGTGTGCATGATGTTATCGAAAATTTTTTCTCAATGTGCATGACATCAAGATTGTGGCGCAATAGATGATCCTTCCACTACGGTAGATCCCAGAAAATGCTTTTCTTATGCCAATTATGTTCAACAAGGTATCCATCTAAGAGATTGATCGGGATATTAAGCCAGTTACCACCACATTTTGCTGTGTCCTGAGCTCCCCAATAATCAAATTGACCTTCAATTTTCTCTCTTGAAAGATATGGAGGTGGGGGGATACGTACACGTTTGCCCTTTGTGAATAGTCTCATGTTCCCCCGGTACGGATGGTTCATAGGGAGAAACCTCCAGTGACAATCAAACCAACAAGATTTTCTACCATTTTTAAGTTGGAAGGCATTTGTTTCATTTTGGTAATACGGACATGATAACCTACCATGTGTTGTCCAACCAGATAACATTCCGTACGCTGGAAAATCGCTTATCGTCCACATAAGCACAGCTCGCATGGTAAAATTCTTTTTGCTAGAGTAATCAAAAGTACGAACCCCATGAGACCACAACAAGTTCAACTCGTGAATCAACGGCTGTAAAAACACATCAATATATCTTCTTGGATGCTTCGGACCAAGGACTAAAATACTCAAAAACAGAAATTCCCTCTGCATGCACATATCAAGCAGAAGGTTATAAGGTATCAATATAACTGGCCACAAAGAATATTGCCTGCCAGACATACCGAACGGACTAAAACCATCTGTACATAGGCCAAGATAAATATTGCGCTTCTCTTTAGCAAAATTAGAGTGTACCGATTTGAAGTTTTTCCAAACTGTTGCATCAAAAGGATGATGAACTTCTCCTTCAATAGTTGAATGTTCCGTATGCCACCTCATTGATGCAGCTGTTCGTTCCGAATGGTATAACCTTTGTAGCCTATCTGTTATGGGCAGATACCACATTCTCTGTTACGACACTTTACTTCTACCAGCTCCTTGGGGTTTAAATCTTGGTTTGTGGCAAAATCGACATTCCTGCAGATCTTCACCATCTTTCCAAAATATCATGCAATTGTCAATGCAAACATCTATCATCTGCGGGGGCAATCCTAAACTAGAGACTAGTTTTTGTATGTCGTAGTATGACTCAACAGCTTGATTACCCTCTGGCAAATATTCTTTTAGAAGAGCTGCCCAATCATCCATGCAACTCTCAGATTGATTATGATCAGACTTTATTGTCATCATCCTAGATGCCAATGATAATTTAGACAGACCTTCCCTACAGCCTTCATAGATTGGTTGGTTTGCAGAATCAAGCATATCATAAAAAATTTTAGCATCTACATTGGGTTCCTCAGCAACATCAGGAGTAGACATAACTCTAGGAAATGCATCGGTTACCATTTCTTTGAACCTATTATGCTCTAACCCGACATCATGATCATTTTCTATAACAAATTGATGCTGATCATATTGCTCATTCGAATAACCCTGATCCATAGGTTGGTAACTAGTACTATCATCTTCATAGCCCTCTCCATGATAAAACCAAACATAATACTCAAGTGTAAACCCTCTATTAAATAAATGCGTACCAACTGTATCAATTATCTACGGCCTCGAATTTTTGCACTTCTGACACAGGCACACCATCACTCTGGTCCGTTGAATTGTAGGCACACTACTAGCTTGAGCCATGAAAATTTCAAGGCTGTTAAGGAACTCCATTTTCATCTTTACGTCGATACATCCAGCGTCTGAGTTCGTATATATCGCCCAATTTTTTTCTTCTAAATTTAGTAAAAAAAAAAAAAATTCAAAGTATTTTTTTTATAATTGTGGAATGATTTCTTGGAGTGCGTTTGGGTGGGTATATATAGGAGATTTTAGCATCGATTTTGCATCGAATATTTAGCATTGTATTAGCATCGAATATCTTTGCGTCGATTTTGCATCGAATTGGCGTCGTTTTTGCGTCGTTTATAAGCGACGCTAAATAGGTAGGTGAACCCGTCTTTAATGTGTCACCTACCTACCAAATTCGACGCTATATTCGACGCTACATGTTCGACGCTATATTCGATGCTACATGTTCGACTCTATATTCGACGCTACATGTTCGACGCTAAATCGATGCTAACATTGCATCGATTTAGCGTCGAAATCAGACTACTGACGGAACTTCGACGCTATATAGCGTCGAATTGTTTCGTCCCTAATTAGCGTCGAATTAACGTCGGATTTTGTAAGCGACACAAGTACGACGCAATTTCGACACTATTTTAGCGTCGGAATAAATTCGTCGCTAAGACAGTGTTTTCTTGTAGTGTATCATTTAGGAACTATGATAAGGTAATAAGGTTAGTTGGACGATATTACTATGTTCTTGTAATTCCGGTGTAACACTTACTTTAAATATTCCGTACATACTTTTGTTTTTTGTTTGTGATATGGACGAGTGGTAGTGTGATCATTTGAGGGTTCGTTAGCTAAATCTGTGTTGTTTTGGCAAACGGTTGTTAATAATTCAAATTAATATTTTTGGATCTTGGTGTTCATTATGTTTATCTCAACGAGAATTTAAAGAAATTCAGTTCCGTATTTTGAGAGGAGGAGAGACCCGGTAAGGGAATTAGCATCCTACTAGTAACAACTACTCATAGGTGAACCAATGGAAGAGAAGGTCACGGAAGGACTTCCTGTGTCTCTGTGCGAGGATAGAGTCCCTGATGTTACGATCAACCAGTTTGAATACTACCATATGTGGCGAGGAGACTCAGTTGTGGAGTCCATTATTCCTCTCTTTCCAGATGTGGAAGATCAGCGTTTGGACAGCAAGCCTCTTGAGCGTGAGTGGAGGAGGTCTTGTTTGTGAAGAAAGCCAGGTGATGAGGTTGGACAAAGCAGCAAAAGTGAGGTTGGGTCTCCCAAGACGCCGAAGAACCAATCTCCATAGTTGTTGTCTCTCTGCACAATGAAGCAGCAGCTGGAGATCGGGAAGCTCTATTAGAGAAGAGCAACCATATGAGGCGTAGATTAAGCGTCTTGTTCCATGTCCGAAAGTGCCGGAGGCCCAGTCCTCCCTTGGTCTTAGGTAAGCATACTTACTGCCATGAGACCTTGACGCCACTTGATTTCGCAGTGTCACCTGGCCAGAGGAATCTATTGCACAATTGTTCTATCTTCTTAAGGCAGCACGTAGGCAGTACAAAAGCAGACATCCAAAATTTCAGAGTGCTATAGATAACAGAGGATATTAGCTGCCATTTACCTGCAAATGAGAGTGTCTTTGTTGCCCAATGATTGAACCTCAGGGAGGCTGATCAATGAGAGGAGAGTAGTCGGCTTTGCAGAGCTTCATGTGCAATAATGGCAGGTCTAAGTAGCAGAACGGGAAGGTGCCATTGACAAAACCAAAAGCCGAGGTTTCCTCTGATTCCAATGCACTCAAGCCAGTAGTGTATAGGCCTGTTTTTTCCTTATTCATCTCTAGGCCAGAAAGAACCTTAAATTCATCAAGCACATAGGTGATAGCTAGCAGAGAAGAGGCCGTACCATCATAGAAGATCATTAGGTCATCCGCAAAAGCCAAGCTCGAAATCTTTAAGTCCTTTGCCCTTGGATGATAGCCAATTGAGCCGTCTGAGTTTGAGAGAGAGGTTTTTGTGTTATTAGTGATTTAGAAAGTTTTAATTACCATTCAAAGAAAGTTCTTTGCATTATTTGATACTTAAGACGAGCTAACAAAGGTGGAAGAAAACAAAGTTGGAAACTGGAACATTTAAAGTGAAAAAAACAACGGGTTTAATGGGAAAGGTTCAGATCGTGTAAACAAACTTGAACATTTGTTTGTAGTGGTATCAGTTCTCGTCGTCACCTGCGATATATTATATTTCCATGTTTTGCCTTCGAATTATGGTACCTATCTTGTTATTTTACTGTACACAGTAGAACGTACCATTTGCTGGACTTGAATATATTTTTGAAAGCCTGATTTTAAAGCCATGATCCACCATTGCCAATAATTATTTCTTTTCATAATGGGACGTGTCTAAAATGCTTTCGATTCTTCCAATATGTCGCTCAATCATTAACAACATGGTATACAAGGTGGTAGGAGGAGTCAAATAAGTGAGAATATCAAAAGCGAAGTATATCTAATTTGTATATTTTGTAAACCAATTTGTGACCTAGTGCGACCTAATTAACTCAAGTGTGAGAACAACAAAAATAGTGAAAGCAAATTGAATTAGTGACAATTACCAGGTGGAGTGAAAATTGAGTGGCACTTTGTTTTAAAAAAGTCATCTAAAGATATTTAAGAATGAGAAATGACCTTGTTTGCTTTTGTAAGATGCTCCACTACATTAACATGTTGGAACTAAAATTTAACAAGTGATTTAGTCATTTTTCCGGTGGATTTTCCGGCAAGGTTATTGCCCGGAATTACCGGATTATGAGTTCATTAGAAAGCTTTCAGTTTGGACTACAACTTGGAATGCTCATAAGTTAAAATTGAAGTATTGGTGAATGAGAAATGTGAGGTCAAAGTATGGTGTGTATGATAATTAAAGTCAACACATTTATTAAAGTCTCACATTGCTTAGAGAGAAAAGAGTGGAATGGTATATATACTACCCTCTCCTATAATGTTTACAAATAACTAGCATGATGCAATTGAGAAATGAGAACCACACGCGCGCGCGCCACTCGTCGGGCTGGGCTTGGGCTTGGGATTGGGCTTTGGACCAAAGGTCCATCAAAACTATTATTTTTGGAGAAAATTTTTATTAAATTTCGGCCCAATTTTACACCAAAATCTCCCACAAAGTAAGTGTCTCGAGAGTATACATAGTTCTTTCGTTCGTTAGACTTCGATTTCGAGTGTTGTGATCGTTGATAGTCAGGGTTTTATCCTGGGATTCGGAATCGTATTAATCCGTCCCACTACAGGCGATTTTCAGAATTAAGGACAGAGATTTATCTCGACTCCGTGTCCAGTTTTAAGATCTTGTTCTTAATTCCTTCTCGTTTTTCAATTCGATTTTCCGGTTCCTACATAACATACATGCTTTGAACCAATGGTCTATGCTTTTCAGTCTTCCCACCTACCTCCATTTCCCGAGTATTGTTAGAGAGGGCATGCACGTAATGTCGTTCTACAATGGCCATGAGAGTAGTTATGTATACATTAATTGGAAGATTAAAACGGTAGGAGAAGAAGATATGTCGTAGTAATATTTTTTTCTTTCGTTTTTTTTCAACTCAAATATACTGCATTCATCCTTAATACGGTTAACAACTACACTGTTTCCCCTACTCAATACAAGTATTAAGCCAAAGATACAAAACAATCTAGTACTGCATAATAAACACCAAATAAGGAGGCAATTCTTGCCAGCTGATCAGCACACTGTTTTTTGCGTCTCGGCCTTCAAACTGGAAGGTTGGTCGATGTATGCGCCTCCTCCGATTGATGATCTCCGCTCTGAAACCATGAAGGCTCGGCTAGTCTCTCGGGGAAGTGATAGCTTGTACCAGAATTTTTGAATCACTTTCAAAGATTAACTTCTGGATAACCCAAATTATCAAGGCAAGACATAGCCCATGAGAGGGCTAAAGCTTCGGCTTCAATACATGATCTCTGCCTACGATACCCTTTAAAACCATACCATTCATATTCCTTGTCTCATCTCTCAATATCCAGCTAGCTCCACACACCTCCCTATTACTATGCCAAAAAGCATCAATATTACACTTTAATATACCTGGTGGAGCTGGTGTCCATTTTTTAGTACGGGTTGAAGTGTGCGTCATCTGACTCCATAGTGCTTCATACATGGGCTGCAGACTTGATTCTGATACCTCCAGATTCCCTCTGATTTATGTTTGTTCTCCACACGTAATAGCCGGATTTCACCGTATATAGTACATTCCTATTGTATGTCCATGAATATCCATCCTTTAATCTTTATTACCAGTTGGAACCTGGAAAATCAGGCTGGATTCCCCTATCTCAAAACATTCTCTTAGAGTTTGCATATCCCATTCATCATTCCCTTCCTCTCTAGCATTGAGATCTCCAAGTGAGAAGGATGCAAACATTCTCTCAACACTGGTGGTCGAGGTGGACACGTTCGTAGCCAAGGTTCCTGAAGCAGATTCAAGCCAATTCCTCTTCTTATCTCTCTCCTAGCTCCACCTTTGATCACATTCTTTGCGTGAAAAATACTTTTCCAAGCAAAGGATAGTCTAGTGCCTACAGTAGCATTAAGAGGAGAACATTTTGGAAAGCATCTTCTTTTATACATTCTAGCCAGGAGAGAGTTAGGTTCCTTTAACATTCTTCATATCTGCTTTCCCAATAGGGATAAATTAAACCCTTCAAGGTCTCTAAAGTAAAATAGTAAGCTGCTTTTAAAAAAGGTTACATTTTTTTGCAGGAATAGGTGATAGTATATACACGGCTTCAATTCATTGAACGTTGAAAGAGTAGATTGGAGTTTACCCTTAGCTTAAGTACAAGAATCAATTTATTAGAATCTGAAAAGAAAGACAGGCTATAAAGTTATAAACCTGTGTAGAGAATACAAAGAATACAAAATTATGTCTCGAGAAACCTATACTTGACACCATCGATTAACTGTAGGTATGTGCACCAGTATTTTGTTAAAAACACATTGAAAGAGCAAAATGAATCTAATAACTCGTTTAAATCAGCTTCCCAAACCAAAACATTGAACATGCAGTTTTCAACAAAGATTGATTGCAAACACCGATTCATTTGAGGCAGCAAAACAGACGTCAAGAATCACATTAAGTGGCTTCAATGCAACTAACAAAAAGATATATATGAATCTTCACAACCATTCATGCAAATTCACAATTGACAGATTCCAAGATTAACAATTCCTACTCCTACAGTCTTTGCAAGCAATTTCCCCTAAAAGAACAAGCTTTTATGTCCATGTTTCAATAAGCAATTCTCCAAACAATCAGCAACACTATCTTTTAGTCACTTACATGGTTGCATGTAGCAAAGCTGGTAGGCCAAGGTAAGACCAGGATTCCACCATTAACTGGGACAATATGTGCTACAGCAAACACATAGAATACACTCATACATCTCATCAAACTTAGCCCTACCCTTCTTGCTCTGAAGAATCTCCTTCAATTGCTTTCTTCCCTTCCTTTCAAAAAGGCTCTAAATCCTTTCTCGCTTATAACACGAGAAGCTTCACGCCATAAACTTAGACTGCTTAATACTGCGGCTTCTGACTACAACTGAAAGAGATAACAAGCTTTATAACACAATGAAAAAAAAAAACAGAAACAATAAGATGTAAAGCCAAGACAGTGTAATATGGTATTCGCCACACATTATTGTAACTCGATTACAGATTAGAAAAAAATCTCGAATTTGGCAACCGCTCAAAATGTGTGATAAACCAAAAGAGCGAGAAAAAAATATTCATGAATTCGCCAAATGTTCTAAAATCCTTATATCAATTCATAATACAAACCCATTCATGAAAATTTCCCAAAACTCAACTATCAGAATCTAAAACTCTAGCTTTTTATTCAAATCAAGCAGTGTAAGCTCCGAAAACCAAAAGGGGAAACTCGATCTCGAACAAGACCTGAAACAAAATAGTGTGACAAGAGAGAGGAGCAGTACATGTCTTGTTGAAGGCGCTGGAATACCTCCAGCAATGAGATTTCCAAATTGAGCTTTCAACTGAATTTGTCGCTGTTTCTGTGATTGTAATATACGCTAATATGTGGTTCAGGAAAGTGGCTGGAAACATGTGAGTCTTTCATTCTCTTTTGAGTCTTTCTAGGTACAAAAGTGGCTGGAAATAAAGATTGGAGTCTTGCAAATAGACTTGGCGAAAAAGAAGAAAAATAGAATCTTTTTGAAGATTCTGCCCAGAATGAGCACCTGCACCAAACGAGGTGCTCCTGCTCCCTGGAAGATCCCAATATGGAAAGTTCATTTAAACTTAATTCA